>JALIGW010000052.1:132500-332500 GCA_023053685.1 Diadophis punctatus similis | reverse complement strand
AGAAAACACACACACACACACACACACATATATATATATATATATATATATATATATATATATATATATATATATATATATATATATATATATTCAATCATGTTTTACTGTTTGTACTTTGCTTATATTCATTTATGCTTGACAAAATAAACAAATACAAAAAAATAGTAACATCTAGACCTAAATAATGCTTTATTTCACCCAAAAATCTGACCCTAAATTTATCTTTCAATATCCTTTACTATATCTTCTGATTTAGCAATAATTGCAATATCATCAGTAAACAATAATAATAAAGTAATATCACCATCCTGTTCTTTCTTAAATAGACATGGATCAGCCAAACCTGCATTAAACCCTAATCTTTCCAATTCTTTGGTAATGCATTGGTTCCATTCAAAACCAGCCTGCTTCAAACCATACAAGCTTTTATTTAATTTCCAATAACCTTTACCATTACTATTTAATCCTTGTGGTTTTCTCATATATATCTCATGCTGTAACTTAGCATGTAAATATGCCATCTCAACATCAACATGATGTACCACACTATTATTTCTAGCTGCCCATACCAATGCTGCCCTCAACGTGCTCGCCTTCAGACTAGGAGTGAAAACTTCATTGTAGTCTGTTGTACTCTGAACGAATCCCTGAGCAACCAATCTTGCCTTGTGGGTTATAGTGCCATCACTGGCTGTCTTTAACTTAAAAACCCATCTGCAGCCTATAGCTTTATTTCCTTGTGGCAAACTAGCATCCTCATAAACATTAAGATCCTTCAATGACTTCAATTCCTTACTTATTGCTTCTTTCCAAGCAATTTGTTCCTTCTCAGAATATAACTTAATCTCATCATAGCTAGAAGGTTCTAGGCTTATTTCACAAACAACATTTGCCTGATACCTATCAGGTGACCTTCTTATTCTAGTCCCTCGTCTAGGCAAAGGAATACTATTAGTAGCAATATCCTCATCTTTAACTTCTAACTTTACCTCCCCTATCGGAGATCTCTCTTCATCTAATAAATCCTCCTCTTCTGGTGATTCTATCTCTTCTATATTACTCTCCAAATACCTCTTAGGAGTAATATCTTGTTGGAACAATGGAGTTTCTACCACAATATTATCTTCCTGCTCCAATTTCTTCCATCCGACATGTTCCATGAATTTGGCACTTGCACTTTTATAAGTGTTTCTGGTGCCTTTATCCCAGAATCTAAAACTTTTATTATTTTTATCATAACCTACAAAATACATTAGTTTTGCCCTATGTTGTCCTTTCTTTCTAACTTGTGTTGGAATATGCACCCAAGCCGGTGCTCCAAATACATGCAAATAATCCAATTGAGGTTTCCTACCAAACCATCTTGTAAAAGGTATCTCGCCTGTCGTAGCATTTACAGTGTTGTTAAGTATATGATTCTTGACGAACTTATCTTTTTTTTAATGTACACTGAGAGCATATGCACCAAGACAAATTCCTTGTGTGTCCAATCACATTTGGCTAATAAAATTCTATTCTATTCTATTCTATTCTAGTTCAGAGAACCGGCAAATACCACCTCTGGGTGGCCCCAGAGTGGGGTGTGAATGGAGATTTTGCAGTATCATTCCCCTGCCATGCCCACTAAGCCACGCCCACCAAGCCACATTTTGCCCACCAAGCCATGCAAACAGAACTGGTAGTAAAAAAATTGGATTTCACCACCAATTTCAAGGTTCTAGTTATCACCTTTAAACCTTACATGGCTTGGGACCAGGTTATTTGAAGAAACATCTCTTCCTGATCACATCCATGTGATCTGGTAGAGCAGAAAGGCAAGGAATGTTGTGCATCCTCTCTCTTAAGTAAGGACATCTGGTAGGACCCAGAAGAAGGGTCTTCTTTGTGATGGCTCCCTCCCTCTGGAACATCATCCGCATGGAGATAATATTGGTTCCTACTTTGACATTGTTTTGCAAAGCCCCGAGCACTCAGTTTTGCCAATAGGCCTATGGAGCCCAGAGTGGGTTGTAGCCCATCAATTGGCTCAACTGATTGATTTTTATCTCTAGGGGTGCATTTTTATTCTTTGTATATTGGTGGGGTTTTTTAAGCAGCTGAGAGACACTGACAGTGAATTGGTGGCCATATAAATTTCCTTAAATAAATAAACTCCTTACAATGGTATATCATAAGTTTTTATTCAAGAATGTTCTTTGAATTTCAGTTTATAAAACTGGTAAACTATGTGGGACATTGTGCCACCAATGATGAGAACAAAGGATGTATCCCTTGCAGAGAAGTACAGAGTAACTAGTTTCTATCTGAATTAGGGTTGCACTTTCATTATCACTTGCTGACATACCTTGTCAATATCTATCATCCATCCATCCATCCATCCATCCATCCATCCATCCATCCATCCATCCATCCATCCATCCATCCATCCATCCATCCATCCATCCATCCATCTATCTATCTATCTATCTATCTATCTATCTATCTATCTATCTATCTATCCATCTACCTATCTACATGTCTACCTACATAATTATATGCCTATCTATCCTCTCTATCTAGTGAACATTCAAAATGTTCCTCAAGGTTTCTTCATCTTTATAGTCCTGCCCTCTATCAGAGAGGACTGTACACTTTTTCTAGGATTTGAGCTGAATTTCAGCTGACTTTCTTGAAAAATGTCAGATTTCTTATTGTAAACTAATTCCAATCATTCTTTCCAATGATCAGCATACACTTTGAGTAAAGCATGAAACATATAAGGGTTCTGACGGATGCCCTAATTAATTCATGAGCCTCAAGCCAAACTTCAAAATAAATCCAGTTATTTATTTGGAGCTTCATGTCGGCACGGACCAGGTGGAGCCAACTCTGACCTCAGTTAATTCGCTCTTTGCCTCTGACCCTGTTTCCCCCTCCCCTCAATATGTGTCATCAGTCACATTCCACAATGAAGCAATTTTGCGGGTTGTAAAAGTCACTCCCTCCGGCCACTGGGGGTTTCCAGGGAGACAGCTTTGGTGTATGGGTTGGAATGGCTTTGTTTTGACTGAGATATCAGCTTCTCAGTGCAGCTGCGAAGTTCGCTTTCCCATCCCCCTTGCCTATGGCAACTCGAGAGCAGGTCAGGGATGCTTCACGAGTTGACAAAAGAGAAGAAAGAATATATTTCATTTCACTAAATTTCCCCTATTGTTAATATCTAATTACAGGTTGCTCTGGAAATAGATTTATGGATAGAGAGTGAATGGTAAAGACCCAACATGAAAGCCTTTTATTAAATGCAGTTAAATGTATTGGATTTACAAACTCAATAAATTTTCATTTCAAAGAAGCCTAAAAATCCAAAACTGATATCCTATAATATTATGTTAAATATATATTCATAAAATGGTAATTAGCTTTTTACGATATTTATATGGTGCTTTATGAATTGTATGAATTGAAAGTATAAAAGCCATGAAAATGTATCTGAAAACATTGAACATTGTTTGACTCAATATCTGAAATATCGTAACAGGAACCAAGAAACCTCGATTATTAAAGTCAAGTTTGATATTGTTGAAATGGGGAAAGAATTAGGTTAAAGATTCTTGGAAAATGATGGAAATGCAGCAATGTGAGAATTTATTTCAGAATGGCCAAACATAATGAAACTTAATAATCTCAAATATCCTATATAAATTATTCTTTAACAGAAATAAAAATGTCTATGTTTCTAAACTTGTATATAATCTTCGTGTAGGCAGCAGTCTTATTGAAAAGTTCTGCTAAGTCAGAAAGATCACATGGGATATTAGTTCCTCTTTATGAGTTGCTCCCTGTGGTTGAGTTCTGGACGTAAAACAATGATGTAGCATTTGGGCAAAAATATGCATCCCAGTAATGAAGCACTGGAGGCCAAGATGGAGAAGACCTCCACAGCTACCATGGCTTTGCCTTTTGTGCTCAGATAGGCTGGAAAAAAGGAGATCCAAACACTGCAGAAGGCCAACATGCTGAAGGTGATGAACTTGGCTTCATTAAAGCTGTCTGGTAATTTACGGGCAAGAAAAGCCACAATAAAGCTGGCGATGGCCAAGACACCCATGTAGCCCAAGACACAGTAGAAGAAGAAAGCTGACCCCTCATTGCATTGTAAAATCATTTCTTGCTGCTCTGAGTGCATGTCTAACTCAGGAAATGGGGGAGATGCTGACAACCAAAAAATACAAATACATAGTTGTAAGAGAGAGCACAAGAGGACAATAGAAAAGGCCAATCTTTTCCCCATCCATTTCCTCATCTGAGATCCTGGTTTAGTGGCCATGAAAGCCACAACTACAGTGATGGTTTTGGCCAGTACACTAGAAATGGCCACTGAGAATGTGATGCCAAACATTGATTGTCGGAGAAGGCAGGTCACTTGTCCAGGCGGGCTGAGGAAGAACAAAGAGGAGAGAAAACAGAGCTGAAGAGAGATAAGCAGGGTGTAGGTGAGAGACCTGTTGTTGGCTTTGACAATGGGAGTATCCCTGTGCTTAATAAAGGTTCCAAGTACCCAAGATGTCAGGAAGAAGAAACCAAGAGCTGCTGAAGCTAAACCAATTCCTAAAGTTTCTTCAAATGTTAGAAACAGCACCGGTTTCAGGATACAGCCTTTTTTTTCTTTATTTGGATAATGATCTTCTGAACATTCAAAACAGTCATCCATATCTGGAAGCAAAATTAAAGAATTTGTCATCTAGGCATTCCAAATTATCGGAAATAACTTTATTAATTTTTTTGCATCCTAAACTAGTATATTAATGTTTAATTAAAAATTTTAGAATTCCTACCCTACCATTTTGATCTGAAATCTTCCCTTCTGGGCATGGAACACAGTCATAGCAGCAGAACTGATCCCCCTCAATCCCTTTCTTCCAAGATCCAGGGAAACAAGGGTCATTGCATCTAGAAAGTGGAAGAACCTGGTGATAATCATGAAAGGTTTTGAAAATGAAGATATTTAAAAGAGTTTGTAATTGTTTTTAATTTTTCCAAAAAGATACTGAATTTTTCAACTTCATCAACTTTAAAAGATGTCAAAATTGCAATGATATAGGAAAAGTCCTGTTTGAAGGGTAGGGTGTGTAAATAATTGCACATAGTAACAATCTCATGGAATAGTGGCCACTCTCATAATTTCAGATTCAAATCCAAACGAAAAATGCAAACATGCCTTTTACATTGTAATATTAAATTGTCAATTGGAGGAATGACTGATTATCAACAAGATTTAAAAATAATATGCCATTGTTTATTAAAACAACAACAACCACCCTGAAATTAGATTTCTAAACAGACTATGTTTAATATGGGATCATAATGGATTAATCTTAGATGCTTCAAAAATTCGATACCTGTTTAAAAGCTGGGTTCCAGGTAATCATATCTTCATCAATGAATAATTCTTTCCCTTTTGGAGCCTGGAGATCCATCTTTCCAACTCTAACTCTCTGAAAGGATCTGTTTGGAAAAGTGATCAAGTTGGTGATGTCAAATCCACCTGTTGCCTCCCCTTTCTCATTCAGGAACACTCTTTCCCCAGCTGAATTGTTAAAAGAAATGCCTTGAAGAAATGAATGGAGCTACTTGAAAAAGAATGAAAAAGAAAGTAAGGGAGTTGAATAGTAGAGTGGAGAACACCATATTCAAATTTCTTTGACTGATTCTTCCCATTCCTATAACAATTATTAAATGTGTACACTTAGAAATTTAATAATTTATATTTCATAGAAATGTACAGTACATAGCCACTCTATTATTAATTTGATATTATTTTAAGGAAAGATAAGAAGGAACTAAAGCAGAATGAAAATAGGCTATTGGGATTACTCAGATTTCTTATATTAGGATTCAGGTTCACTTCTTAAACAATAATGAAACCTAGACCATAGCCAATCTTCCCTCAATGGCATAAATATATTTGTTAGTCTGAAATATGACAAATTTCCTTGAGACTCATTATTCCATAGATAGATGTGAGATAAGATTATTACAAATATAAAGTTGTTTCAAAGCATGGATGCCAGTTCTGAAAAGAATATTTTAATTCATTCCCCTTGAATTCTGATAAGGACAGAAATTTCAGCTTCTCAATATGAAAAATTCATGATCCGGGAAGAAGTTTTTGGAGAATTGATTATTTTTTGGAGGAAACAATGAAACATAACCTAAATTATCATTTTAAATATCTCCTGTTGTACAAGCTATGATGATTTCCTATATAATTCCTACTAAAGCATGATAAAAGGTAGACTGGAGTCTCGGACTTCAAGAGAGCTGATATCAATATAATTAGAGAGAGATTATGAAAGATTCCATGGATTAGAATTCTAAAGGGGAAAACAACCCCAGAAGCTTCGGAAAATTTGAAAAGTGACATTATAAAAGCCCAGACTAGCAGAATTCCAATGAACAAGAAAAATAAAAGATCTCTGTGATAAACTGAAAGACAAGAAGGACAAGTATAAAAAGTGGAAAGAGGGCAAATAACTAAGGCAGAATATGAGCAAATAACTTCAATCTGCAAAAATGAAGTCAGGAAAGCTGAGGCTCAAAATAAACTAAGGCTTGCGACTAAAGTAAAAAATAATTTTAAAAAGCATCTTTCAACATGTAAAAATCAAGAAAAAGATCAAGAAAACAATTGGTTCATTAAAGGGAGAAAACTTATTTTGGGGGCATCTGTCTTTACATAAAACAGTCCAACCTATCTACACTCCCCCCGTAAAATGCAGATGTGGAATGCAAGTCAAAATAAGCAAGAAAATGGTAGGAGAACACCTATCTGCTCTAGACAAGTTCAAATTACTAGGACCAGATGGATTACACCCCGAGGTTCAGAAGGAAGTTGAAGATATGATCTCAGAACTATATCAAACAATGGTTGCAGGAATTGGTTATGTCTACTTTAATAAAAAGAAGGACTAGAGGTGACATGATCACAGTCTTCGAATATCTAAGGAGGTGTCAGAAAGAAGAGGAGGTCATCATGTTCTCCGAAGAACCTGAAGGAGGACGAGAAGAAATTGATGGAAACTAATCAAGAAGAGAACCAGGCTACAACTAAAGAGAAATTTCCAGACAGAACAATTAATGAATGGTTTACCTCCAGAAGTTGTGGATGCTCTAACACTGGAGGTTTTTAAAAAGAGATTTGTCTGAAATTGTATAGGAATTCCTGTTTGGGGAGGGAGCAGCAAGGTCCTTTCCAAGTCTGTTATTCTGTTGTAATTTATATTGTAGCTTCTCAATAATCAGAATAATGGGAAATGGGAAAACAAAAACTAGCCTTTCTGAATCTGTTTTATACAGGAGAATAATAACAGAGTTGGAAGGGACCTTGGAAGTCGTCTAGTCCAATACACTGCTCAAGGAGGAGACTTAATACCATTTTAGATAAATCACTGCCTAATCACTTTGTAAAAATCTCCCGTGTTGGAGTCTCTACACCTTCTGGGGGCATGTTTTTCACTAATTAATTAATTGCTCTCACTGTCAGGAATTTTTTCCTTATGTATAGGTTGTTTCTCATATTTAACAAGTAGAAAATATTAAGACTTTCAACAAAGGGTTCAAAAGATAATTCTGCATCAAACTGCTCATTGAAATAAAAGAAGTGTCCAATGCAGAGAGAATACCTGACAAGCCTGGAGATCTGGGTGGACAGATTTTTTACCCATCATAGCTATTTTTCTATTGAAACGTAATGTGTACAGAGCCTGCAAAGCATGAGCCACAGCATAAACAGCATTGTAGACACTGTAGCTTTGGCCAGTCATTTCTAATTCAAACAAAGGCGCAGGAAGATCTTCTAGCTTCTTCTGCCCAGTGCACTGCCTACTATGCATTTCTTCTAATTCTGGTTTTGGAAATGTACAATCAAACAATTGTTCCCAAACATCCTGCAAAAACCCATCTCTGTAGACTGAAAAAGGATTTATGGTGTGAAGAAATTCCTTGAAACCTACAACTGCTGTTGAATGAACAGTGAAGGAAATACCCCCATGGAACATCTGAACATCCAAATAGACTTGAAATCCACATAATATGAAATCAATCTGTGCAGTCATGATCCACACCTTTCTCAACAATGCAATTTCTTTGCTTTCGGGATCTACCACAAATGTGACAAATCTTAGCCACATAACTGTCAATGATTCTCCATAGACAAGAAACGCATTCGCTTTGCTATTCATCATATTAATGGAGATAACAGAGATCGTTTGATAAAGTCCTGGGAGGTCTTCCATGTGGATTAATTGTGAAAGCCTTTCTATAAAAGCTGAGCAGATTCCGCTGTCTGAAAGTAAGGGCAGCATTTTCTTTAAGAAATTTTCTCCATTGCTGTTATCAATGGCAAAAATCCCAATCCATGTCCACTTGAAATGGTGAAGCAGTTGGATAATCCCAATGTATTGATGGTCCTCTTTTGGGACCATGAAATAAAGTGAAGAAAGCTTTCTGGTCTGAAATGCATCTTGGGCTAATGAGCCGTATGTCAGCTAAAAGAAAGTGGAATAATGTTGAAATGTTAAACCAAATATATTTTTTCTTGTCTAAATATTACTGTAGAAAGGAATTTCTTAGAATTACCTCAAAGACATATAAAAGAACAATTGTTTCAATAGGTGCAAAGAGTTCTACATCCAAATCTTCCTTCAGGTATGGAATACTCTGGATTTGGCATTGGTATTTGGTATTATAGATTCAGAAAATTGAATAGAATAGAATTCTTTATTGGCCAAGTGTGATTGGACACACAATGAATTTGTCTTTGGTGCATATGCTCTCAGTGTACATAAAAGAAAAAATACATTTGTCAAGAATGGTTGTCATAGGGTTCAAGTAAGCAATCAGGAAACAATCAATATTAATATAAATCGTAAGGATACAAGCAACAAGTTACATTCATACATTCATAAGTGGGAGGAGATGGGTGATAGGAATGATGAGAAAAACTAATAGTAAGAGTAATGCAGCCTAGTAAATAGTTTGACAGTGGTGAGAATGCTAATTAGTAAACCATAAGCCATGCAGGTCATTTTAACACAAACCTAAACCTAATCTTTGATGCTCATTATATATTCCATAACAACAACAAAATATAGAATTTTCCTCCTCAATCCCATCACAGCTTACTGGTGGAATCTTGAAGAAACCTAAAAGTTCACCTATATAAGATGATGTTTCAAAATCCAATTCCTTTTAACAACATTGTACTTTATACAACAATTTATCTCTTTTATATTCAGTACCTGTATGTGGGCACCACAACAACTTACTTGTGGAATTTTGAAGAATCCTGTAATTCCAGCAATATGAGATGATGTTTCAAAATCCAGTCCCCCAACAATAGCCATGAGATTCTTCTGGCTATCACATTTGTAGTTAGGGACAAAGTCTTGGGATTTGAAAAGCAGGTCCAAAGTGGTGCGATAGGTTATCCTTGCATAGAGGTAACTGTCATAGATGTGGAACCCAAGAGTGATGTTAGGTAAGATATGGGGATCCTCATTGATCTCCTTCACAGCAAAGGCCAAGGCAAGGACATGTTGATGAAATTTGGTGATTACACTGCAAATATTTTAAATCCCCAAAGTAAGTTGACAAAGTAAGTTGACAATTCTCATCATTTCTGTATGAATAACAAACATTTCTGACAGTAGTAAAAAGATAATCACTTTTCTAAAAATTTTAATAATTTCTACTGAGGGATCCTTGGTGGTCTCTGAGCTTGGCTGCTTTCTTGCAAACATTTCATTACCCAAAGTAGGTAACATCATCACTGCCTGGAACTGAGGATGTTATCTAGTTTGGATAATGAAATGTCTGCAAGAAAATAACCAATCTCAGAGAGCACCAAGGACCCCTCATTTCAACCCTGAGCTACAAATATTCTCCTTTATTGGTAATTTCTACAGAGTTCAAATTTACTTTTTACATAATATTTCCATTTTATTTATTTATTTATTTATTTATTTGGGAATTCTTCTATGCTGCCCTACTCCCTTGGGAATTGCAACAAATAAATACTACAGCATATACAAGTAGTGACTTTTTTTAAACTCTATTTTCTACAAGATTTTCAGAAAATGTTATATGAATATATTAATCAGGTGTCACACATTTTCTGTATGTATTTTTGGTGAGGAGAGATAATGCCAAACCGTGTTAAAATTACCTTAACCTCAGTATCTGTTCAACAAGACAAGTAAAATGTTTTTTAAAAATGTAAAGAAAAATAGTTGTTCCATCAGAGCCAGATGCATTTGAAAGACACAGAAAGCATAGATTACATTAAAAAAATATGATTTGTGCACAAACAGCTTTTACTCATATAAGGGATTTTCGAGATTGGCTAAGATTAGATAGCAAAGAAAAATTCTTACATTGGTACCTCGTAAGGTGTTCTAGCAGGGTTTTCATCAAATTTCATTTCATAAAAGTGGTAAACAATGTGAGACACCATCCCACCAATGATGAAATCTCCAGGCTGGTACCACTCATGTGGAACAAGGAAAGTATCATTTGAAGGACAGGGCAAAGTAACTACTCTGTGCACCAAAAACCACAGGAGAAACATCTTGTTGCTTTTGTTATTGTGTAGATGTTTTATCTTCTATTTCCTATATTCCATAGGAAAGTATATATATATATATTCCAATACTTCATCTGAGGATTAATCCAAGGATTATATCTGAGAATGCATCTAACTAGAAAATCTATCATTTTCTACTTGAAGATCCATCTGAGTACAAATTTGTATCTTGAATACCACCAGGAGTTGAATAGATTCAGTATTCTGGCAGAAGAGAACCGAGCATAGAATCTTGAAGCAATGAATCTGACAGAGCTCTTATTACCCCTTGTGCCCATCTCCCTGTGGTTCAAAACTTACTTTATAGCCAAACAAAAGCCTTGATTGTTGTTGAATTTTAATATCCTTCTTTGCAGCCTTTGATGCTTAGGCAATATGGTGATTCCTCTAGGAGATAATTATTTTGTTTTGATCAGATAGTAAGTGGCTGATGCTTCAGTTATTTTTTATTTTAAACGAGCAAAGACCAATGAAAGTAGCATCAGGAAGATTTGCAATAGAATATATATTTTAATTGTAGAATTTGTAGAAATAAAAATAGTACTGTTTTTCAAGATACCACACTTATTTTCTTCCAATATTTTCAGAAAATAGAATGTGAACAGATCCAGCAGATATCAGTCGTTTATTGTCTGTATTTTTTGTGCAGAACCTTTGAAAAGGATTACCTTAAGCTCACTAAAAATCTTCAAAAGATTTCTTGCACCAAAGTTTCACACATTCTATTGGGAACAATTTAACATAAATTAAACAATATTTTAATCAGGGCTGCACTGCGGGGGAGGGGGAGGGAGCTGCATGGGGACCGAGAGGGAGGGTTACCATGGGTTACCATGAGGAAACCAAACCAAACCTCATATCATCCAGTGAAAATTGCTGGGCATTCCACGATCAAGCAAAGGAATGCAGCCAGTTCAGTAGACAGTGACTGTTACCCAAACAATATTTTAGCACATTGTTGGACACTTCTTCACAATCAGGGGGTGGAAGGAAACAGGGAAATGTTTACCATATACTTTGGGCATGAAAACCTCAGATCCAGCTTTGTTCCTTCTGTAACCATTTGGCTTTAGTAAAGTATACCTTTGGCTAACCATGGGCCTAAGAGTCTTTCTTTTCTGACTTACCAGGGTGGGACAGCTGACATTTATTTCTTCTTCCACAACTAATGTACATAAATGATACCTTTGCGATCATATTGTAAACAACTGCATCCTCTTTGCTGATGACGTAAAACTATTTAACACCACCGACAATACCACTGCCCTACAAAGTGACCTAGACTATGTGTCAGAATGGTCAAACAATTTACAATTTCAAATCTCAACCAACAAATGCTCTGTCTTACACATTGACAGCAAAATCCAGAACACCAAATACAAACTGGGAGGATACGACCTCGTAGACAACCCTCACCCTGTCAAGCACCTAGGAGTACTTATTTCAAATGATCTAAGCCCAGAGCTCACTGTAACAGCATTGCCAAAAAGGCATTAAGAGTTGTTAACCTAATTTTGCCAAGCTTCTTCTCTAGTAACACTGTACTGCAAACCAGGGCATATAAAACCTTTGCCAGACCAATTGTTTAATACAGCTCATCTGCCTGAAATCCACAGCGTATAATGGACATTAATACAATTGACTGAGTCCAGAGATATTGCACGAGCGGAGTACTCCACTCCTCTGCTCGCAATAGAATACCTTATGCTACCAGGCTTGAACTTTTGGCCCTGGACAACCTAGAACTACAACTCCTAAGGTCTGACCTAAGCTTAATACACAAAATTGTCTGCTACAACGTCCTACTCTATCCCCACTCTACTGGCCTTCCGTAAAGCCGTGAAAACATGGCTCTTCCGACAGGCGGGGTGAATAAGGAGATCAGATTCCCCCATGAATGGTGTTTTTAATAATGTTTTAATATTGTTTCATTTTTAAATTGCTACAATTGTTTTTTACTGTACGTTTCTTATCCATGTTGTACGCCACCCTGAGTCCTACGGGATTGGGCGGCCTATAAGAGCGTAGAAATAAATAAAATAAATAAATACCTGTCAATGACTACTTTAGCTTCCACTATAATACACGGGCAAACAATAGATATAAACTCATAGTAAACAGCTCCAAACTCGATCGCAGAAAATCGGCAACAGAATGGTCAATGCCTGGAATGTACTACCTGACTCAGTTGTTACATCCTCAAACCCTTGTTCAAATGATTGGGTGTGTTAATATATGATTAAGCCACAAATCAATGTTATGTGTATATTGCTTTAAATGCATTGTGGATGATTACTATATAAGCAAGCAAGAGAGCATGCTCAATGTGGTTGGTGGTTTAGTGTGGTGAGTGGTGTTTGATGGTGTGTTCTGGATTGAAGACTGCTGTTTTACTGATGTGTAGATTACTTTATGGCTGTGTGACATTGCTGTGAATAGAAGAGTAACTATCTGTGATAGTATAGAATTAAGTGATAGCTGTAATCTTTGTTTGTGAGTTAAAACAAAGATAGTCAAGAAGAAGAAACTTCGCATTGACTGAATAACTGTGTATGACTTGGACTTCCTATTTAATTTTGCTACTATTTTGTACATATTAAAGATATTCTGTTTATTGACTGAATAGCATTCATATCAAACTGCAATACCATTACTTCAACACATTTCACTTTTTATGTGCTTAACAGCACAATAACTCCTTAACATTGGTTATGGGCCCAGTGAGTTTCTAAGGAGTAGAGATAGTGGTTTGTTGCAAGTAAAAAGTAAAAAGATATTGAATGTGAAAATTCAGTTTCAATATTAACAGAAAGTTTAAGAAGTATTACAGCAAAAAATGGCTCAAGCAAAGTCAATGTATCTATCAATGATAACCTGGCTGGATGGCACTAACTATGCTACTTGGTCTACAAAGTGTAGCCTACTTTTGAAAAATGAAGGCTTATGGTCTGATAACAAATCCACCGGATACAACAGGTTGGGATCCAACAGAAGATAAAGATGCGAAGAAGCTAGCTGAATTTAAATGAGACAATGATAGAGCATTAAGTATAATTGGACTAACACTAAATGACCAGCAACTTGTCCATATACGTGGAGAAGAACAAGCTGCAAAGTGTTGGGACATATTGAAAAAGATTTATGTAAGGGATAGTGTTGGTGCACACATTCATATAACAAGAAAACTTTTTCGAACTCATTTAATGAAAGGAGGTAATATGCTCACTCATTTGGACAATATGAAGAAGATTCTTCAGGAACTGCATGAAAAAGAACTGATTTATACAGAGTTACAGCAGGTGTACATAATTCTGTCTTCACTGGACGATAGCTATGATAATTATGTTTCTTCCTTTGAGGTTTTGACTAGGAATGAATTGACTCTACCTAACGTAACTGGAAGACTACTTGAGGAGTCCAGAAGACGAGAAGACAGAAAATTGATGAGAACAAAACATCCACAAGATTTATTTATTGTTTGTTTGTTTGTTTGTTTGTTTGTTTGTTTGTTTGTTTGTTTGTTTGTTTGTTTGTTTGTTTATTTATTTATTTATTTATTTATTTATTTATTTATTTATTTATTTATTTATTTATTTATTTATTTATTTATTTATTTATTTATTTATTTATTTATTTATTTATTTATTTATTTATTTATTTATTTATTTATTTATTTATTTAGATGCTCTTCTATGCCGCCCTACTCCCTGAGGACTCAGGGCAGCGTACAACATTTTAAAGAACAACTAAACATTAAAATTATTAAAAACAATTTTAAAAAGTATCAAAAACAACATACAACAACATGCATACATGGGGGAAAGTAGTCTCAAAATCACCCCACCTGCAGGAAGAGCCATGTCTTAATGGCTTTTCGGAAGGCCAGCAAGGTGGGGATAATTCTGATCTCTGGGGGTAGTTGGGTCCAGAGAGCAGGGGCCCCTACAGAGAAGGCCATCCCCCTAGGCCCCACCAGCCAGCATTGTTTGGCTGATGGGACCCGGAGGAGGCCCACTCTGTGGGACCTAACTGGTTGAAGAGAAGTATGAGGTAGGATGCGGTCCCAGAGGTAACCTGGACCTAAGCTGTAGGGCTTTAAAGGTGATTATCAACACCTTGAATTGTACCCGGAGACCGATGGGCAACCAATGCAACTGGCGGAATAAGGGTGTTATGTGGGTGTATCTTGAAACACCCACCACAGAACGCGCAGCCACATTTTGCACCAGTTGAAGTCTCTGAATACTCTTTAAGGGTAGCCCCATGTAGAGCACATTACAGTAGTCCAAACGGGAGGTGACAAGGGCATGAGTGACCATGAGTAAAGCCTCCTTCTCCAAGAATGGTCGCAATTGGTGCACCAGGCGAACCTGTGCAAAAGTTCCCCTAGCCACAGTTGTGAGATGTTGGTCTAATTTTAGCTGTGGATCTAGGAGAACTCCCAAATTGCAAACCCATTCCAAGGGAGTTAATTTTTCTCCCTCAAGAACCAAGGAGGGACAGTCGACATAGTCCTTAGGGGGCAATAACCAGAGCCACTCAGTCTTGTCGGGATTGAGCCTGAGACTGTTTCTCCTCATCCAGATCCTGACATCATCCAGGCATTGGCACATTACATCGGCTGCCTCCCTGAATTGAGACGGGGTGGTAATGTACAGCTGGGTGTGATCAGCGTACTGTTGAAAACTCACCCCGTGTCTACGGATGATCTCCCCCAGCGGTTTCATGTAAATGTTAAACAGGATGGGCGAGAGGACCAAACCCTGAAGCACCCCACAGGTTAGGGGCCTAGGGGATGAGCTCTGTCCTCCTGCTAACACCGACTGCATCCTGTTGGCAAGGTAAGAGGAGAACCACTGTAAAACAGTGCCTCCCACCCCCACATCGCCGAGATGATGCAGAAGGATACCATGGTCGATGGTATTGAAGCCGCTGAGAGGTCAAGTAGCACCAGGATGGAAGAGTTGCCCCCATCCTGGGCTCGCCAGAGATCATCCATCAGGGCAACCAAGGCAGTTTCTGTACTGAAACCCGACTGATAGGAGTCTAGATGGTCAGTTTCCTCCAATAACTGAAGAAGCTGAAAAGCCACCACCTTCTCAACAACTTTACCTATAAAAGGTAAGTTGGAGACCGGACGAAAGTTCTTCAAATCCTCTGGATCCAGGGAAGGCTTCTTAAGGAGGGGTCTCACCACCGCAACCTTTAAAGACTGCCGTAAGGATCCCTCCCTAAAAGAAGCATTGACCACTGCCTGGATCCAGCCGCGTGCCACCTCTCTGCTGGCCAAAACCAGCCAGGAGGGGCACAGGTCCAATAAACAGGTGGAAGAGCTCATTGCACCCATGGCCTTGTCCAAGTCATCAGGAGAGACAGGCTCAATCTCCTCCCACAACACTGGACTAAGACTTGCCCCTCTCAACTCAATGGACTCTGTTCAGCCGGAGTCCATCTTTGACCGGATCTGAGTGACTTTATCCGTCAGAAACTGTGCAAATTCCTCAGCTCTACCTTGCAAGTGTTCCTCGCTCCCCCCTTTAGCAAGGAGGGCACGAGTCACCCTAAACAAGGCAGCTGGGCAAGGTGGTGCAGTGGTTAAAGTGCAGGACTGCAGTTCAGCAGTTCAGCTGTTCAAATCTCATCGGCTCAAGATTGACTCAGCCTTCCATCCTTCTGAGGTCAGAAACTGTGCGAATTCCTCAGCTCTACCTTGCAAGTGTTCCTCGCTCCCCCCTTTAGCAAGGAGGGTGTGAGTCACCCTAAACAAGGCAGGAGCCGAGGTGGTGCAGTCTTTATCCATTCCCTTTTGATTTCCCAACAACTTCCATTTTATATCTATTTTTCTTCCATCCCCATGTCCGAAACTTCTGTATGTATCTAGTTTTTCTTATTCCTTTCTTAACTTTATATATCTCAAAATCCTCTTCCTCAATCTGAACATACCGTATTTTTCGGAGTAAAAGACGCACCTTTTTACCCCCCAAAAGAGGGTGAAAACTTGGGTGTGTCTTATACAACGAATGCAGCCCCACCCACCCAGCCACCCCCACCCTTTGGCCTATGTCTTCCAGCAATTTACCTGCTTGCAGGAAAGAGGGAAGAGCCTGCAAAGCCAAGCAAGTCAGTAGCAGTGTCACGATCTACAGCTGATTAGGTTTGCCACATGGAAAAATGAAAGTGAAACTAACTACAAAGAGGCAATTAGCTGGCAGAGACACACAGATTTTTATTTTTTGCTGAACTGGATGGAAGGGGGTAACTGAATAACTAAATGTCTGTAGAATGTTCAAATTATTAGACTTACTTTTTAAAGACTGCTTTATTATTGTTCTAGAGCCAGGGATCTCCAACTTTGGCAACTTTAAGACTTGTGGACTTCAACTCCCAGAATTCCACAGCCAGCTTTGTTAGCTTTGCTGGCTGTGGAATTCTGGGAGTTGAAGTCTACAAGTCTTAAAGTTGCCAAGGTTGGAGATCCCTGTAAATCTAGACAACTTAACAAAATAAAGAAGCTTTTTAAAATAAATGCTTGCTCTGAAGAGGCTCAGTGCTATTGTATCTTCTTTTAAATAATAGAGAATAATGTATACTTCCAGAAATTTTAATTAATTTTAACAGCTCTGTACAAGTATAGTCTGAAATGTAACAGTGTCCTGTTTAGTATTAGAGTTTAGTTACCTTGGAGTAGATCTATTTAAATAATTGGGAAGAGTTAGTGTGACTACATTTAAGAAAACTTTCTGGCATAATGTACATTTCTCCAATTCTTTGCTATTTCTATGGGTCAGGCACACATGCACAGAAATACACAGCAAACAGTGTATATCATCTGTGCTGTTTGCTGGTTGCTGGTTGGCAAATTGCTTGGAGGCAGAGGCTTTTTTCCCTTGTTTTCCTCCCCCAAAACTAAGGTGCGTCTTATACTTAGGTGCATCTTATACGCCAAAAAATACAGTAATCATTTTTAATATCTTTATCTCTATTATCACTGTTAACCCCAGTGGAATCATTATAAATATCAACATAATCATTAATCAACATTGCATTATCAGTATTCTTTTCCTGTTCATCATCATTTATAATATTTTCATCAATCTTCTTTTCTTCTGTTATCTTTTCTATTTTTTTCCCATTTGCACTTCACCCTTTCCTTTCTCTGGTGTTCCAATTCTGAAAGAACTTCTAAGATCTTTGAAGAGATCTTTCAAAAAGCCAACCAATTCTTCATAATCAATTTCCTTCATGTCTTTAAAATCAGAATTTCCAAGTCCAAGGTTTAATCAAATTCAATCTATCATCAAAGTTCATTCAAGGATGCCACCAGTTCTTAATAATCGTTAATCTCCATGTCTCAAAGTCACAAATCATTAATTTTCACAGACCATCCAGCTGCTAACAAAGATGAGTTTCACAGCCTGTGATAATTTACCAGTTTGTACTTTGATAGTTGAAAAAAACAGTACTTTCTGTTCTTTTGTTATTAACATCTGTTCATATTCATTCTTATCTAAGTCAACCCAAAACAATTCCTTTCAGACAAAAACAGATTTGCAGTCTATCTTATATTTCCTCAACTCTCAGAAATGTTTTTCTTATTCAAGGTTAACAGCTGTCCAAACATCCACAAAGTTATTTCACCACAAGAATAATTCTTCCAACCATCCGATGGCACTCTCCAATCAAATTTCCCAGCTCTACTTTTCCTGTTTTAATTTTTCCATTTTTAGTGAAATCCAATCCAAATGTTCATTTCCAAGTTTATTTTCCAATTCTTACTCCTTTAACAAATCTTTAAAGCAATGTCCAAATCCTTAGTAGTTGGGCTTTAGTTACAAATCCCTTTAATTTTGTTGCACCATTGTATTCACATATTTAACTGCCGCTCCTTGATTTCCATTCCTTTTGTTCCCCTTTTAAATTGAAAGGTTCCTTTTAAAAATGTTCTTTTGGCAATGTGACTCACCAGCCTCCGTCTTCTTTAACTTTGACTCCTCCAGCACTTAACTTAAAGTTTTTGCTTCCCAGATGACTCCAGTCTTGCTTGTTCAATCTTACTGATGTGACCGCAACGACTAGGGCGACACTTAGAGGTCGTCTTCTGATCGCCGCTGGTTGAGGAGACAAAGCCGGCTCCCTGGGGGGTTTGCAGCCCCCCAGTCCACCAGCAGAAACTCCTTCACCACCCCTTCAGGGTGGATCTGACCTGGTCCTGACTGGACCAGGTCCCCAGACGACGTGAATTCGTGGTTTCCTCGCGAAGCGTGGGGAAACTCCGTAGCGCCGCTGCATTGGCCATGCCTTCTTCCACTTTTTTTGATGACTTTTTTGATATTAGGTGTCCATTTTAGATCTTGCGATATGGTCGAACCTTGAAATTTGAAGGTCTCTACCGTTGATACTGTGTTGTCTAGTCTACTCAACATTTCCACTACCGGTTCTCTAGAACCTGCTGGATTTCACCCCTGCTTGAAATGTACCCAGAAGCAAATTGTCACCCAATACAACTCTCGCAATAAAGGTGACACATGTGTGCACCTGGGTCTGCACAAAACCACACAGGTGACTGCATTTTGAACCAATTGGAGTTCTGGATACTTTTCAACTACAGTCCCATGTAGAGTCCCAGGTTGACTGGTGATTTATGAATCGGTGGCATGGGGTCCTGCATAGTTTATCACTTTTATGAATTGAAATTTAAGGAATATCCTAAAATCAAACTATAAGACAGGGGTTTCAAACACGATTTCATTGAGGGCCACATCAGGGTTGTGTTTGACCTTGGGGGGCTGGATGGGCATGGCCGGGGTGGGTGTGGCTGGGGTGAGCATGGCCAGCTCGACATCACTCATGTTGGGGGCACCTGTGGTGGCCCAGGTGGGGATGGGCTATCCATATTCTTCAGTAGAGCAAGGCGAGATGAAGGAGAGTGCCAGACCCTTGTCCGCCTGAAGAGCCTTGCTCTCAGGTTATGCAGAGGACCTCTGGATGGTGGCACAGGCTGTCCAGAGCAGGGTTGGGTTCCTTCCGGTTCGGACCACTATGTGCGTACTGCCCTCTGGTGACATAATACTTTTCCCTTTTCCCTTTTCTTCTTTTCCCTTCCCTCTTCATTCTTCTTTCTTCCCCTCTTTCCTTCTTTTTCCTTCCTTGCACTCTTCCCATCTTTCCTTCTTTTTCTTTTTCATTCCTCTTTCCCTTTTTCCTTTCTGTCCCTTCTTGGATGCTCAAATGTGAAAGGGGAAACATTTCTCCTTTTGTTTTGTTTTGCTTTTAGTTTATTTAGCTAGCCCTTTGCAAGTGAAAATGGAGCCAGAGGGGGCGTGCATGGTCATCCCAGGCTGCATTTTTGCTTGCAGAGGCATCACACTCTAGTTCTTCGCTGTTTCCAGGCGGCCCCGCAGGCAAGATCTAATCACCCCATGGAGCAGATCTGCCCTGCAGGCATTGAGTTTGACACCCCTGCAAAAGACATACCATTATAAAAAGCTTTTTTTCTTTTTCTTATATGAGTAAAAGGTGTTTGAGCAAAAATGTTGGCTTTATTTCTAATCTATAACTTCTCTGCCTTTCAAATATTTCTAGCTGTGGAAGAAGAAATAAATGTCAGCTGTCCCACCCTGGTCAGTCAGAAAAGAAAGACTCTTAGGCCCATGGTTAGCCAAAGGTATACTTTACTAAAGCCAAATGGTTACAGAAGGAACAAAGCTGGATCTGAGGATTTCGTGCCCAAAGTATATGGTAAATGTTAAGGAGTTATTGTGCTGTTGAGCACATACATAGCGAAATGTAATTGTGGTTGTGGTGTTGTAGTTTGATATGAATGCTATTCAGTCAATAAACAGATATGTTTAGTATTTACAAATAGTTTACTTAAAGTAGTAGCAAAGTTCAATAGGAAGTCCAAGTCATACATAGTAAGTCAGTCAATGCGAAGAATCTTCTTCTTGTCTATCTTTGTTTTAACTAACAAAGATTACAGCTAAAAACTAATTCTACACTATCACAGATAGTTACTCTTTTCACAGCAGCTCTTCACAGCAATTTCACACAGTCACAAAGACAATTACTCAACAGTGAAGCAGCAGAGATAAACAGCAGAGAGTCAGCACTCCGGAACACACCATCAAACACACATAGACATTAATCACCATCCTGAACATGCTCTCTTGCTTCCGTATGTAGTAATCAGCCTTCAATGCATTAAAGCAATACATACATAACATTGATTTGTGGCTTGTTCATATATTAGCAAACCAATGGTTTGAACAGGGTTCTAACAGTGAACGTTTCCCTGTTTCCTTTCACCCCCTGATTATGAAGAAGTGTCCAACAATGTGCTAAAATATTGTTTGGGTAACAGTCACTGTCTACTGAGCTGGCTGCATTCCTTTGCTTGATCGTGGAATGCCCAGCAATTTTCACAGGATGATATGAGGCTTGGTTTTGTTTCCTCGTGATAACCCATGGTAACCCTCCCTCTCGTCCCACTCAAAGCTCCCTCCCCCTCCCCCAAAGTGCACAGCATAACTGAATGGCAGCCCTGACAATAATATAATACTATTGTTTAGTTTATGTTAAATTGTTTCCAATAGAATGTATGAAACTTTGGTACACGAAAACTTTTGAAAATTTTTAGTGACCTTAAGGTAATTATTTTAAAAGGTTTTGCATTGTTACACCTCACAAAAAATACAGACAATAAACAACTGATTTGCTGGATCCGTTCATATTCTTTTTTCTGAAAAAAAATGGTAGAAAATAAGTGTGGTATCTTGAAAAAGAGCACTATTTTTATTTCTACAATTTCTACAATTAAATATATATTCTATTGCAAATCTTCCTGATGCTACTTTCATTGGTCTTTGCTCATTTAAAATAAAAAAAAAATAGCTGAAGCATCAGCCACTTACTATCTGATCAAAACAAAATAATTATCTCCTAGAGATAATTGCCTAAGAATTGCCTAAGAAACAAAGGCTGCAAAGAAGGATATTAAAATTCAACAACAATCAAGGCTTTTGTTTGGCTATAAAGTAAGTTTTGAACCACAGGGAGATGGGCACAAGGGGTAATAAGAGCTCTGTCAGATTCATTGCTTCAAGATTCTATGCTCTGTTCTCTTCTGCCAGAATACTGTATCTATACAACTCCTGGTGGTATTCAAGATTCAAGGAAGCTGAGGTGGCGCAGTGGTTAAAAGCAGCACTGCATCCTACTTCAGCTGACTGCTAGTTCAGCAGTTCAGCTGTTCAAATCTCACCGGCTCAAGGTTGACTCAGCCTTCCATCCTTCTGAGGTCGGTAAAATGAGGACCCAGATTGTTGGGGGCAATATGCTGAACTCTGTAAACCACTTAGAGAGGGCTGTAAAGCACCATGAAGCGGTATATAAGTCTAAGTGCTATTGCTATTGCTAAGATACAAATTTGTACTCAGATGGATCTTCAAGTAGAAAATGATAGATTTTCTATTTAGATGCATTCTCAGATGTAATCCTTGGATTAATCCTTAGATAAATTATTGGAATATATATACTTTCCTATGGAATATAGGAAATAGAAGATAAAATATCTACACAATAACAAAAGCAACAAGATGTTTCTCCTGTGGTTTTTGGTGCACAGAGTAGTTACTTTGCCCTGCCCTGCAAGTGATACTTTCCTTGTTCCACATGAGTGGTACCAGCCTGGAGATTTCATCTTTGGTGGGATGGTGTCTCACATTGTTTACCACTTTTATGAAATGAAATTTGATGAAAACCCTGCTAGAACACCTTACGAGGTACCAATGTAAGAATTTTTCTTTGCTATTTAATCTTAGCCAATCTCGAAAATCCCTTATATGAGTAAAAGCTGTTTGTGCACAAATCTTTTTTTTTAAAGTAATCTATGCTTTCTGTTCTTTCAAATGCATCTGGCTCTGATGGAACAACTATTTTTCTTTACATTTTTTAAAAAACATTTTATACCTCATTTTAACTTCCCAGAGGCTTGTGGGTGAAGCTGCTGCCTGTGAGTGGAGGAAACTGAGAGGAAGGTAGATTCAAACTGCCCCCATTACATTTTAACTTCCCAGAGGCTTGTGGGTGAAGCTGCTGCCTGTGAGTGGAGGAGACTGAGAGGAAGGTAGATTCAAACTGCCCCCATTACATTTTAACTTCCCAGAGGCTTGTGGGTGAAGCTGCTGCCTGTTAGAGGAAGAGACTGAGAGGAAGGTAGATTCAAACTGCCCCCATTACATTTTAACTTCCCAGAGGCTTGTGGGTGAAGCTGCTGCCTGTGAGAGGAAGAGACTGAGAGGAAGGTAGATTCAAACTGCCCCCATTACATTTTAACTTCCCAGAGGCTTGTGGGTGGAGCTGCTGCCTGTGAGTGGAGGAGACTGAGAGGAAGGTAGATTCAAACTGCCCCCATTACATTTTAACTTCCCAGAGGCTTGTGGGTGAAGCTGCTGCCTGTGAGAGGAAGAGACTGAGAGGAAGGTAGATTCAAACTGCCCCCATTACATTTTAACTTCCCAGAGGCTGGTGGGTGGAGCTGCTGCCTGTGAGAGGAAGAGACTGAGAGGAAGGTAGATTCAAACTGCCCCCATTACTTTTTAACTTCCCAGAGGCTTGTGGGTGAAGCTGCTGCCTGTGAGAGGAAGAGACTGAGAGGAAGGTAGATTCAAACTGCCCCCATTACATTTTAACTTCCCAGAGGCTGGTGGGTGGAGCTGCTGCCTGTGAGAGGAAGAGACTGAGAGGGAGTACAGAGGATAAAGGTAGCAACCGCGTGCCTAACGGTGCGTGGATCATATAACCACAAACCAAAGAAAGCAATAATACATTCAGGGTTAGTGCGCTTGAGACTGTGACTTTCTTTTATTTCAAAATGACTGGCTTAGTTCAGTGTAATACTTGCTTTTCAGTTGTGTTTCAAAGTACTCTCTTCAAATTTGGATACTGTCCTCTTTGTAAACAAATTACTAGCCTACATGGACAGATCACCTATCTAGAATCTCTAATCTGTGCTCTCCAAGCAGAAATTAGGTGCCCAATTCAGCCATTCCACTCTATTGAGCTGCCCCGCTATCAGACCCCTCTACCACAAAGATCTTGCAGGAGAAGGGCAGTATGGACAACTGTGGGATCTGGCAGGGTGAGAGCTGTGAGCCATAAACACAAAGCTTTTGCTGTGTCCCAGCATAACAGATATAGTGCTCTTGCTGACCTTAATATGGACACTAAAGTGACAGGTCAAGATAGTTGTGATAATGATAACTCAAAGGGGATCGTGGTCCGAGATGAAGAACTCACATTGGAAAGGGGAAAGTGTGAATCAAGTATTACACAACAGTCACACAGGAGCAGCAAGGTATCCAAAAAGAGAAGCCACCTTCTGATTGGGGATTCAATTATAAGGGATGTAAATTTAGAAAAGGATATGGAGGTTTTGAAAGTGGTCAGGTGTCTGCCAGGTGCTACTGCCAGCAGAGACAAGAGGCGGATTCTTAAGATAGTTGAGAATGCCAGTAAGGACTGTGATGTTGATGCTATTATACATCTTGGCACAAATGATCTGTCCCAAAAACATGTACTTTCTGTGCAGAATGACTTCCAGAGCTTGGGGTATGAACTTAGTAGTATAGGTTGTAGGCTTATATTTTCAGAGGTTTTACCAGTATATAAGGAACAAAAAGGGAAAGGCCAACGTGTAGCAGAGTTTAATGTGTGGCTAAAGGAGTGGTGTAAAAAGGAAGGCTTTGGTTATATTAGTCATGATGTCTGCAGCTGGTCCAATGAAAAACTGTACAAAAGAGATGGTTTGCATCCATCAAAGAAAGGGACTGAGCTACTTGGTATTAAATTCACAGACTTCCTGGATAAACATTTAAACTGAACAGCGGGGACAGAAAATTAATCAATACAGAACACTTCTGTCCCCAGCAATCTAAAATTAATAGGGTTATCAGTGCACGCAACATAGATGAGTGTTCAGGTAAGTTTACCAGCCCTGCTGTCAAGCAAAGCCAAGCATTTAATAGTGAGGGCCATACCATGTGCACTAATCAAACAGGTGGCAAGAAAGTAAGGGCAGTCAGGCACAACACAGGTTATGTAGACAGTAAACACAGGGTCAATCAAAATGGACTCAAATGTCTATACACCAATGCACAGAGTATGAGGAATAAACAGGGTGAATTAGAAATTCAAGTAAATGAGGGAAGAAATGATATAGTTGCCATTTTGGAAACTTGGTGGGATGAAACTGACAAATGGAATATACAGCTAGAGGGATTTAAATTATTTAAAAGAAATAGACCAAATAAAAGAGGAGGTGGAATTGCACTATACATAAGAAATAACTACATCTCTACAGAAATAGAGCACAACAATAATGAAAATTATCTTGAATCCATCTGGGTCAAAATTAAAGGGGAGGGAAATAACATTGCCATAGGTCTATACTATAGGCCACCCAACCAAACAGAGGAAGTAGATGAACTTTTTGCTAGTCAGCTAACTAAGGTATGTAGGAAGCACATCACAATAGTAATGGGGGATTTTAACTACCCTGACATCAACTGGGAGACAAACTCTGCACCAAGTGGGAGATCCAACAGGTTCCTAACAAACCTAGCAGACAACTTTGTTACCCAAAAAGTAGAGAAGGGAACAAGGGGATCAGCCATATTGGACTTAATTCTCACTAATAGAGATGAAATGATAGAAGGTGTTGAAGCTACAGGAACCTTGGGGGCAAGTGATCATGCAATATTGGAATTCAACATTATGCAAACACAAGCAGTAGAACAAAGTCAAACTAGAGTCTTGGATTTTAAGAGAGCTAATTTCAATAAACTTAGAGAAAGTTTGGGAAGGATTCCATGGACAAGAATCCTCAAGGGGAAAACAACTCAAGAAGCTTGGGAAATTTTGAAAAGTGAGATTATAAAAGCCCAGTCTAGCACAATACCAATGAAGAAGAAAAATAATAGGTCTCAAAAGAAACCAGCATGGCTGCATAAAGAACTCTCTGACAAATTGAAAGTCAAAAAGGACAAGTATAAAAAGTGGAAAGAGGGGCAAATAACTAAGGCAGAATACCAGAAAATAGTCTAAACCTGTAAAGATAAAGTGAAGAAAGCTAAGGCTCACAATGAACAAAGGCTTGCGACAAAAGTAAAAAGTAACAAAAAAAGCTTCTTCCAACATATTAAAAACAAGAAAAAAGTCAAGGAAACAATTGGTGCATTGCAGGGAGAAAGCGGCAAGAAGATGACAAACAACAGGGAGAAAGCAGAGCAACTTAACTTGTCTTTTGCAACTGTCTTTACACAAAGGGAAAAAATAGTCCAACCCGTCAAAAACAGCATCACAAAAAACATATTAGGAACACAAGTTAAAATAGGGAAGAAAATGGTAAGTGAACACCTGTCTACCCTAGATGAGTTCAAATCACCAGGACCGGATGGATTACACCCCAAGGTTCTGAAGGAACTGGCAGACGATATCTCAGAACCACTGAACTATATCTCTCAAAGATCCTGGAGCACCAGGGAACTGCCAGAGGACTGGAAAAGAGCTGATGTAGTTCCCATCTTCAAAAAAGGGAAAAAAATAGATCCAGGAAACTACAGACCTATCAGCCTGACCTCAATACCAGGGAAGATTCTGGAAAAGATAATCAAGCAACGAATCAACGAACACCTAGAAGCAAACAAAGTAATAACCAAAAGCCAACATGGGTTTGTCAAAAACAGATCATGCCAGACTAATCTTATTACATTCTTTGACATAGTGACAAAATTAGTGGACCAGGGGAATGCTGTTGATATAGTTTACTTGGACTTCAGTAAGGCATTTGATAAAGTAGACCATAACCTACTACTAGATAAAGTAGAAAAATGTGGGTTAGACAGCAACACCACCAGATGGATTCAAACTGGCTGACCAACCGCACTCAACGAGTAGTGCTCAATGGAACTGCATCTACATGGAGGGAAGTATGCAGTGGAGTACCCCAAGGCTCTGTTTTAGGCCCAGTACGCTTCAACATCTTCATCTATGACTTGGACGAGGGGATAGATGGGAACTCATCAAATTTGCAGATGACACCAAACTGGCAGGAATAGCCAACTCTCCAGAAGATAGGTTCAAGATTCAGAAGGATCTTGACAGACTTGAACATTGGGCGCTATCAAACAAAATGAAATTCAATGGTGAAAAAAGTAAGGTTCTACATTTAGGCAAGAAAAACAAAATGCACAGGTACAGCATATGTGCTCAACAGTAGTAACTGTGAGAGGGATCTTGGAGTCCTAGTGGACAACCGTTTAAATATGAGCCAGCAGTGTGCAGCAGCTGCCAAAAAAGCCAACACAGTTCTAGGCTGCATTAACAGAGGGATAGAATCAAGATCACGTGAAGTAATAATACCACTTTACAATGCCTTGGTAAGGCCACATTTGGAATACTGCATTTAGTTTTGGTCACCACGATGTAGAAAGGATGTTGAGACTCTGGAAAGAGTGCAGAGAAGAGCAACAAAGATGATTAGGGGACTGGAGGCTAAAACATATGAAGAACGGTTGCAGTAACTGGGTATTTCTAGCTTAATGAAAAGAAGGACTAGGGGAGATATGATAGCAGTGTTCCAATATCTCAGGGGTGGCCACAAAGAAGAGGGAGTCTAACTATTCTTCAAAGCACCTGAGGGTAGAACAAGAAGCAATGGGTGGAAACTAAACAAGGAGAGAAACAACTTAGAACTAAGGAGAAATTTCCTGACAGTTAGAACAATTAATCAGTGGAACAGCTTGCCTCCAGAAGTTGTGAATGCTCCAACAATGGAAGTTTTTAAGAAGATGTTGGATAACCATTTGTCTGAAGTAGTGTAGGGTTTCCTGCCTAAGCAGGGGGTTGGACTAGAAGACCTCCAAGGTCCCTTCCAACTCTGTTGTTGTTGTTGTTGTTGTTGTTGTTGTTGTTGTTGTTGTTATTATTATTATTATTATTATTATTATTATTATTATTATTATTATTATTATTATTATTATTATTATTATTATTATTATTATTATTATTATTACCTCTTGTTGAACATATACTGAGGTTAAGGTAATTTTAACACGGTTTGGCATTATCTCTCCTCACCAAACATACATACAGTAAATGTGGGACACCTGATTAATTTATTCATATAACATTTTCTGAAAATCTTGTAGAAAATAGAGTTTAAAAAAGTCACTACTTGTATATGTTGCAGTATTTATTTGTTGCAAGTCATGGAAATATTGTGTAAAAAGTAAATTTGAACTCTGTAGAAATTACCAATAAAGGAGAATATTTGTAGCTCAGGGTTGAAATGAGGGGTCCTTGGTGCTCTCTGAGATTGGTTATTTTCTTCCAGACATTTCATTATCCAAACTAGATACCATCCTCAGTGCCAGGCAGTGATGATGTTACCTACTTTGGGTAATGAAATGTTTGCAAGAAAGCCACCAAGCTCAGAGAGCACCAAGAATGCCTCTGTAGAAATTAAGAATTTTAGAAAAGTGATTATCTTTTTACTACTGTTAGAAATCTTTGTTACTCATACAGAAATGATGAGAATTGTCAACTTACTTTGTCAACCTTGGGGATTTAAAATGTTTGCAGTGTAATCACCAAATTTCATCAACAAGTCCTCGCCTTGGCTTTTGCTGTGAATGAGATCAATGAGGATCCCCGGATCTTACCTAACATCACTCTTGGGTTCCACATCTATGACAGTTACCTGAATGCAAGGATGACATATCGCACCACTCTGGACCTGCTTTTCAAATCGCAGGAATTTGTCCCTATCTACAAATGTGATAGCCAGAAGAATCTCATGGCTATCATTGGAGGACTGGATTTTGAAACATCGTCTTATATAGGTGAACTTTTAGGTTTCTTCAAGATTCCACAAGTAAGCTGTGATGGGATTGAGGAGGAAAATTCTATATTTTGTTGTTGTTATGGAATAGATAATGAACATCAAAGATTAGGTTTAGGTTTGTGTTAAGATGATCTGCATGGCTTATGGTTTACTAATTAGCATTCTTTTCTGAAACCATAATACCACATACCAATGCCAAATACAGGAAGTAAGTATCCAGAGTAATCCATACCTGAGGGAAATTGATATAGTACTCTTGCACCTATTGAAACAATTTTTCTCTTATATATCTTGGAAGTAAATCCAAGTAATTTCTTTCTATATTAATATTTATAGGAATTCTAGGGAAAATGTTTCTTGAATGTATTCCATAAGTAAACTAGATAAGAAAAAAGAGATTTGATTTAATATTTCAACAGAATACTATTCCACTTTCTTTTAGCTGACATATGGCTCACTAGCACAAAAGGAATTTCAGACCAGTAAACTCTCTTCACTTTATTTCATGGTCCCAAAAGAGGACCATCAGTACATTGGGATTATCCAACTGCTTCACCATTTCAAGTGGACATGGATTGGGATTTTTGCCATTGATAACAGCAATGGAGAAAATTTCTTAAAGAAAATGCAGCCCTTACTTTCAGATAATGGAATCTGCTCATCGTTCATAGAAAGGCTTTCACAACTTATATATGTGGAAGACTTCTCAGGACTTTATCAAACGATCTCTGTTATCTCCGTTAATATGATGAATAGCAAAGCGAATGCATTTCTTGTCTATGGAGAATCATTGACAGTTATGTGGCTAAGATTTGTCACATTTGTGGTAGATCCCGAAAGCAAAGAAATTGCATTGTTGAGAAAGGTGTGGATCATGACTGCATAGATTGATTTCATATTATGTGGATTTCAAGTCTATTTGGATCTCCAGATGTTCCATGGGGCTATTTCCTTCACTGTTCATTCAACAGCAGTTGTAGGTTTCAAGGAATTTCTTCACACCATAAATCCTTTTTCAGTCTACAGAGATGGGTTTTCACAGGATGTTTGGGAACAATTGTTTGATTGTACATTTCCAAAACCAGAATTAGAAGAAATGCATAGTAGGCAGTGCACTGGGGAGATGAAGCTGGAGGATCTTCCTGGGCCTGTGTTTGAAATGGAAATGACTGGCCAAAGCTACAGTGTCTACAATGCTGTTTATGCTGTGGCTCATGCTTTGCAGGCTCTGTACACATTGTGGTTCAATAGAAAAATAGCTATGATGGGTAAAAAATCTGTCCACCCAGATCTCCAGGCTTGTCAGGTATTCTCTCTGCATTGGACACTTCTTTTATTTCAATGTGCAGTTTGATGCAGAATTATCTTTTGAACCCATTGTTGAAAGTCTTAATATTTTCTATCTGTTAAGTATGAGAAACAACCTATACATAAGGAAAAACCTTCCTGACAGTGAGAATAATTAATTAATTAGTGAAAAATATGCCCCTAGAAGGTGGGGAGACTCCGAAACTGGAGATTTTTACAAAGTGATTAGGCAGTGATTTGTCTAAAATGGTATTAAGTCTCCTCCTTGAGCAGTGTATTGGACTAGATGACTTCCAAGGTCCCTTCCAACTCTCATTCTTCTCCTTATAAAACAGATTCAGAAACGCTAGTTTTTGTTTTCCTATTTTCCATTATTCTGATCATTGAGAAGCTACTATATAAATTACAACAGAATGACAGACTTGGAAAGGACCTTGCTGCTCCCTCCCCAAGCAGGAATCCCTATACAATTTCAGACAAATCTCTTTTTAAAAACCTCCAGTGTTAGAGCATCCACAACTTTTGGAGGTTGGACTGTTTTATGTAAAGACAGATGCCCAAAAAATAAGTTTTCTCCCGTTAATGAAGGAATTATTTTTTTGATCATTTTCTTGATTTTTACATGTTGAAAGATGCTTTTTAAAATTATTTTTTACTTTAGTCGCAAGCCTTAGTTTTTTTACGAGCCTTATCTTTCCTGACTTCATTTTTGCAGATTGAAGCTATTTGCTCATATTCCGCCTTTGTTATTTGCCCCTCTTTCCACTTTTTATACTTGTCCATTTTGTCTTTCAGTTTATCAGAGAGATCTCTTATTTTTCTTGTTCATTGGAATTCTGCTAGTCTGGGCTTTTATAATGTCACTTTTCAAATTTTCCAAAGCTTCTGGGGTTGTTTCCCCCTTTAGAATTCTAATCCATGGAATCTTTCATAATCTCTCTCTATATATTTATTTATTTATTTATTTATTTATTTGTGAAATTTATATACCGCCCCACAGTGCAAGCACTCTCTAAGCGGTTTACACCAGTAAGCAATGTATATTTATATTGCCCCCAACAATCTAGGTCCTCATTTTACCTACCTCGGAAGGATGGAAGGCTGAGTCAACCTTGAGCTGGTGAGATTTGAATCGCTGACCTGCGGATCACAGTCAGCTAAAGGGCCTGCAGTACTGCTCTCTCACTGCTGCGCCACCTCGGCTCTTTCTAATTATATTGAAATCAGCTCTCTTGATGTCCAGGACTCCAGTCTGACTTTGTTTTATTGCTTCTGCTTGCATGATCTTACATTCCAATTATTGCATGTTTACTCGCACTGAACATTCCTATAACTTCATCAGCTTCTTTCATTTCTCCTTGTTAGTGAGAATTACAATAAATCCACTATGGCTGACCCTCTACTTCCTGCCTCTAGCTTTTATCATGCTTTAGGTATCAGTAGGAATTATGTAGGAAATCATCATAGCTTGTACAATAGGAGATATTCAAAATGATAATGTGGTTACGTTTCATTGTTTCATCCAAAAAATAATCAATTCTCCAAAAACTTCTTCCTGAATCATGAATTTTTCAGATTGAGAAGCTGAAATTTCTGTCCTTATCAGAATTCAAGGAGAATGGATTAAAATATTCTTTTCAGAACTGGCATCCATGCTTTGGAACAACTTTAATTTAATTTAATTTAATTAAATGGATTTGTATGCTGCCCAACTCCCTAGGGACTCTGGGCGGCTCACAGCATATTCGGATCCATTACAACAATATAAAATACCATAAAATACAATAATTAAAAACATACAAAAGTTAAAAGAGTATCTCATATTCAAAAGAAACAAGGGGGGAGACCCATATCTAAACTAGTTGGTCTCACTTTCACCCCGCCTGCCGGAAGAGCCAGGTTTTTATTGCTTTTATTGCCAGTACGGTGGGGATGGTCCTGATCTCCGGGGGAAGCTTGTTCCACAGGGAGGGAGCTCCCACAGAGAAGGCCCTCCCCCTCGGCCCCGCCAGCCGACATTGCTTGGTCGACGGGACCTGGAGGAGGCCAACTCTGTGGGCCCTGACCGGTCGTAGGGAGGTATGCGGCAGGATGCGGTCCCGAAGGTAACCTGGCCCTGAGCCATGTAGGGCTTTAAAGGTAACGACCAACACCTTAAATTGGATCCGGAGACTAATGGGCAGCCAATGCAGCTGGCGGAGGATCGGTGTTACATGGGTGCATCTGGGTGCACCCACCACAGCTCATGCAGCTGCATTTTGCACCAATTGCAGTCGCCGGACACTCTTCAAGGGTAGCCCCATGTAGAGCGCATTGCAGTAATCCAGCCGTGAGGTGATAAGGGCATCAGTGACTGTGAGAAGTGCCTCCCTCTCCAAGTAGGATCGTAATTGGTGCAAAAGACGTACTTGTGCAAAGGTCCCCCTAGCCACAGCTGAAAGATGTTGTTCCAATTTTAGCTGTGGGTCTAGGAGGACACCCATTCTGAGGGAGCTAATTACTCCCCCCCAAGAACCAAGGAGGGACAATTGGTCAAGTCCTTAGGGGGCAATATCCACAGCCACTCAGTCTTGTCGGGGTTAAGTTTTAGCCGGTTCTTCCCCATCCAGACCCTAACATCGGCCAGGCAGCGGCCCATTACGTCTACTTTATATTTGCAATCATCTCTATCTCACATCTATCTATTGAATAATGAGTCTCAAATTTTCAAATCTGGCTAAATGAAATTTGTCATATTTCAGACTAACAAATATAGTTATGCCATTGAGGGAAGATTGGCTATGGTCTAGGTTTCATTACTGTTTAAGAAGTGAACCGGAATCCTAATATAAGAAATTTGAGTAATCCCAATAGCCTATTTTCATTCTGCTTTAGTTCATTCTTATCTTTCCTTAAAATAATATCAAATTAATAATAGAGTGCCTATGTACTGTACATTTCTATGAAATATCAATTATTAAATTTCTGAGTGTACACATTTAATAATTGTTATAGGAATGGGAAGAATGAGTCAATGAAACTTGAATATGGTGTTCTCCATTCTACTATTCAATTCCCTTACTTTCTTTTTCATTCTCTTTCAAGTAGCTCCATCCATTTCTTCAAGGCATTTCTTTTAACAATTCAGCTGGGGAGAGAATGTTCCTGAATGAGAAAGGGGAAGCAACAGGTGGATTTGACATCACCAACTTGATCACTTTTCCAAACAGATCCTTTCAGAGAGTTAGAGTTGGAAAGATGGATCTACAGGCTCCAAAAGGGAAAGAATTATTAATTGGTGAAGATATGATTATCTGGAACCCAGCTTTTAATCAGGTATCGAATTATTGAAGCATCTAAGATTAATCCATTATGATCCCATATTAAACATTGTCTGCTTAGAAATCTAATTTCAGGGTAGTTGTTGTTGTTTTAATAAACAATGGCATGTTATTTTTAAATCTTGTTGATAATCAGACATTCCTCCAATTGACAATTTAATATTACAATGTAAAAGGCGTGTTTGCATTTTTCATTTGGATTTGAATCTGAAATCATGAGAGCGGCCACTATTCCATGAGATTGTTACTATGTGCAATTATTTACACACCCTACCCTTCAAACAGGACTTTTCCTATATCGTTGCAATTTTGACATCTTTTAAAGTTGATGAAGTTGAAAAATTCAGTATCTTTTTGAAAAAATTTAAAACAATTACAAACTATTTTAAATATCTTCATTTTCAAAACCTTTCATGATTTTCACCAGGTTCTTCCACTTTCTAGATGTAATGAACCTTGTTTCCCTGGATCTTGGAAGAAAGGGATTGAGGGGGATCAGTTCTGCTGCTATGACTGTGTTCCTTGCCCAGAAGGGAAGATTTCAGATCAAAATGGTAGGGTAGGAATTCTACCATTTTTCATTAGACTTTAATATACTAGTTTAGGATGCAAAAATAATAATAAACTTATTTCCAATAATTTGGAATGCCTAGATGACAAATTCCTTGATTTTGATTCCAGATATGGATGACTGTTTTGAATGTTCAGAAGACCATTATCCAAATAAAGAAAAGAAAGGCTGTATGCTGAAACCGGTGCTGTTTCTAACATTTGAAGAAACCTTGGGAATCGGTTTAGCTTCATCAGCTCTTGGTTTCTTCTCCCTGACATCTTGGGTATTTGGAACTTTTATTAAGCACAGGGATACTCCCATTGTCAAAGCTAATAACCGGTCTCTCACCTACACCCTGCTTATCTCTCTTCAGCTCTGTTTTCTCTCCTCTTTGTTCTTCCTCAGCCAGCCTGGACAAGTGACCTGCCTTCTCCGACAATCAATGTTTGGCATCACATTCTCAGTGGCCATTTCTAGTATACTGGCCAAAACCATCACCGTAGTTGTGGCTTTCATGGCCACGAAACCAGGATCTCAGATGAGGAAATGGGTGGGGAAAAGATTGGCTTTTTATATTGTCCTTTCCTGCTCTCTCTTGCAAGTATGTATCTGTATTCTTTGGTTGTCAACATCTCCCCCATTTCCTGAGTTAGACATGCACTCAGAGCAGCAAGAAATGATTTTACAATGCAATGAGGGGTCAGCTTTCTTCTTCTACTGTGTCTTGGGCTACATGGGTGTTTTGGCCATTGCCAGCTTTATTGTGGCTTTTCTTGCCCGTAAATTACCAGACAGTTTTAATGAAGCCAAGTTCATCACCTTCAGCATGTTGGCCTTCTGCAGTGTGTGGATCTCCTTTTTTCCAGCCTATCTGAGCACAAAAGGAAAAGCCATGGTAGCTGTGGAGGTCTTCTCCATCTTGGCCTCCAGCTCTGCATTACTGGGATGCATATTCCTGCCAAAGTGCTACATAATTGTTTTACGTCCAGAACTCAACCACAGGGAGCAACTCATAAAGAGGAACTAATATCCCATGTGATCTTTCTGACCTAGCAGAACTTTTCAAAAAGGAATGGAAAGACTGCTGCCTACAGGAAAATTATATCCAAGTTTAGAAACATAGACATTTTTATTTCTGTTAAAGAATAATTTATATAGGATATTTGAGATTATTAAGTTTCATTATGGTTGGCCATTCTGAAATAAATTCTCATATTGCTGCATTTCCATCATTTTCCAAGAATCTTGAAATTTCCCCATTTTAACAGTACCAAACTTGACTTTGATAATCGAGGTTTCTTGGTTCCTGTTACGATATTTCAGATATTGACTCAAACAATGTTCAATGTTTTCAGATACATTTTCATGGCTTTTATACTTTCAATTCATACAATTCATAAAGCACCATATAAATATCGTAAAAAGCTAATTACCATTTTATGAATATATATTTAACATAGTATTATAGGATAACAGTTTTGGATTTTTTAGGCTTCTTTGAAATGAAAATTTATTGAGTTTGTAAATCCAATACATTTAACTGCATTTAACAAAAGGCTTTCATGTTGGGTCTTTACCATTCACTCTCTATCCATAAATCTATTTCCAGAGCAACCTGTTATTAGATATTAACACTAGGGGAAATTTAGTGAAATGAAATATATTCTTTCTTCTGTTTTGTCAACTCGCGAAGCATCCCTGACCTGCTCTCGAGTTGCCATAGGCAAGGGGGATGGGAAAGTGAACTTTGCAGCTGCACCGAGAAGCTGAAATCTCAGTCAAAACAAAGCCATTTCAACCCATACACCAAGGTCATCTCCCCCGAAACCCCCAGTGGCCGGAGGGAGTGACTTTTACAACCCACGAAATTGCTTCTTTGGGGAATGTGACTGATGACACATATTGGGGGGAGGGGAAAACAGAGTCACAGGCAAAACGCGAATTAACTGAGGTCAGAGTTGGCTCCACCTGGTCCATGCCGACATGAAGCTCCAAATAAATAACTGGATTTCTTTTGAAGTTTGGCTTGAGGCTCATGAATTAATTCGGGCATCCGTCAGAACCCTTACATGTTTCATGTTTTATTCAAAGTGTATGCTGATCATTGGAAAGAATGATTGGAATTAGTTTACAATAAGAAATCTGGCATTTTTCAAGAAAGTCAGCTGAAAGTCAGCTCAAATCCTAGAAAAAATGTACAGTCCTCTCTGACAGAGGGCAGGACTATAAAGATGAAGAAACCTTGAGGAACATTTTGAGTGTTTACTAGATAGATAGATAGATAGATAGATAGATAGATAGATAGATAGATAGATAGATAGATAGATAGATAGATAGATAGATAGATAGATAGATAGACAGACAGACAGACAGACAGACAGACAGACAGACAGATAGATGATAGATAGATAGACAGATAGATGATAGATAGATAGATAGATAGATAGATAGATAGATAGATAGATAGATAGATAGATAGATAGATAGATAGATAGATAGATATGGACAAGGGTATGTCAGCAAGTGATAATGAAAGTGCAACCCTAATTCAGATAGAAACTAGTTACTCTGTACTTCTCTGCAAGTGATACATCCTTTGTTCTCATCATTGGTGGCACAATGTCCCACATAGTTTACCAGTTTTATAAGCTGAAATTCAAAGAACATTCTTGAATAAAAACTTATAATATACCATTGTAAGCAGTTTATTTATTTAAGGAAATTTATATGGCCACCAATTCACTGTCAGTGTCTCTCAGCTGCTTTAAAAAACCCACCAATATACAAAGAATCAAAATGCACCCCTAGAGATAACAATCAATCAATTGAGCCAATCGATGGACTCCAACCCACTCTGGGTTCCATAGGCCTATTGGCAAAACTGGGTGCTCGGGGCTTTGCAAAACAGTGTCAAAGTAGGAACCAATCTTATCTCCATGTGGATGATGTTCCAGAGGGAGGGAGCCATCACAAAGAAGACCCTTCTTCTGAGTCCTACCAGATGTCCTTACTTAAGAGAGAGGACGCAGAACATTCCTTGCCTCTCTGCTCTACCAGATCACATGGATTTGATCAGGAAGAGACGTTTCTTCAAATAACCTGGTCCCAAGCCATGCAAGTTTTAAAGGTGATAACTAGCATCTTGAAATCAGTGGTGAAATCCAATTTTTTTTACTACCAGTTCTGTGGGCATGGCGTGGAGGGCATGGTGTGGCTTGGTGAGCATGCCTTGGTGGGCGTGGCAGGGGAAGGATACTGCAAAATCCCCATTACCACCCCACTCTGGGGCCAGCCAGAAGTGGTATTTGCCGGTTCTCTGAACTACTCAAATTTTCCACTACCGGTTCTCCAGAACCTGTCAGAACCTGCTGGATTTCACCCCTGCTTGAAATGTACCCAGAAGCAAATTGTCACCCAATACAACTCTCGCAATAAAGGTGACACAGGTGTGCACCTCGGTCTGCACAAAACCATACAGGTGACTGCATTTTGAACAAATTGAAGTTCTGGATAATTTTCAACTACAGTCCCATGTAGAGTCCCAGGTCGATTGGTGATTTTTGAATCAGTGGCATGGTGTCCTGCATAGTTTATCACTTTTATGATTTGAAATTTAAGGAACATCCTTTAATTAAACTGTAAGACAGGGGTTTCAAACACGATTTCATTGAGGGCCGCATCAGGGTTGTGTTTGACCTTGGGGTGCTGGATGGGCATGGCCAGGTCGACAATCCTTATGTTGGGTTCACCTGTGGCAGCCCCAGGTGGGGCTGGGGTATCCATTGTCCTCAGTAGAGGAAGGCAAGACCAGGGAGAGTGCCAGACTCTTGTCCTCCAGAAGAGCCTTGCTCTCAGGTCACGCAGAGGACCCCTGGATTGTGGCACAGGCTGTCCAGAGCCTTAGACAGTGGAGGGCAAGCACCCAGCTCCCAAGGAATTGGGATCCCACAGCCCAGCCCAGCCCAGCCCAGCCCAGCCCAGCCCAGCCCAGCCCAGCCCAGCCCAGCCCAGCCCAGCCCAGCCCAGCCCAGCCCAGCCCAGCCCAGCCCAGCCCAACCCAGCCCAACCCAGCCTAGTCCCGCTTCCCCAAGAGGGTGCCCAATTACACCTGGTGTGTGCAGGAGGGCAAAGTGTGTCTGTCAGAGAGAGGCCTATTCCCTCTCCACCCAAGGAGACCCGGCATTGTAACCAAAGCATCCTCAGCAATAAGATGGGAAACCACACAACCGGAGAGCTCAGGACAGGGAGACATGGAGCAGCAGGGCTGCTGGTGGCCAAGTGCTAATGCAGGACTGCCTTCAAACACTTCCTTCCACTCATTATAACCTCCTTCCTTCCTTCCTTCCTTCCTTCCTTCCTTCCTTCCTTCCTTCCTTCCTTCCTTCCTTCCTTCCTTTTCCCCTTTCCCCTTTCCCCTTTCCCTTTTTCTTCTTTTCCCATCCCTCTTCATTCCCCTTTCTTCATTCTTCCCCTCTTTCTTTCTTTTTCTTTGTCTTTCCTCTTTCCCTTTCTCCTTTCCTGTCCCTTCTTGGATGCTAAAATGCAAAAGGGGAAACATTTCTCCTTTTGTTTTGTTTTACTTTTAGTTTGTTTTGCTTGCCCTCTACCAACGTAAATAGAGCCAGGGGGGCGTGCATGGTCCTCCCGAGCTCCGTTTTTGCTTGCAGAGGCATCACAGTCTGGTTCTTTGCTGTTTGCTGGGCGGTCCCGCAGGTAAGATCTAAGCACCCCATGGGCCATATCTGGCCCGCAGGCATTGAGTTTGACACCCCTGCAAAAAACATACCATTATAAAAGGCTTTTTTTTCTTTTTCTTATATGAGTAAAAGGTGTTTGAGCAAAAATGTAGGCTTTATTTCTAATCTATAACTTCTCTGCCTTTCAAATGTTTCTAGTTGTGGAAGAAGAAATAAATGTCAGCTGTCCCACCCTGGTCAGTCAGAAAAGAAAGACTCTTAGGTCCCTGGTTAGCGAAAGGTATACTTTACTAAAGCCAAATGGTTACAGAAGAAGCAAAGCTGGATCTGAGGATTTCATGCCCAAAGTATATGGTAAATTTTACCCTATTCCCTTTCACCCCCTGATTATGTAGAAGTCACTGTCTACTAAGCTGGCTGCATTCCTTTGCTTGATCGTGGAATGGCCAGCAATTTTCACTGGATGATATGAGGCTTGGTTTTGTTTCCTCGTGATAACCCATGGTAACCCTCCCTCTCGTCCCACTCAAAGCTCCCTCCCCCCTCCCCCAAAGTGCACAGCATAACTGAATGGCAGCCCTGACAATAATATAATAATATTGTTTAGTTTATGTTAAATTGTTTCCAATAGAATGTATGAAACTTTGGTTCAAGAAGTCTTTTGAAGATTTTTAGTGACCTTAAGGTAATTATTTTAAAAGGTTCTGCATTGTTACTCCTCACAAAAAAATACAGACAATAAACAACTGATTTACTGGATCCGTTCATATTCTATTTTGTGAAAAAAATGGTAGAAAATAAGTGTGGTATCTTGAAAAAGAGCACTATTTTTATTTCTACAATTTCTACAATTAAATATATATTCTATTGCAAATCTTCCTGATGCTACTTTCATTGGTCTTTGCTCATTTAAAATAAAAAATAGCTGAAACATCAGCCACTTACTATCTGATCAAAACAAAATAATTATCTTCTAGCAAAATCACCATATTTTCTAAATATGGCTTAAGCATCAAAGGCTGCACAGAAGGGTATTAAAATTCAACAATAATCAAGGCTTTTGTTTGGCTATAAAGTAAGTTTTGAACCACAGGGAGATTGGCACAAGGGGTAATAAGAGCTGTGTCAGATTCATTGCTTCAAGATTCTATGCTCTGTTCTCTTCTGCCAGAATACTGTATCTATACAACTCCTGGTGATATTCAAGATTGAAGGAAGCTGAGGTGACGCAGTGGTTAAAAGCAGCACTGCAGCTGACTGCTAGTTCAGCAGTTCAGCTGTTCAAATCTCACCGGCTCAAGGTTGACTCAGCCTTCCATCCTTCTGAGGTCGGTAAAATGAGGACCCATATTGTTGGGGGCAATATACTGAACTCTGTAAACCGCTTAGAGAGGGCTGTAAAGCACCATGAAGCGGTATATAAGTCTAAGTGCTATTGCTATTGCTAAGATACAAATTTGTACTCAGATGGATCTTCAAGTAGAAAATGATAGATTTTCTATTTAGATGCATTCTCAGATATAATCCTTGTATTAATCCTTAGATAAAGTATTGGAATATATATACTTTACTATGGAATATTGGAAATAGAAGATAAAATATCTACACAATAACAAAAGCAACAAGATGTTTCTCCTGTGGTTTTTGGTGCACAGAGTAGTTACTTTGCCCTGCCCTGCAAGTGATACTTTCCTTGTTCCACATGAGTGGTACCAGCCTGGAGATTTCATCATTGGTGGGATGGTGTCTCACATTGTTTATAACTTTTATGAAATGAAATTTGATGAAAACCCTGCTAGAACACCTTACGAGGTACCAATGTAAGAATTTTTCTTTGCTATCTAATCTTAGCCAATCTCGAAAATCCCTTATATGAGTAAAAGCTGTTTGTGCACAAATCTTTTTTTTAATGTAATCTGTGCTTTCTGTGTCTTTAAAATGCATCTGGCTCTGACGGAACAACTATTTTTCTTTACATTTTTAAAAAAAACATTTTTACTCGTCTTGTTGAACAGATACTGAGGTTAAGGTAATTTTAACACGGTTTGGCATTATCTCTCCTCACCAAACATACGTACAGTAAATGTGTGACACCTGATTAATGTATTCATATAACATTTTCTGAAAATCTTATAGAAAAAGGAGTTTTAAAAAAGTCACTACTTGTATATGTTATAGTATTTATTTGTTGCAAGTCCTTAGGGAGTAGGACAGCATAGAAGAATTCCCAAATGAATAAATACATAAATAAAATAAATGGAAATATTATGTAAAAAGTAAATTTGAACTCTGTAGAAATTACCAATAAAGGAGAATATTTTAGCTCAGGGTTGAAATGAGGGGTCCTTGGTGCTCTCTGAGATTGGTTATTTTCTTCCAGACATTTCATTATCCAAACTAGATAACATCCTCAGTGCCAGGCAGTTTGGTGGCAGCAGTGCCTCAGATAGAAAGTCCATTCAGAGAGTGGTAAGGACAGGCGAGAAGCTCACTTCTTTTTATTCAGGATACTGTTTATAAGCACTATGTGCTTAGTGCTCAGTTGTTTTTCTCATCATGTACATGTATACATCCGAACTAGACTGCATTTTTTCTTTGTGTCATATAATATATGTGGGTAAATACATAGTTTTGTATTTATTATTTATTTATTTTGTCATGTTTATGTAGTGTATATTGGAGGTGGTGACCCTTTGGGAGCTGTATGTAACAAAATTTCATTTTAATGTATGCCAATTACTGTACATTCAAAGTGACAAATAAAGTTATTCTAAGTTCTAAAAAAATAATACAGGAAATAAGTGATTCCCGCAGAATCTGTTCATAAACAATTTTCTGAAAACATCATAGAAAATAAATACAGAACTTTGAAAACAGTCTCTACTGGTAAATGTTGCAGTACATATTTGTTGGAGGTCATGGAAAGGCTGTGTAAAATAAATTTGAATTCTGTAAAAATTGTCAATAAAGGAGAATATTTTAGTTCAGGATGGAAATAAGGGGTCTTTGGTGGTCTAAGAGAAGTGTTGTTTCTTGCAGACATTTCATTATCCAAACTAGATAACATCCTCAGTGTTAGGCAGGGATGATGTTACCTACTTTGGATAATGAAATGTCTGCAAGAAAGCCACCAAGCTCAGAGAGCACAGTGGATCCTCTGTAGAAATTATTAAGAATTTTAGAAAAGTGATTATCTTTTTACTACTGTCAGAAATGTTTGTTACTCATACAGAAATGATGAGAATTGTCAACTCACTTTGTCAACCTTGGGGATTTAAAATGTTTGCAGTGTAATCACCAAATTTCATCAACACGTCCTCGCCTTGGCTTTTGCTGTGAAGGAGATCAATGAGGATCCCCGGATCTTACCAAACATCACTCTTGGGTTCCACATCTATGACAGTTACCTGAATGCAAGGATGACCTATCGCACCACTCTGGACCTGCTTTTCAAATCCCAGGAATTTGTCCCTAACTACAAATGTGACAGCCAAAAGAATCTCATGGCTATCATTGGAGGACTGGATTTTGAAACATCGTCTTATATAGGTGAACTTTTAGGTTTCTTCAAGATTCCACAAGTAAGCTGTGATGGGATTGAGGAGGAAAATTCTATATTTTGTTGTTGTTATGGAATAGATAATGAACATCAAAGATTAGGTTTAGGTTTGTGTTAAGATGATCTGCATGGCTTATGGTTTACTAATTAGCATTCTTTTCTGAAACCATAATACCACATACCAATGCCAAATACAGGAAGTAAGTATCCAGAGTAATCCATACCTGAGGGAAATTGATATAGTACTCTTGCACCTATTGAAACAATTGTTCTCTTATATATCTTGGAAGTAAATCCAAGTAATTTCTTTCTATATTAATATTTATAGGAATTCTAGGGAAAATGTTTCTTGAATGTATTCCATAAGTTAACTAGATAAGAAAAAATAGATTTGATTTAATATTTCAACAGAATACTATTCCACTTTCTTTTAGCTGACATATGGCTCACTAGCACAAAAGGAATTTCAGACCAGTAAACTCTCTTCACTTTATTTCATGGTCCCAAAAGAGGACCATCAATACATTGGGATTATCCAACTGCTTCACCATTTCAAGTGGACATGGATTGGGATTTTTGCCATTGATAACAACAATGGAGAAAATTTCTTACAGAAAATGCAGCCCTTACTTTCAGATAATGGAATCTGCTCATCGTTCATAGAAAGGCTTTCACAACTTATATATGTGGAAGACTTCCCAGGACTTTATCAATCGGTCTCTGTTATCTCCGTTAATATGATGAATAGCAAAGCGAATGCATTTCTTGTCTATGGAGAATCGTTCACAGTTATGTGGCTAAGATTTATCACATTTGTGGTAGATCCCGAAAGCAAAGAAATTGCATTGTTGAGAAAGGTGTGGATCATGACAGCACAGATTGATTTCATATTATGTGGATTTCAAGTCTATTTGGATCTCCAGATGTTCCATGGGGCTATTTCCTTCACTGTTCATTCAACAGCAGTTGTAGGTTTCAAGGAATTTCTTCACACCATAAATCCTTTTTCAGTCTACAGAGATGGGTTTTCACAGGATGTTTGGGAACAATTGTTTGATTGTACATTTCCAAAACCAGAATTAGAAGAAATGCATAGTAGGCAGTGCACTGGGGAGATGAAGCTGGAGGATCTTCCTGGGCCTGTGTTTGAAATGGAAATGACTGGCCAAAGCTACAGTGTCTACAATGCTGTTTATGCTGTGGCTCACGCTTTGCAGGCTCTGTACACATTGTGGTTCAATAGAAAAATAGCTATGATGGGTAAAAAATCTGACCACCCAGATCTCCAGGCTTGTCAGGTATTCTCTCTGCATTGGACACTTCTTTTATTTCAATGTGCAGTTTGATGCAGAATTATCTTTTGAACCCATTGTTGAAAGTCTTAATATTTTCTATCTGTTAAGTATGAGAAACAACCTATACATAAGGAAAAACCTTCCTGACAGTGAGAATAATTAATTAATTAGTGAAAAATATGCCCCTAGAAGGTGGGGAGACTCCGAAACTGGAGATTTTTACAAAGTGATTAGGCAGTGATTTGTCTAAAATGGTATTAAGTCTCCTCCTTGAGCAGTGTATTGGACTAGATGACTTCCAAGGTCCCTTCCAACTCTCATTCTTCTCCTTATAAAACAGATTCAGAAACGCTAGTTTTTGTTTTCCTATTTTCCATTATTCTGATCATTGAGAAGCTACTATATAAATTACAACAGAATGACAGACTTGGAAAGGACCTTGCTGCTCCCTCCCCAAGCAGGAATCCCTATACAATTTCAGACAAATCTCTTTTTAAAAACCTCCAGTGTTAGAGCATCCACAACTTCTGGAGGTAAACCATTCATTAATTGTTCTGTCTGGAAATTTCTCTTTAGTTCTAGCCTGGTTCTCTTCTTGATTAGTTTCCATCAATTTCTTCTCATCCACCTTCAGGTTCTTCGGAGAACATGATGACCTCCTCTTCTTTCTGACACCTCCTTAGATATTCAAAGGCTGTGATCATGTCACATCTAGTCCTTCTTTTTATTAAAGTAGACATAACCAATTCCTGCAACCATTGTTTGATATAGTTCTGAGATCATATCTTCAACTTCCTTCTGAACCTCAGGGTGTAATCCATCTGGTCCTAGTAATTTGAACTGGTCTAGAGAAGATAGGTGTTCTCCTACCATTTTCTTGCTTATTTTGACTTGCATTGCACATCTACATTTTACGGGGGGAGGGTAGATAGGTTGGACTGTTTTATGTAAAGACAGATGCCCAAAAAATAAGTTTTCTCCCGTTAATGAAGGAATTATTTTTTTGATCATTTTCTTGATTTTTACATGTTGAAAGATGCTTTTTAAAATTATTTTTTACTTTAGTCGCAAGCCTTAGTTTTTTTACGAGCCTTATCTTTCCTGACTTCATTTTTGCAGATTGAAGCTATTTGCTCATATTCCGCCTTTGTTATTTGCCCCTCTTTCCACTTTTTATACTTGTCCATTTTGTCTTTCAGTTTATCAGAGAGATCTCTTATTTTTCTTGTTCATTGGAATTCTGCTAGTCTGGGCTTTTATAATGTCACTTTTCAAATTTTCCGAAGCTTCTGGGGTTGTTTCCCCCTTTAGAATTCTAATCCATGGAATCTTTCATAATCTCTCTCTATATATTTATTTATTTATTTATTTATTTATTTATTTGTGAAATTTATATACCGCCCCACAGTGCAAGCACTCTCTAAGCGGTTTACACCAGTAAGCAATGTATATTTATATTGCCCCCAACAATCTAGGTCCTCATTTTACCTACCTCGGAAGGATGGAAGGCTGAGTCAACCTTGAGCTGGTGAGATTTGAATCGCTGACCTGCGGATCACAGTCAGCTAAAGGGCCTGCAGTACTGCTCTCTCACCGCTGCGCCACCTCGGCTCTTTCTAATTATATTGAAATCAGCTCTCTTGATGTCCAGGACTCCAGTCTGACTTTGTTTTATTGCTTCTGCTTGCATGATCTTACATTCCAGTTATTGCATGTTTACTCGCACTGAACATTCCTATAACTTCATCAGCTTCTTTCATTTCTCCTTGTTAGTGAGAATTACAATAAATCCACTATGGCTGACCCTCTACTTCCTGCCTCTAGCTTTTATCATGCTTTAGGTATCAGTAGGAATTATGTAGGAAATCATCATAGCTTGTACAATAGGAGATATTCAAAATGATAATGTGGTTACGTTTCATTGTTTCATCCAAAAAATAATCAATTCTCCAAAAACTTCTTCCTGAATCATGAATTTTTCAGATTGAGAAGCTGAAATTTCTGTCCTTATCAGAATTCAAGGAGAATGGATTAAAATATTCTTTTCAGAACTGGCATCCATGCTTTGGAACAACTTTAATTTAATTTAATTTAATTAAATGGATTTGTATGCTGCCCAACTCCCTAGGGACTCTGGGCGGCTCACAGCATATTCGGATCCATTACAACAATATAAAATACCATAAAATACAATAATTAAAAACATACAAAAGTTAAAAGAGTATCTCATATTCAAAAGAAACAAGGGGGGAGACCCATATCTAAACTAGTTGGTCTCACTTTCACCCCGCCTGCCGGAAGAGCCAGGTTTTTATTGCTTTTATTGCCAGTACGGTGGGGATGGTCCTGATCTCCGGGGGAAGCTTGTTCCACAGGGAGGGAGCTCCCACAGAGAAGGCCCTCCCCCTCGGCCCCGCCAGCCGACATTGCTTGGTCGACGGGACCTGGAGGAGGCCAACTCTGTGGGTCCTGACCGGTCGTAGGGAGGTATGCGGCAGGATGCGGTCCCGAAGGTAACCTGGCCCTGAGCCATGTAGGGCTTTAAAGGTAACGACCAACACCTTAAATTGGATCCGGAGACTAATGGGCAGCCAATGCAGCTGGCGGAGGATCGGTGTTACATGGGTGCATCTGGGTGCACCCACCACAGCTCATGCAGCTGCATTTTGCACCAATTGCAGTCGCCGGACACTCTTCAAGGGTAGCCCCATGTAGAGCGCATTGCAGTAATCCAGCCGTGAGGTGATAAGGGCATCAGTGACTGTGAGAAGTGCCTCCCTCTCCAAGTAGGATCGTAATTGGTGCAAAAGACGTACTTGTGCAAAGGTCCCCCTAGCCACAGCTGAAAGATGTTGTTCCAATTTTAGCTGTGGGTCTAGGAGGACACCCATTCTGAGGGAGCTAATTACTCCCCCCCAAGAACCAAGGAGGGACAATTGGTCAAGTCCTTAGGGGGCAATATCCACAGCCACTCAGTCTTGTCGGGGTTAAGTTTTAGCCGGTTCTTCCCCATCCAGACCCTAACATCGGCCAGGCAGCGGCCCATTACGTCTACTTTATATTTGCAATCATCTCTATCTCACATCTATCTATTGAATAATGAGTCTCAAATTTTCAAATCTGGCTAAATGAAATTCGTCATATTTCAGACTAACAAATATAGTTATGCCATTGAGGGAAGATTGGCTATGGTCTAGGTTTCATTACTGTTTAAGAAGTGAACCGGAATCCTAATATAAGAAATTTGAGTAATCCCAATAGCCTATTTTCATTCTGCTTTAGTTCATTCTTATCTTTCCTTAAAATAATATCAAATTAATAATAGAGTGCCTATGTACTGTACATTTCTATGAAATATCAATTATTAAATTTCTGAGTGTACACATTTAATAATTGTTATAGGAATGGGAAGAATGAGTCAATGAAACTTGAATATGGTGTTCTCCATTCTACTATTCAATTCCCTTACTTTCTTTTTCATTCTCTTTCAAGTAGCTCCATCCATTTCTTCAAGGCATTTCTTTTAACAATTCAGCTGGGGAGAGAATGTTCCTGAATGAGAAAGGGGAAGCAACAGGTGGATTTGACATCACCAACTTGATCACTTTTCCAAACAGATCCTTTCAGAGAGTTAGAGTTGGAAAGATGGATCTACAGGCTCCAAAAGGGAAAGAATTATTAATTGGTGAAGATATGATTATCTGGAACCCAGCTTTTAATCAGGTATCGAATTATTGAAGCATCTAAGATTAATCCATTATGATCCCATATTAAACATTGTCTGCTTAGAAATCTAATTTCAGGGTAGTTGTTGTTGTTTTAATAAACAATGGCATGTTATTTTTAAATCTTGTTGATAATCAGACATTCCTCCAATTGACAATTTAATATTACAATGTAAAAGGCGTGTTTGCATTTTTCATTTGGATTTGAATCTGAAATCATGAGAGCGGCCACTATTCCATGAGATTGTTACTATGTGCAATTATTTACACACCCTACCCTTCAAACAGGACTTTTCCTATATCGTTGCAATTTTGACATCTTTTAAAGTTGATGAAGTTGAAAAATTCAGTATCTTTTTGAAAAAATTAAAAACAATTACAAACTATTTTAAATATCTTCATTTTCAAAACCTTTCATGATTTTCACCAGGTTCTTCCACTTTCTAGATGTAATGAACCTTGTTTCCCTGGATCTTGGAAGAAAGGGATTGAGGGGGATCAGTTCTGCTGCTATGACTGTGTTCCTTGCCCAGAAGGGAAGATTTCAGATCAAAATGGTAGGGTAGGAATTCTACCATTTTTCATTAGACTTTAATATACTAGTTTAGGATGCAAAAATAATAATAAACTTATTTCCAATAATTTGGAATGCCTAGATGACAAATTCCTTGATTTTGATTCCAGATATGGATGACTGTTTTGAATGTTCAGAAGACCATTATCCAAATAAAGAAAAGAAAGGCTGTATGCTGAAACCGGTGCTGTTTCTAACATTTGAAGAAACCTTGGGAATCGGTTTAGCTTCATCAGCTCTTGGTTTCTTCTCCCTGACATCTTGGGTATTTGGAACTTTTATTAAGCACAGGGATACTCCCATTGTCAAAGCTAATAACCGGTCTCTCACCTACACCCTGCTTATCTCTCTTCAGCTCTGTTTTCTCTCCTCTTTGTTCTTCCTCAGCCAGCCTGGACAAGTGACCTGCCTTCTCCGACAATCAATGTTTGGCATCACATTCTCAGTGGCCATTTCTAGTATACTGGCCAAAACCATCACCGTAGTTGTGGCTTTCATGGCCACGAAACCAGGATCTCAGATGAGGAAATGGGTGGGGAAAAGATTGGCTTTTTATATTGTCCTTTCCTGCTCTCTCTTGCAAGTATGTATCTGTATTCTTTGGTTGTCAACATCTCCCCCATTTCCTGAGTTAGACATGCACTCAGAGCAGCAAGAAATGATTTTACAATGCAATGAGGGGTCAGCTTTCTTCTTCTACTGTGTCTTGGGCTACATGGGTGTTTTGGCCATTGCCAGCTTTATTGTGGCTTTTCTTGCCCGTAAATTACCAGACAGTTTTAATGAAGCCAAGTTCATCACCTTTAGCATGTTGGCCTTCTGCAGTGTGTGGATCTCCTTTTTTCCAGCCTATCTGAGCACAAAAGGAAAAGCCATGGTAGCTGTGGAGGTCTTCTCCATCTTGGCCTCCAGCTCTGCATTACTGGGATGCATATTCCTGCCAAAGTGCTACATAATTGTTTTACGTCCAGAACTCAACCACAGGGAGCAACTCATAAAGAGGAACTAATATCCCATGTGATCTTTCTGACCTAGCAGAACTTTTCAAAAAGGAATGGAAAGACTGCTGCCTACAGGAAAATTATATCCAAGTTTAGAAACATAGACATTTTTATTTCTGTTAAAGAATAATTTATATAGGATATTTGAGATTATTAAGTTTCATTATGGTTGGCCATTCTGAAATAAATTCTCATATTGCTGCATTTCCATCATTTTCCAAGAATCTTGAAATTTCCCCATTTTAACAGTACCAAACTTGACTTTGATAATCGAGGTTTCTTGGTTCCTGTTACGATATTTCAGATATTGACTCAAACAATGTTCAATGTTTTCAGATACATTTTCATGGCTTTTATACTTTCAATTCATACAATTCATAAAGCACCATATAAATATCGTAAAAAGCTAATTACCATTTTATGAATATATATTTAACATAGTATTATAGGATAACAGTTTTGGATTTTTTAGGCTTCTTTGAAATGAAAATTTATTGAGTTTGTAAATCCAATACATTTAACTGCATTTAACAAAAGGCTTTCATGTTGGGTCTTTACCATTCACTCTCTATCCATAAATCTATTTCCAGAGCAACCTGTTATTAGATATTAACACTAGGGGAAATTTAGTGAAATGAAATATATTCTTTCTTCTGTTTTGTCAACTCGCGAAGCATCCCTGACCTGCTCTCGAGTTGCCATAGGCAAGGGGGATGGGAAAGTGAACTTTGCAGCTGCACCGAGAAGCTGAAATCTCAGTCAAAACAAAGCCATTTCAACCCATACACCAAGGTCATCTCCCCCGAAACCCCCAGTGGCCGGAGGGAGTGACTTTTACAACCCACGAAATTGCTTCTTTGGGGAATGTGACTGATGACACATATTGGGGGGAGGGGAAAACAGAGTCACAGGCAAAACGCGAATTAACTGAGGTCAGAGTTGGCTCCACCTGGTCCATGCCGACATGAAGCTCCAAATAAATAACTGGATTTCTTTTGAAGTTTGGCTTGAGGCTCATGAATTAATTCGGGCATCCGTCAGAACCCTTACATGTTTCATGTTTTATTCAAAGTGTATGCTGATCATTGGAAAGAATGATTGGAATTAGTTTACAATAAGAAATCTGGCATTTTTCAAGAAAGTCAGCTGAAAGTCAGCTCAAATCCTAGAAAAAATGTACAGTCCTCTCTGACAGAGGGCAGGACTATAAAGATGAAGAAACCTTGAGGAACATTTTGAGTGTTTACTAGATAGATAGATAGATAGATAGATAGATAGATAGATAGATAGATAGATAGATAGATAGATAGACAGACAGACAGACAGACAGACAGACAGACAGACAGACAGACAGACAGACAGACAGACAGACAGACAGACAGATAGATGATAGATAGATAGACAGATAGATGATAGATAGATAGATAGATAGATAGATAGATAGATAGATAGATAGATAGATAGATAGATAGATAGATAGATAGATAGATAGATAGATAGATAGATAGATATGGACAAGGGTATGTCAGCAAGTGATAATGAAAGTGCAACCCTAATTCAGATAGAAACTAGTTACTCTGTACTTCTCTGCAAGTGATACATCCTTTGTTCTCATCATTGGTGGCACAATGTCCCACATAGTTTACCAGTTTTATAAGCTGAAATTCAAAGAACATTCTTGAATAAAAACTTATGATATACCATTGTAAGCAGTTTATTTATTTAAGGAAATTTATATGGCCACCAATTCACTGTCAGTGTCTCTCAGCTGCTTTAAAAAACCCACCAATATACAAAGAATCAAAATGCACCCCTAGAGATAACAATCAATCAATTGAGCCAATCGATGGACTCCAACCCACTCTGGGTTCCATAGGCCTATTGGCAAAACTGGGTGCTCGGGGCTTTGCAAAACAGTGTCAAAGTAGGAACCAATCTTATCTCCATGTGGATGATGTTCCAGAGGGAGGGAGCCATCACAAAGAAGACCCTTCTTCTGAGTCCTACCAGATGTCCTTACTTAAGAGAGAGGACGCAGAACATTCCTTGCCTCTCTGCTCTACCAGATCACATGGATTTGATCAGGAAGAGACGTTTCTTCAAATAACCTGGTCCCAAGCCATGCAAGTTTTAAAGGTGATAACTAGCACCTTGAAATCAGTGGTGAAATCCAATTTTTTTTACTACCAGTTCTGTGGGCATGGCGTGGAGGGCATGGTGTGGCTTGGTGAGCATGCCTTGGTGGGCGTGGCAGGGGAAGGATACTGCAAAATCCCCATTACCACCCCACTCTGGGGCCAGCCAGAAGTGGTATTTGCCGGTTCTCTGAACTACTCAAAATTTCCACTACCGGTTCTCCAGAACCTGTCAGAACCTGCTGGATTTCACCCCTGCTTGAAATGTACCCAGAAGCAAATTGTCACCCAATACAACTCTCGCAATAAAGGTGACACAGGTGTGCACCTCAGTCTGCACAAAACCATACAGGTGACTGCATTTTGAACAAATTGAAGTTCTGGATAATTTTCAACTACAGTCCCATGTAGAGTCCCAGGTCGATTGGTGATTTTTGAATCAGTGGCATGGTGTCCTGCATAGTTTATCACTTTTATGATTTGAAATTTAAGGAACATCCTTTAATTAAACTGTAAGACAGGGGTTTCAAACACGATTTCATTGAGGGCCGCATCAGGGTTGTGTTTGACCTTGGGGTGCTGGATGGGCATGGCCAGGTCGACAATCCTTATGTTGGGTTCACCTGTGGCGGCCCCAGGTGGGGCTGGGGTATCCATTGTCCTCAGTAGAGGAAGGCAAGACCAGGGAGAGTGCCAGACTCTTGTCCTCCAGAAGAGCCTTGCTCTCAGGTCACGCAGAGGACCCCTGGATTGTGGCACAGGCTGTCCAGAGCCTTAGACAGTGGAGGGCAAGCACCCAGCTCCCAAGGAATTGGGATCCCACAGCCCAGCCCAGCCCAGCCCAGCCCAGCCCAGCCCAGCCCAGCCCAGCCCAGCCCAGCCCAGCCCAGCCCAGCCCAACCCAGCCTAGTCCCGCTTCCCCAAGAGGGTGCCCAATTACACCTGGTGTGTGCAGGAGGGCAAAGTGTGTCTGTCAGAGAGAGGCCTATTCCCTCTCCACCCAAGGAGACCCGGCATTGTAACCAAAGCATCCTCAGCAATAAGATGGGAAACCACACAACCGGAGAGCTCAGGACAGGGAGACATGGAGCAGCAGGACTGCTGGTGGCCAAGTGCTAATGCAGGACTGCCTTCAAACACTTCCTTCCACTCATTATAACCTCCTTCCTTCCTTCCTTCCTTCCTTCCTTCCTTCCTTCCTTCCTTCCTTCCTTCCTTCCTTCCTTCCTTCCTTCCTTCCTTCCTTTTCCCCTTTCCCCTTTCCCCTTTCCCTTTTTCTTCTTTTCCCATCCCTCTTCATTCCCCTTTCTTCATTCTTCCCCTCTTTCTTTCTTTTTCTTTGTCTTTCCTCTTTCCCTTTCTCCTTTCCTGTCCCTTCTTGGATGCTAAAATGCAAAAGGGGAAACATTTCTCCTTTTGTTTTGTTTTACTTTTAGTTTGTTTTGCTTGCCCTCTACCAACGTAAATAGAGCCAGGGGGGCGTGCATGGTCCTCCCGAGCTCCGTTTTTGCTTGCAGAGGCATCACAGTCTGGTTCTTTGCTGTTTGCTGGGCGGTCCCGCAGGTAAGATCTAAGCACCCCATGGGCCATATCCGGCCCGCAGGCATTGAGTTTGACACCCCTGCAAAAAACATACCATTATAAAAGGCTTTTTTTTCTTTTTCTTATATGAGTAAAAGGTGTTTGAGCAAAAATGTAGGCTTTATTTCTAATCTATAACTTCTCTGCCTTTCAAATGTTTCTAGTTGTGGAAGAAGAAATAAATGTCAGCTGTCCCACCCTGGTCAGTCAGAAAAGAAAGACTCTTAGGTCCCTGGTTAGCGAAAGGTATACTTTACTAAAGCCAAATGGTTACAGAAGAAGCAAAGCTGGATCTGAGGATTTCATGCCCAAAGTATATGGTAAATTTTACCCTATTCCCTTTCACCCCCTGATTATGTAGAAGTCACTGTCTACTAAGCTGGCTGCATTCCTTTGCTTGATCGTGGAATGGCCAGCAATTTTCACTGGATGATATGAGGCTTGGTTTTGTTTCCTCGTGATAACCCATGGTAACCCTCCCTCTCGTCCCACTCAAAGCTCCCTCCCCCCTCCCCCAAAGTGCACAGCATAACTGAATGGCAGCCCTGACAATAATATAATAATATTGTTTAGTTTATGTTAAATTGTTTCCAATAGAATGTATGAAACTTTGGTTCAAGAAGTCTTTTGAAGATTTTTAGTGACCTTAAGGTAATTATTTTAAAAGGTTCTGCATTGTTACTCCTCACAAAAAAATACAGACAATAAACAACTGATTTACTGGATCCGTTCATATTCTATTTTGTGAAAAAAATGGTAGAAAATAAGTGTGGTATCTTGAAAAAGAGCACTATTTTTATTTCTACAATTTCTACAATTAAATATATATTCTATTGCAAATCTTCCTGATGCCACTTTCATTGGTCTTTGCTTATTTAAAATAAAAAATAGCTGAAACATCAGCCACTTACTATCTGATCAAAACAAAATAATTATCTTCTAGCAAAATCACCATATTTTCTAAATATGGCTTAAGCATCAAAGGCTGCACAGAAGGGTATTAAAATTCAACAACAATCAAGGCTTTTGTTTGGCTATAAAGTAAGTTTTGAACCACAGGGAGATTGGCACAAGGGGTAATAAGAGCTGTGTCAGATTCATTGCTTCAAGATTCTATGCTCTGTTCTCTTCTGCCAGAATACTGTATCTATACAACTCCTGGTGATATTCAAGATTGAAGGAAGCTGAGGTGACGCAGTGGTTAAAAGCAGCACTGCAGCTGACTGCTAGTTCAGCAGTTCAGCTGTTCAAATCTCACCGGCTCAAGGTTGACTCAGCCTTCCATCCTTCTGAGGTCGGTAAAATGAGGACCCATATTGTTGGGGGCAATATACTGAACTCTGTAAACCGCTTAGAGAGGGCTGTAAAGCACCATGAAGCGGTATATAAGTCTAAGTGCTATTGCTATTGCTAAGATACAAATTTGTACTCAGATGGATCTTCAAGTAGAAAATGATAGATTTTCTATTTAGATGCATTCTCAGATATAATCCTTGTATTAATCCTTAGATAAAGTATTGGAATATATATACTTTACTATGGAATATTGGAAATAGAAGATAAAATATCTACACAATAACAAAAGCAACAAGATGTTTCTCCTGTGGTTTTTGGTGCACAGAGTAGTTACTTTGCCCTGCCCTGCAAGTGATACTTTCCTTGTTCCACATGAGTGGTACCAGCCTGGAGATTTCATCATTGGTGGGATGGTGTCTCACATTGTTTATAACTTTTATGAAATGAAATTTGATGAAAACCCTGCTAGAACACCTTACGAGGTACCAATGTAAGAATTTTTCTTTGCTATCTAATCTTAGCCAATCTCGAAAATCCCTTATATGAGTAAAAGCTGTTTGTGCACAAATCTTTTTTTTTAATGTAATCTGTGCTTTCTGTGTCTTTAAAATGCATCTGGCTCTGACGGAACAACTATTTTTCTTTACATTTTTTAAAAAAACATTTTTACTCGTCTTGTTGAACAGATACTGAGGTTAAGGTAATTTTAACACGGTTTGGCATTATCTCTCCTCACCAAACATACGTACAGTAAATGTGTGACACCTGATTAATGTATTCATATAACATTTTCTGAAAATCTTATAGAAAAAGGAGTTTTAAAAAAGTCACTACTTGTATATGTTATAGTATTTATTTGTTGCAAGTCCTTAGGGAGTAGGACAGCATAGAAGAATTCCCAAATGAATAAATACATAAATAAAATAAATGGAAATATTATGTAAAAAGTAAATTTGAACTCTGTAGAAATTACCAATAAAGGAGAATATTTTAGCTCAGGGTTGAAATGAGGGGTCCTTGGTGCTCTCTGAGATTGGTTATTTTCTTCCAGACATTTCATTATCCAAACTAGATAACATCCTCAGTGCCAGGCAGTTTGGTGGCAGCAGTGCCTCAGATAGAAAGTCCATTCAGAGAGTGGTAAGGACAGCCGAGAAGCTCACTTCTTTTTATTCAGGATACTGTTTATAAGCACTATGTGCTTAGTGCTCAGTTGTTTTTCTCATCATGTACATGTATACATCCGAACTAGACTGCATTTTTTCTTTGTGTCATATAATATATGTGGGTAAATACATAGTTTTGTATTTATTATTTATTTATTTTGTCATGTTTATGTAGTGTATATTGGAGGTGGTGACCCTTTGGGAGCTGTATGTAACAAAATTTCATTTTAATGTATGCCAATTACTGTACATTCAAAGTGACAAATAAAGTTATTCTAAGTTCTAAAAAAATAATACAGGAAATAAGTGATTCCCGCAGAATCTGTTCATAAACAATTTTCTGAAAACATCATAGAAAATAAATACAGAACTTTGAAAACAGTCTCTACTGGTAAATATTGCAGTACATATTTGTTGGAGGTCATGGAAAGGCTGTGTAAAATAAATTTGAATTCTGTAAAAATTGTCAATAAAGGAGAATATTTTAGTTCAGGATGGAAATAAGGGGTCTTTGGTGGTCTAAGAGAAGTGTTGTTTCTTGCAGACATTTCATTATCCAAACTAGATAACATCCTCAGTGTTAGGCAGGGATGATGTTACCTACTTTGGATAATGAAATGTCTGCAAGAAAGCCACCAAGCTCAGAGAGCACAGTGGATCCTCTGTAGAAATTATTAAGAATTTTAGAAAAGTGATTATCTTTTTACTACTGTCAGAAATGTTTGTTACTCATACAGAAATGATGAGAATTGTCAACTCACTTTGTCAACCTTGGGGATTTAAAATGTTTGCAGTGTAATCACCAAATTTCATCAACACGTCCTCGCCTTGGCTTTTGCTGTGAAGGAGATCAATGAGGATCCCCGGATCTTACCAAACATCACTCTTGGGTTCCACATCTATGACAGTTACCTGAATGCAAGGATGACCTATCGCACCACTCTGGACCTGCTTTTCAAATCCCAGGAATTTGTCCCTAACTACAAATGTGACAGCCAAAAGAATCTCATGGCTATCATTGGAGGACTGGATTTTGAAACATCGCCTTATATAGGTGAACTTTTAGGTTTCTTCAAGATTCCACAAGTAAGCTGTGATGGGATTGAGGAGGAAAATTCTATATTTTGTTGTTGTTATGGAATAGATAATGAACATCAAAGATTAGGTTTAGGTTTGTGTTAAGATGATCTGCATGGCTTATGGTTTACTAATTAGCATTCTTTTCTGAAACCATAATACCACATACCAATGCCAAATACAGGAAGTAAGTATCCAGAGTAATCCATACCTGAGGGAAATTGATATAGTACTCTTGCACCTATTGAAACAATTGTTCTCTTATATATCTTGGAAGTAAATCCAAGTAATTTCTTTCTATATTAATATTTATAGGAATTCTAGGGAAAATGTTTCTTGAATGTATTCCATAAGTTAACTAGATAAGAAAAAATAGATTTGATTTAATATTTCAACAGAATACTATTCCACTTTCTTTTAGCTGACATATGGCTCACTAGCACAAAAGGAATTTCAGACCAGTAAACTCTCTTCACTTTATTTCATGGTCCCAAAAGAGGACCATCAATACATTGGGATTATCCAACTGCTTCACCATTTCAAGTGGACATGGATTGGGATTTTTGCCATTGATAACAACAATGGAGAAAATTTCTTACAGAAAATGCAGCCCTTACTTTCAGATAATGGAATCTGCTCATCGTTCATAGAAAGGCTTTCACAACTTATATATGTGGAAGACTTCCCAGGACTTTATCAATCGGTCTCTGTTATCTCCGTTAATATGATGAATAGCAAAGCGAATGCATTTCTTGTCTATGGAGAATCGTTCACAGTTATGTGGCTAAGATTTATCACATTTGTGGTAGATCCCGAAAGCAAAGAAATTGCATTGTTGAGAAAGGTGTGGATCATGACAGCACAGATTGATTTCATATTAAGTGGATTTCAAGTCTATTTGGATCTCCAGATGTTCCATGGGGCTATTTCCTTCACTGTTCATTCAACAGCAGTTGTAGGTTTCAAGGAATTTCTTCACACCATAAATCCTTTTTCAGTCTACAGAGATGGGTTTTCACAGGATGTTTGGGAACAATTGTTTGATTGTACATTTCCAAAACCAGAATTAGAAGAAATGCATAGTAGGCAGTGCACTGGGGAGATGAAGCTGGAGGATCTTCCTGGGCCTGTGTTTGAAATGGAAATGACTGGCCAAAGCTACAGTGTCTACAATGCTGTTTATGCTGTGGCTCACGCTTTGCAGGCTCTGTACACATTGTGGTTCAATAGAAAAATAGCTATGATGGGTAAAAAATCTGACCACCCAGATCTCCAGGCTTGTCAGGTATTCTCTCTGCATTGGACACTTCTTTTATTTCAATGTGCAGTTTGATGCAGAATTATCTTTTGAACCCATTGTTGAAAGTCTTAATATTTTCTATCTGTTAAGTATGAGAAACAACCTATACATAAGGAAAAACCTTCCTGACAGTGAGAATAATTAATTAATTAGTGAAAAATATGCCCCTAGAAGGTGGGGAGACTCCGAAACTGGAGATTTTTACAAAGTGATTAGGCAGTGATTTGTCTAAAATGGTATTAAGTCTCCTCCTTGAGCAGTGTATTGGACTAGATGACTTCCAAGGTCCCTTCCAACTCTCATTCTTCTCCTTATAAAACAGATTCAGAAACGCTAGTTTTTGTTTTCCTATTTTCCATTATTCTGATCATTGAGAAGCTACTATATAAATTACAACAGAATGACAGACTTGGAAAGGACCTTGCTGCTCCCTCCCCAAGCAGGAATCCCTATACAATTTCAGACAAATCTCTTTTTAAAAACCTCCAGTGTTAGAGCATCCACAACTTCTGGAGGTAAACCATTCATTAATTGTTCTGTCTGGAAATTTCTCTTTAGTTCTAGCCTGGTTCTCTTCTTGATTAGTTTCCATCAATTTCTTCTCATCCACCTTCAGGTTCTTCGGAGAACATGATGACCTCCTCTTCTTTCTGACACCTCCTTAGATATTCAAAGGCTGTGATCATGTCACCTCTAGTCCTTCTTTTTATTAAAGTAGACATAACCAATTCCTGCAACCATTGTTTGATATAGTTCTGAGATCATATCTTCAACTTCCTTCTGAACCTCAGGGTGTAATCCATCTGGTCCTAGTAATTTGAACTGGTCTAGAGAAGATAGGTGTTCTCCTACCATTTTCTTGCTTATTTTGACTTGCATTGCACATCTACATTTTACGGGGGGAGGGTAGATAGGTTGGACTGTTTTATGTAAAGACAGATGCCCAAAAAATAAGTTTTCTCCCGTTAATGAAGGAATTATTTTTTTGATCATTTTCTTGATTTTTACATGTTGAAAGATGCTTTTTAAAATTATTTTTTACTTTAGTCGCAAGCCTTAGTTTTTTTACGAGCCTTATCTTTCCTGACTTCATTTTTGCAGATTGAAGCTATTTGCTCATATTCCGCCTTTGTTATTTGCCCCTCTTTCCACTTTTTATACTTGTCCATTTTGTCTTTCAGTTTATCAGAGAGATCTCTTATTTTTCTTGTTCATTGGAATTCTGCTAGTCTGGGCTTTTATAATGTCACTTTTCAAATTTTCCGAAGCTTCTGGGGTTGTTTCCCCCTTTAGAATTCTAATCCATGGAATCTTTCATAATCTCTCTCTATATATTTATTTATTTATTTATTTATTTATTTGTGAAATTTATATACCGCCCCACAGTGCAAGCACTCTCTAAGCGGTTTACACCAGTAAGCAATGTATATTTATATTGCCCCCAACAATCTAGGTCCTCATTTTACCTACCTCGGAAGGATGGAAGGCTGAGTCAACCTTGAGCTGGTGAGATTTGAATCGCTGACCTGCGGATCACAGTCAGCTAAAGGGCCTGCAGTACTGCTCTCTAACCGCTGCGCCACCTCGGCTCTTTCTAATTATATTGAAATCAGCTCTCTTGATGTCCAGGACTCCAGTCTGACTTTGTTTTATTGCTTCTGCTTGCATGATCTTACATTCCAGTTATTGCATGTTTACTCGCACTGAACATTCCTATAACTTCATCAGCTTCTTTCATTTCTCCTTGTTAGTGAGAATTACAATAAATCCACTATGGCTGACCCTCTACTTCCTGCCTCTAGCTTTTATCATGCTTTAGGTATCAGTAGGAATTATGTAGGAAATCATCATAGCTTGTACAATAGGAGATATTCAAAATAATAATGTGGTTATGTTTCATTGTTTCCCCCAAAAAATAATCAATTCTCCAAAAACTTCTTCCTGGATCATGAATTTTTCAGATTGAGAAGCTGAAATTTCTGTCCTTATCAGAATTCAAGGAGAATGAATTAAAATATTCTTTTCAGAACTGGCATCCATGCTTTGGAACAACTTTAATTTAATTTAATTTAATTTAATGGATTTGTATGCTGCCCAACTCCCTAGGGACTCTGGGCGGCTCACAGCATATTCGGATCCATTACAACAATATAAAATACCATAAAATACAATAATTAAAAACATACAAAAGTTAAAAGAGTATCTCATATTCAAAAGAAACAAGGGGGGAGACCCATATCTAAACTAGTTGGTCTCACTTTCACCCCGCCTGCTGGAAGAGCCAGGTTTTCCTTGCTTTCCGGAAGGCCAGTACGGTGGGGATAGTCCTGATCTCCGGGGGAAGCTCGTTCCACAGGGAGGGAGCTCCCACAGAGAAGGCCCTCCCCCTCAGCCCCGCCAGCCGACATTGCTTGGTTGACGGGACCTGGAGGAGGCCAACTCTGTGGGCCCTGACCGGTCGTAGGGAGGTATGCGGCAGGATGCGGTCCCGAAGGTAACCTGGCCCTGAGCCATGTAGGGCTTTAAAGGTAACGACCAACACCTTAAATTGGATCCGGAGACTAATGGGCAGCCAATGCAGCTGGCGGAGGATCGGTGTTACGTGGGTGCATCTGGGTGCACCCACCACAGCTCACGCAGCTGCATTTTGCACCAATTGCAGTCGCCGGACACTCTTCAAGGGTAGCCCCATGTAGAGCGCATTGCAGTAATCCAGCCGTGAGGTGATAAGGGCATGAGTGACTGTGAGAAGTGCCTCCCTCTCCAAGTAGGGTCGTAATTGGTGCACAAGATGTACTTGTGCAAAGGTCCCCCTAGCCACAGCTGAAAGATGTTGTTCCAATTTTAGCTGTGGGTCTAGGAGGACACCCAAATTGCGGACCCATTCTGAGGGAGCTAATTACTCCCCCCCCAAGAACCAAGGAGGGACAATTGGTCGAGTCCTTAGGGGGCAATATCCACAGCCACTCAGTCTTGTCGGAGTTTAGTTTTAGCTGGTTCTTCCCCATCCAGACCCTAACATCGGCCAGGCAGCGGCCCATTACGTCTACTTTATATTTGCAATCATCTCTATCTCACATCTATCTATTGAATAATGAGTCTCAAATTTTCAAATCTGGCTAAATGAAATTTGTCATATTTCAGACTAACAAATATAGTTATGCCATTGAGGGAAGATTGGCTATGGTCTAGGTTTCATTACTGTTTAAGAAGTGAACCGGAATCCTAATATAAGAAATTTGAGTAATCCCAATAGCCTATTTTCATTCTGCTTTAGTTCATTCTTATCTTTCCTTATAATAATATCAAATTAATAATAGAGTGCCTATGTACTGTACATTTCTATGAAATATCAATTATTAAATTTCTGAGTGTACACATTTAATAATTGTTATAGGAATGGGAAGAATGAGTCAATGAAACTTGAATATGGTGTTCTCCATTCTACTATTCAATTCCCTTACTTTCTTTTTCATTCTTTTTCAAGTAGCTCCATTCATTTCTTCAAGGCACTTCTTTCAACAATTCAGCTGGGGAGAGAGTGTTCCTGAATGAGAAAGGTGAAGCAACAGGTGGATTTGACATCACCAACTTGATCACTTTTCCAAACAGATCCTTTCAGAGAGTTAGAATTGGAAAGCTGGATCTCAAGGCTCCAAAAGGGAAAGAATTATTCATTGATGAAGATATGATTACCTGGAACCCAGCTTTTAATCAGGTATCGAATTATTGAAGCATCTAAGATTAATCCATTATGATCCCATATTAAACATAGTCTGTTTAGAAATCTAATTTCAGGGTAGTTGTTGTTGTTTTAATAAACAATGGCATGTTATTTTTAAATCTTGTTGATAATCAGACATTCCTCCAATTGACAATTTAATATTACAATGTAAAAGGCGTTTTTGCATTTTTCGTTTGGATTTGAATCTGAAATCATGAGAGCGGCCACTATTCCATGAGATTGTTACTATGTGCAATTATTTACACACCCTACCCTTCAAACAGGACTTTTGCTATATCGTTGCAATTTTGACATCTTTTAAAGTTGATGAAGTTGAAAAATTCAGTATCTTTTTGAAAAAATTAAAAACAATTACAAACTATTTTAAATATCTTCATTTTCAAAACCTTTCATGATTATCACCAGGTTCTTCCACTTTCTAGATGTAATGAACCTTGTTTCCCTGGATCTTGGAAGAAAGGGATTGAGGGGGATCAGTTCTGCTGCTATGACTGTGTTCCTTGCCCAGAAGGGAAGATTTCAGATCAAAATGGTAGGGTAGGAATTCTACCATTTTTCATCAGACTTTAATATACTAGTTTAGGATGCAAAAATAATAATAAACTTATTTCCAATAATTTGGAATGCCTAGATGACAAATTCCTTGATTTTGCTTCCAGATATGGATGACTGTTTTGAATGTTCAGAAGATCATTATCCAAATAAAGAAAAGAAAGGCTGTATGCTGAAACCGGTGCTGTTTCTAACATTTGAAGAAACCTTGGGAATAGGTTTAGCTTCATCAGCTCTTGGTTTCTTCTCCCTGACATCTTGGGTATTTGGAACTTTTATTAAGCACAGGGATACTCCCATTGTCAAAGCCAATAACCGGTCTCTCACCTACACCCTGCTTATCTCTCTTCAGCTCTGTTTTCTCTCCTCTTTGTTCTTCCTCAGCCAGCCTGGACAAGTGACCTGCCTTCTCCGACAATCAATGTTTGGCATCACATTCTCAGTGGCCATTTCTAGTGTACTGGCCAAAACCATCACCGTAGTTGTGGCTTTCATGGCCACGAAACCAGGATCTCAGATGAGGAAATGGGTGGGGAAAAGATTGGCTTTTTATATTGTCCTTTCCTGCTCTCTCTTACAAGTTTGTATTTGTATTTTTTGGTTGTCAGCATCTCCCCCATTTCCTGAGTTAGACATGCACTCAGAGCAGCAAGAAATGATTTTACAATGCAATGAGGGGTCAGCTTTCTTCTTCTACTGTGTCTTGGGCTACATGGGTGTCTTGGCCATTGCCAGCTTTATTGTGGCTTTTCTTGCCCGTAAATTACCAGACAGCTTTAATGAAGCCAAGTTCATCACCTTCAGCATGTTGGCCTTCTGCAGTGTGTGGATCTCCTTTTTTCCAGCCTATCTGAGCACAAAAGGCAAAGCCATGGTAGCTGTGGAGGTCTTCTCCATCTTGGCCTCCAGTGCTGCATTACTGGGATGTATATTCCTGCCCAAATGCTACATAATTGTTTTACGTCCAGAACTCAACCACAGGGAGCAACTCATAAAGAGGAACTAATATCCCATGTGATCTTTCTGACTTAGCAGAACTTTTCAAAAAGGAATAGAAAGACTGCTGCCTACAGGAAAATTATATACAAGTTTAGAAACATAGACATTTTTATTTCTGTTAAAGAATAATTTATATAGGATATTTGAGATTATTAAGTTTCATTATGGTTGGCCATTCTGAAGTAAATTCTCATATTGCTGCATTTCCATCATTTTCCAAGAATCTTTAACCTAATCCTTTCCCCATTTCAACACTACCAAACTTGACTTTGATAATCAAGGTTTCTTGGTTCCTATTATGATATTTGATATTGACTCAAACAATGTTCAATGTTTTCAGATACATTTTCATGGCTTTTATACTTTCAATTCATACAATTCATAAAGCACCATATAAATATCGTAAAAAGCTAATTACCATTTTATGAATATATATTTAACATAATATTATAGGATATCAGTTTTGGATTTTTTAGGCTTCTTTGAAATGAAAATTTATTGAGTTTGTAAATCCAATACATTTAACTGCATTTAACAAAATGTTTTCATGTTGGGTCTTTACCATTCACTCTCTATCCATAAACCAGAGCAACCTGTAATTAGATATTAACAATAGGGGAAATTTGCACCGAGAAGCTGATATCTCAGTCAAAACAAAGCCATTCCAACCCATACACCAAGGTCGTCTCCCCGGAAACCCCCAGTGGCCAGAGGGAGTGACTTTTACAACTCGTGCAATTGCTTCATTGGGGAATGTGACTGATGACACATATTGGGGGGAGGGGGAAACAGTGTCACAGGCAAAGCACAAATTAACTGAGGTCAGTTAACCAAGGGGGTGCCCAACCACACTTACCTCCTCTTCGAGGCTGCTGCTGCTTTTTTTGCTCTCCCTGACCAGGTTGCTCATGGTGTGTACAGGAGGGCAAAGTGTGTGGGTCAGAGGGAGGCCTACTCCCTCTTCATGCAAGGAGACCCGGCTTTGTAACCAAAGCATCCTCAGCAATAAGATGGGAAACCACCAGGAGAGCTCGGGACAGGGAGACAAGGGGATGGCAAAAGGGCAGCAGGGCTGCTGGGAGCCAAGTGCTAAGGCAGGACTGCCCTCAGACCCTTCTTCCCTCTCATTATAATCTCCTTCCTTCCTTCCTTCCCTCCCTTTTCCCTTTTCCCTTTTCCCTTTTCCCTTTTCCCTTTTCCCTTTTCCCTTTTCCCTTTTCCCTTTTCCCTTTTCCCTTTTCCCTTTTCCCTTTTCCCTTTCCACTTTCCCCTTTTCCATTTTCTTTTTCTTTTCCCTTTCCTCTTCATTCCCCTTTCTCCTTTCTTCCCCTCTTTCCTTCTTTTTCCTTCCTTGCACTCTTCCCATCTTTCCTTCTTTTTCTTTTTCATTCCTCTTTCCCTTTCTCCTTTCCTGTTCCTTCTTGGATGCTCCAATGCAAAAGGGGAAACATTTCTCCTTTTGTTTTGTTTTGCTTTTAGTTTGTTTTGCTAGCCCTTTGGAGCCAGAGGGGGCGGGCATGGTTCTCCCGAGCTCTGTTTTTGGCTGCAATGACCTGCGGCAGCCCTCTGCCAGTGAAAATGGAGGCCAGAGTGGACACACGTGTGGCCCTCCCCAGCTCCGTTTTTGGCTATGATGGCCTTTTGCAGCCCTCTACCAACGAAAATGGAGCTGGGGATGGGACTGCACGTGGTCCTCCCAAGCTCTGTTTTTGCTGGCAGAGGCATCACACTCTAGTTCTTCGCTGTTTCCAGGCGGCCCCGCAGGCAAGATCTAAGCACCCCATGGGCCATATCTGGCCCACAGGTATTGGGTTTGACACCCCTGCAAAAGACATACCATTATAAAAGGCTTTTTTTTTCTTTTTCCTATATGAGTAAAAGGTGTTTGAGCAAAAATATTGGCTTTATTTCTAATCTATAACTTCTCTGCCTTTCAAATGTTTCTAGTTGTGGAAGAAGAAATAAATGTCAGCTGTCCCACCCTGGTCAGTCAGAAAAGAAAGACTCTTAGGCCCATGGTTAGCCAAAGGTATACTTTACTAAAACCAAATGGTTACAGAAGAAGCAAAGCTGGATCTGAGGATTTCATGCCCAAAGTATATGGTAAACTTTTCCTTGTTCCCTTTCACCCCCTGGTTATGAAGAAGTGTCCAACAATGTGCTAAAATATTGTTGGGTAACAGTCACTGTCTACTGAGCTGGCTGCATTCCTTTGCTTGATTGTGGAATGGCCAGCAATTTTCACAGGATGATATGAGGCTTGGTTTGGTTTCCTCATGATAACCATGGTAACCCTCCCTCTAGTCCCACTCACAGCTCCCTCCCCCTTCCCCACAGTGCACAGCATAACTGAATGGCAGCCCTGACAATAATATAATAATATTGTTTAGTTTATTTTAAATTGTTTGCAATAGAATGTATGAAACTTTGGTTCAAGAAGTCTTTTAAATTTTTTTAGTGACCTTAAGGTAATTATTTTAAAAGGTTCTGCATTGTTACTCCTCACAAAAAAAATACAGACAATAAACAACTGACTTGCTGGATCCATTCATATTCTATTTTGTGAAAAAATTGGTAGAAAATAAGTGTGGTATCTTGAAAAAGAGCACTATTTTTATTTCTACAATTTCTACAATTAAACATATATTCTATTGCAAATCTTCCTGATGCTACTTTCATTGGTCTTTGCTCATTTAAAATAAAAAATAGCTGAAGCATCAGCCACTTACTATCTGATCAAAACAAAATAATTATCTCCTAGAGGAATCACCATATTGCCTAAGAAACAAAGGCTGCAAAGAAGGATATTAAAATTCAACAACAATCAAGGCTTTTGTTTGGCTATAAAGTAAGTTTTGAACCACTGGGAGATTGGCACAAGGGCTCTGTCAGATTCATTGCTTCAAGATTCTATGCTCTGTTCTCTTCTGCCAAAATATCTATTCAAATTCTAGTGGTATTCAATATACAAATTTGCACTCAGATGGATCTTCAAGTAGAAAAGTGACAAGTGACCTGGAATATAGGAAATAGATGATAAAACATTTTCACAATAACAAAAGCATCAAGATGTTTCTCCTGATGTTTTTCGTGCATAAAGTAGGTACTTTGAGCTGCCCTGCAAGTGATGCTTTCCATGTTCCACATGAGTGGTACCAGCCTGGAGATTTCACCATTGGTGGGATGGTGTCTCACATTGTTTACCAGTTGTATGAAATGAAATTTGTTGAAAACCCTGCTATAACAATTTACGAGGTTCCAATGTAAGAATTTTTCTTTGCTATCTAATCTTAGCCAATCTTGAAAATCCCTTATATGAATAAAAGCTGTTTGTGCACAAATCTTTTTTTAAATTTAATCTATCCCTTCTGTGTCTTTCAAATGCATCTGACTCTTACAGAACAAATATAAAATTGAAAAAATTCAAAATAATATAATAGAAAATGAACATACAATAAAAATAGTCAAAACAAAAATGGAACAGACAGATAAGAAAGTAGAAATTATGAGCAGAAATTAATAACAGTCAACAAAGGGAACAAAGAGTCTATTATATTTTTAGAGATGGAGAGGGCTTCTTATCAACTAAGATTCCAAAATATTAAAGAAGAGAAAGAAGAAAATGTAGGAGAAAAGATGGCACAAATTCTAGCCAAAATGATGCAAGTTAGTAAACAAGATATGATGAGAGATATAGATGAGGCCTACAGAGTCTACACAAATTTTGCAAGGAGACACAGATTGCCAAAAGAAATACATATAAAATTCACAAAAAGAACAACTAGGGATAACATCTATAAAAAAACAAGGGAAGAAACATTGAGTTATAAAGGTAGAGAAATAATAGTTTTAAAGCAGACCCCAAGACAGATCCGAAATGCGAGAAGACAATATCAGTTTTTAACATCCCACCTTATAAAAAAACAAAGAGCCGTTTAGATGGCTGGTGCCAGAAGGTATTTTAGTAACCTGGCAAGAAAAAAAAGTGAAATTAGATTCAATTGAAAAGGCCCAGGACTTTCATGAAAGATACTTCATGATGGAAGGCGAAGAAGAAAGTAAGGAGGAAAGTAAAGAAGAATTGGATAGTATAAGTCGGGAAGAAGAAGTTACAGAGGAAAGGGAGAAAGATAGAAGAGATAAAAGAAAGCAGGAAAAAGAGACGATAGAACAAGAAGGAATAGCAAGTAGGGTGATAAGAGAAACTAGAGCTACAAGAAAAAAATGCAAATAGAAAAGGGAGAAGAAATTAAACTGATTTACATAAATATTAATAGATTTAATGCATCAAAAAATAGAAGGAAAAAAACTTGATATAGATGTAATACACAAGATCAACCAGTGGAATAGCTTGCCAGCAGAGGTTGTGAGAGCCCCAACACTTGCGACCTTCAAGGAGAGACTGGACTGCCATCTGTCTCAAATGGTGTAAGAACTCCTGCTTGAGCAAGGGGTTGGACTAGATAATCTACAAGGTCCCTTCCAACTCTAATAATAAATCTAAAATCTAAATTATCCAAACTAGATAACATCCTCAGTGCCAGGCAGTGATGATGTTACCTACTTTGGGTAATGAAATGTCTGCAAGAAAGCCACCAAGCTCGGAGAGCAGCAAGGATCCCTCTGAAGAAATTATTAAGAACGTTAGAAAAAGTGATGATCTTTTTACTACTGTCAGAAATCTTTGTTATTCATACAGAAATGATGAGAATTGTCAACTTACTTTTTCAACTGGGGTATTTAAAATATTTGCAGTGTAATCACCAAATGTCATCAACATGTCCTTGCCTTGGCTTTTGTTGTGAAGGAGATCAATGAGGATCCCCGGATCTTACCTAACATCACTCTCGGATTCCACATCTATGACAGTTACCTGAATGCAAGGATGACCTATCGCACCACTCTGGACCTGCTTTTCAAATCCCAGGAATTTGTCCCTAACTACAAATGTAACAGCCAGAAGAATCTCATGGCTATCATTGGAGGATTGGATTTTGAAACATCGTCTTATATAGGTGAACTTTTAGGTTTCTTCAAGATTCCACAAGTAAGCTGTGATGGGATTGAGGAGGAAAATTCTAGATTTTGTTGTTGTTATGGAATAGATAATGAGCATCAAAGATTAGGTTTAGGTTTGTGTTAAGATGACCTGCATGGCTTATGGTTTACTAATTGGCATTCTTTTCTGAAACCATAATACCACATACCAATGCCAAATACAGGAAGTAAGTATCCAGAGTAATCCATACCTAAGGGAAATTGATATCGTATTTTGTATTTTGTATTTTGTTTATTTGTCAAGCATATATGATTATAAGCAAAGTATGAACAGTAAAACATGATTGAATATATATGTAATAGTAAAGCATGAATAAGAGTAAAAGAGGTAAGAATATATGTGAACATTAGGACAGGAACGGTAGGCACGATTGTGCGCTTATGCACGCCCCTTACCGACCTCTTAGGAATGGGGTGAGGTCGATGGTAGATAATCTGAGGTTGAAGTTTTTGGGGTTTGGGGAAGAAACTACTGAGTCAGGTAAAGTGTTCCAGGCGTTGACAACTCTGTTGTTGAAGTAGAATTTTTTGCAATCAAGTCTGGAGCGGTTTGCATTAAGTTTGTATCTATTGTGAGCTCTTGTATTATTGCGGTTGAAGCTGAAGTAGTCATTAACAGGTAGGACATTGAGGCAGATAATTTTGTGAGCTACACTTAGGTCAGATTGAAGGTGGCGGAGTTCTAAATTTTGAAGTCCCAAAATTTCAAGTCTAGTTTCATAAGGAATTCTGTTGTGAACAGAGGAATGTAATACTCTTCTTGTGAAGTATCGCTGGACATTCTCAATTGTGTTGATGTCTGATATGTAGTGTGGGTTCCAGACTGATGAGCTGTATTCAAGAATCGGTCTAGCAAATGTTTTGTATGCTCTGGTTAAGAGTACAATGTTACTCTTAATAGTACTCTTGCACCTATTGAAACAATTGTTCCCTTATATATCTTTGAAGTAAATCCAAGTAATTTCTTTCTATATTAATATTTATAGGAATTCTAGGGAAAATGTTTCTTGAATATATTACATAAGTAAACTAGATAAGAAAAAATAGATTTGATTTAATATTACAACAGAATACTATTCCACTTTCTTTTAGCTGACATATGGCTCACTAGCACAAAAGGAATTTCAGACCAGTAAACTCTCTTCACTTTATTTCATGGTCCCAAAAGAGGACCATCAATACATTGGGATTATCCAACTGCTTCACCATTTCAGGTGGACATGGATTGGGATTTTTGCTGTTGATAACAACAATGGAGAAAATTTCTTACAGAAAATTCAGCCTTTACTTTCAGAGAATGGAATCTGCTCAGCGTTCATAGAAAGACTTACACAACTCATATATGTGGAAGACTTCCCAGGACTTTATCAAACGATCTCTGTTATCTCCATTAATATGATGAATAGCAAAGTGAATGCATTTCTTGTCTATGGAGAATCATTGACAATTATGTGGCTAAGATTTGTCACATTTATGATAGATCCTGAAAGCAAAGAAATTGCATTGTTGAGAAAGGTGTGGATCATGACTGCACAGATTGATTTCATATTATCAGGATTTCAAATCAGTTGGGATCTCCAGATGTTCCATGGGGCTATTTCCTTCACTGTTCATTCAAGAGCGGTTGCAGGTTTCAAGGAATTCCTTCACACCATAAATCCTCTTTCAGTCTCCAGAGATGGGTTTCTACAGGAAGTTTGGGAACAAGCATTTGAGTGTTCATTTCCAAAACCAGAATTAGAAGAAATGCATAGTAGGCAGTGCACTGGGGAGATGAAGCTGGAGGATCTTCCTGGACCTGCCTTTGAAATGGAGATGACTGGCCAAAGCTACAGCATCTACAACGCTGTTTATGCTGTGGCTCATGCTTTGCAGGCTCTATACACACTGCATTTCAATAGAAAAAAAACTATGAGGTGTAAAAATCGTGACCTTCCACATCTCCAGGCTTGGCAGGTATTCCTTTTGTATTGGACTCTGCTTTTATTTCAATAATCAGTTTGATGTAGAATTATCTTTTGAAACCATTGTGGAAAGTCTTAATATTTTCTACAGTATGAGAAACAACCTATAAATAAGGGAAAATAATCCTGACAGTGAGAATAATTAATTAATGGAAACTTTGCCCTTAGAAGTTGTGGAGACTCCAACACTGATGATTTTTACAATGTGATTAGGCAGTGATTTGTCTAAAATTGTATTGAACAGTGTATTGGATTAAAGACTTCCAAGGTCCCTTCCGTTATTCTTCTCCTGTATAAAATAGAATCAGATTCAGTTTCTGTTTTCCTATTTTCCATATTCTGATCGTTGAGAAGCTACTATATAAATTACAACAGAATAATAGATTTGGAAAGGATCTCTTTCCCAAGCAGCAAACCCTATACAATTTCAGAGAAATTGTTCCCCAATCTCTTTTTGAAAACCTCCAGTGTTGGCGCACCCACAACTTCTGGAGGTACAGCACTCATTAATTGTTCTATCAGGAAATCTTCTTAGTTCGAACTTGATTCTCTTCTTGATTAGTTTCCATCAATTTCTTTTCGTCCTGCCTTCAGGATTCTTTGGAGAATATGTTAACCCCCCTCTTCTTTGTGGCAGCTCCTTAGATATTGGAAGACTGTGATCATGTCACCTCTAGTCCTTCTTTTCATTGAACTAGACATTCCTAAAACCATTCTTTGATACAGTTCATTGGTTCTGAATTCATATCTTCCACTTCCTTCTGATCCTTGCGGTGTAATCCATCTGGTCTTGGTAATTTGAATTTGTCTAGAGCAGATAGATGTTCTCCTACCATTTTCTTGCTTATTTTGACTTGTATTCCTCAACTGTATTTTATGGGGTGTGATAAGTTTGACTGTTTTATGTAAAGACAGATTTTAAAAAATCAGTTTTCTCCCATTAATGAACCAATTGTTTCCTTGATCTTTTTCTTGATTTTTACATGTTGAAAGATGCTTTTTAAAATTATATTTTTACTTCAGTCGCAAGCCTTAGTTTATTTTGAGATTTAGCTTTCCTGACTTCATTTTTGCAAGGTTCAAGCTATTTGCAGATATTCTGCCTTCATTATTTGCCCTTCTTTCTACTTTTTATACTTGTCCTTTGTATCTTTCAGTTTATCAGAGAATTCTTTGTTCAACCATGCTGGGTTTTTTTGAGATCACTTATTTTTCTTTTTCATTGGAATTGTGCTAGCATGGGCTTTTATAATGTCACTTTTCTAAGTTTCCCAAGTTTCTTCAGTTGTTTTCCCCTTGAAAATTCTAATTCATGGAATCTTCCATAAGGTCTCTGTAATTATATTGAAATCAGCTCTCTTGAAGTCCGAGACTCCAGTCTGACTTTGTTCTATTGCTTCCGCTTGCATAATATTAAATTCCAGTTATTGCATGTTTACTCGCACTGAACATTCCTGTAACTTCAACACCTTCTTTCATTTCTCTTTGTTAGTGAGAATTACAATAAATCCAGTATGGTTGACCCTCTACTTCCTGCCTCTACCTTTTATCATGCTTTAGGTATCAGTAGGAATTATGTAGGAAATCATCATAGCTTGTACAATATGAGATATTTAAAATGGTAATTTAGGTTACTTTTCATTGTTTCCTCCAAAAAATAATCAATTCTCCAAAAACTTCTTCCTGGATCATGAATTTTTCAGATTGAGAAGCTGAAATTTCTGTCCTTATCATAATCCAAGGGGAATGAATTAAAAGATACTTTTCAGAAGTGGCATCAATGGTTTGGAACAACTTTATATTTGCAATAATCTCTATATCACAGAATCAGTCAAGGAAACTTGAATATGGTGTTATCCACTGTACTATTCAACACCCTTACTTTCTTTTTCATTCTTTTTCAAGTAGCTCCATCCATTTCTTCAAGGCATTTCTTTTAACAATTCAGCTGGGGAGAGAGTGTTCCTGAATGAGAAAGGGGAGGCAACAGGTGGATTCCACATCACCAACTTGATCACTTTTCCAAATAGATCCTTTCAGAGAGTTAGAGTTGGAAAGATGGATCTCCAGGCTCCAAAAGGGAAAGAATTATTCATTGATGAAGATATGATTGCATGGAATATAGCTTTCAATCAGGTATCGAATTATTGAGGCAGCTAAGATTAATCCATTATGATCCCATATTAAACATAGTCTGTTTAGAAATCTAATTTCAGGGTGGTGGTTGTTATTTTAATAAACAATGGCATATTATTTTTAAATCTTGTTGATAATCAGTCATTCCTCCAATTGACAATTTAATATTACAATGTAAAAGGCGTGTTTGCATTTTTCGTTTGGATTTGAATCTGAAATTATGAGAGTGGCCATTATTCCATGAGATTGTTACTTTGTGCAATTATTTACACACCCTACCCTTCAAACAGGACTTTTCCTATATCATTGCAATTTTGACATCTTTTGAGGTTGATGAAGTTGAAAAATTCAGTATCTTTTTGGAAAAATTAAAAGCAATTACAAACTGCTTTAAATATCTCCATTTTCAAAACCTTTCATGATTATCACCAGGTTCTTCCACTTTCTAGATGTAATGGCCCTTGTTTCCCTGGATCCTGGAAGAAGGGGATTGAGGGGGATCAGTTCTGCTGCTATGACTGTGTTCCCTGCCCAGAAGGGAAGATTTCAGATCTAAATGATAGGGTAGGAATTCTACCATTTTTCATTAGACTTTAATATACTAGTTTAGGATGCAAAAAAATAATAATAAACTTATTTCCAATAATTTGGAATGCCTAGATGACAAATTCCTTGATTTTGCTTCCAGATATGGATGACTGTTTTGAATGTTCAGAAGATCATTATCCAAATAAAGAAAAGAAAGGCTGTATCCTGAAACCGGTGCTGTTTCTAACATTTGAAGAAACCTTGGGAATTGGTTTAGCTTCAGCAGCTCTTGGTTTCTTCTTCCTGACATCTTGGGTACTTGGAACTTTTATTAAGCACAAGGATACTCCCATTGTCAAAGCCAATAACAGGTCTCTCACCTACACCCTGCTTGTCTCTCTTCAGCTCTGTTTTCTCTCCTCTTTCTTCTTCCTCAGCAAGCCTGGACAAGTGACCTGCCTTCTCCGACAATCAATGTTTGGCATCACATTCTCAGTGGCCATTTCTAGTGTACTGGCCAAAACCATCACTGTAGTTGTGGCTTTCATGGCCACTAAACCAGGATCTCAGATGAGGAGATGGGTGGGGAAAAGATTGGCCTTTTCTATTGTCCTCTTATGCTCTCTCTTACAAGTTTGTATTTGTATTTCTTGGTTGTCAGCATCTCCCCCATTTCCTGAGTTGGACATGCACTCAGAGCAGCAAGAAATGATTTTACAATGCAATGAGGGGTCAGCTTTCTTCTTCTACTGTGTCTTGGGCTACATGGGTATCTTGGCCATTGCCAGCTTCATTGTGGCTTTCCTTGCCCGTAAATTACCTGACAGTTTTAATGAAGCCAAGTTCATCACCTTCAGCATGTTGGCCTTTTGCAGTGTGTGGATCTCCTTCTTTCCAGCCTATGTGAGCACAAAAGGCAAAGCCATGGTAGCTGTGGAGGTCTTTTCCATCTTGTCCTCCAGTGCTGCATTACTGGGATGCATATTCCTGCCAAAATGCTACATCATTGTTTTGCGGCCTGACCTCAACCACCGGGAGCAACTCACAAAGAGAAAATAATACATCATGTGATATTTCTGGCTCAGAGAAATTGCTGGAAAAAGAAATAGAAAGAATGCTTTCTATAGGAAACATACACTGTATAAAACTATAGGAACATATAAGGAACTAAATATCTGTAGTGAATACAGAAATCTGCATGTTAGTTTATGGGATTTCCACTTCTGTTGTGTTCATCAATGACAACAACCAACAGAGCTGAAGTGGTGCAGTGGTTAAATGCTGCGACTGTAGGCTGACTGCTAGTTCAGCAGTTCAGCTGTTCAAATCTCACTAGGCTCAAGGTTGACTCAGCCTTCCATCCTTCCGAGGTCGGTAAAATGAGGACCCAGAGTGTTGGGGGCAATATGCTGAACTTTGTAAACCGCTTAGAGAGGGCTGTAAAGCACTATGAAGCGGTATATAAGTAAAGTGCTATTGCTAACTATCACATTTTTCTTTTCTTTAAGTATCAGCTCAATGTTTTCTACTCTGGTTTGTGGCTTTGGAGTTCCCAGCTCAAAAAAGATTGCTGCATTCACTCACAAGTGAAATATTTTATGTGAGAACCAGTGTCAGATTTGAGAGTAAGTTTAGTCTAGTCATTTAGGCACCAGGTTAGAAAGTGGAAGCCTGTGATTTCACTTTAGCCATGAAACCCCACTGGGTAACTTTGTCCCAGTCATTCTCTGGCAGCCCAACCCAATTTCTTGCTGTTGTGAGGAAAATAGGAATAATTGAATAACAGAGTTGGAAGAGACAGATTACAGATTATTAGAGTTGGAAGGGACGATGGAGGTCATATAGTCCCACCCCCTGCTCAAGCAGGACTCCCTATACCAGTGATGGCGAACCTATGGCACGGGTGCCACAGGTGGCACGCGGAGCCATATCTGCTGGCACACGAGCCATTGCCTAGCTCAGCTCCAGCGTGCATGTGCACGCCGGCCAGCTGATTTTTGGCTCGCAGGGAGGCTCTGGGAGGGCGTTTTCAGCTTCCGGAGGGCCTCCGGGGGGACTGGGAAGGGTGTTTTTGCCCCCCCAGGCTCCAGGGAAGCCTCTGGAGCCTGGGGAGGATGAAAAATGGGCCTACCAGGCCCACCAGAAGTTGGGAAATGGGCCATTTCTGGCCTTCAGAGGCCCTCCGAGGGAGCGGGGGAGGCCGTTTTCGCCCTCCCCAGGCATTGAATTATGGGTGTGGGCACTCGCACATGCGCGATAGGACGTGCGCATGCACTTTCGGCACCCGAGGGAAAAAAGGTTCGCCATCACTGCCCTATACCATTTCAGACAAAACAATGTCTAATTTCTTCTTGAATGATGGAGCACCCACAACTTCTGGCTGAGAATTGTTCCACTGATTAATTGTTCTCACTGTCAGGAAATTTCTCCTTAGCTTAGTTCAAGGCTGCTTCTCTCCTTGATTATTTCCCATCCATTGCTTGTGTTAAGGAGTTATTGTGCTGTTAAGCACATACACAGCGAAATGTGTTGTAGTAATGGTGTTGCAGTTTGATATGAATGCTATTCAGTCAATAAACAGAATATCTTTAGTAGGTACAAAATAGTTTTTACTTGAATAGTAGCAAAGTTAAATAGGAAGTCCAAGTCATACACAGTTATTCAGTCAATGCGAAGTTTCTTCTTCTTGCCTATCATGGTTTTAACTCACAAACAAAGATTACAGCTATCACTCTATTCTATACTATCACAGATAGTAACTCTTCTTCTTCACAGCAATTCCATACAGCCATAAAGTAATCTACTTATCAGTAAAACAGCACAGAGAGTCTTCAATCTGGAACACACTGTCAAACACAACTCACTACACCAATCCATAAACCACCAACCACATTGAGCATGCTCTCTTGCTTGCTTATATAGTAATCATCCACAATGCATTTAAAGCAATATACACATAACAATGATTTGTGGCTTAATCATATATTAACACATCCAATCATTTGAACAGGGTTCTAACAGCTTGTTGTCCTGCCTTCAGGTGCTTTGGAGAATAGATTGACCCCCCGCTTCTTTGGGGCAGCCCCTTACATATTGGAACACTGCTATAATAGATAAATAATATCTATCATATCCTATCCTATCATACGATATCTATCATATATTATACCATATCATATATCATATCACATCTATCATATTAAGAGCCGAGGTGGCGCAGCGGTTAGAGGCAGTACTGCAGGCCACTTTAGCTGACTGTGATCCGCAGGTCAGTGGTTCAAATCTCATCGGCTCAAGGTTGACTCAGCCTTCCATCCTTCCAAGCAGGGGTGGGTTCCTACCAGTGTGGTCCACTTTGTCGTTCTGGTAACGGCCCGCCGATTGTGCAAGACTGTGCATTGCGCGCATGCACAGAAGCAAAATCTCGCAAGGGGACGCACATGTGTGCAAGATTTTGGCTATTTTTTGCTTCCACGCATGTGCGGAAGCAAAATCGCGCAAGAGGACACACGCGCATAGCGAGCGTGTATGTGTGCAAAACATGATGATGCGTGAGCAGCGCACCAGTAGGCAGGTAAGAGGAACCCGCCCCTGCTTCCAAGGTAAATTCAAGCTAAATCCAATGCTTTGGGATTCACCTGTAGCTAGTGGGCCTTAGATGTTGATATTATTATTAAGAGCTGAGGTGGCGCAGTGGTTAGAGGCAGGTACTGCAGGCCACTTTAGCTGACACTGATCTGCAGGTCAGCAGTTCAAATCTCATCGGCTCAAGGTTGACTCAGCCTTCCATCCTTCCGAGGTAGGTAAAATGAGGACCCAGATTGTTGGGGGCAATATAAATATACATTGCTGACTGGTGTAAACTGCTTAGAGAGTGCTTGCACTGTGAGGTGGTATATAAATCTCACAAATAAATAAATAGATAGATAGATAGATAGATAGATAGATAGATAGATAGATAGATAGATAGATAGATAGATAGATAATAAATAAATAAATAAATAAATAAATATGCTACCATAGCAGGAGGAAGGTGTGTTAGATATCTTCTCTGCCTTGAGTTATTTGTAAAAATAATACAAATTAAATAAAATAAGTAAATTAATAACGAAAGATTTGGAGGTGTAGATTATAAAACTCAAGGCAATGGCTAATGCAACTTTTCAAATATCAGTATCATCATTGTGATCGTTTCATTCATCAACATTATTTGACTGAAAATGTGGATAAAACCTCCAAAGAAATTATTGGCTTATTTCTCAGACCTTAACATGTAAAAAATATTTCCTCTTCTCTACTATTCATTTTATATGGAAAATGGGAACTCTGCTCCACTGTAAGGAATGAACATTAATTTCAATGCTTAAGGCTATTTTCAATTGCCAATGTCCCTTAGATTACTTTCATTAGCATTTGCTCATTTGAAAAAAAAGTTGAACTTTCAGTTGAATCACTTATTCTCTCATCAAAAACAAAATAATGATCTCCTACAGGAATCACCATATTTTTTTAGCTAGGCCAAAACATCAAGGACTGTGCATAAAGGTATTTAAATTCAGCAACACTTAAGGTATCTATTTGGTTATAAAGTAATTCTTGGACCCCAGGGAGTTTGGCACAAAGGGATAATAATGGCTCCGTCAGATTCATTGCTACAAGATTCCTCCCTCCTTTCTTCTTTTCCAGGACATCTGTTCCATCCTAGTGATAGTCAGTATCAAATTTGCACACAGATGGAACTTCAAATAGAAAATGATGGAATCACTGATTAGGTGCATTGTCAGATATAAACCTTGGCTTCGTCATTGAATGAACCACTGAAACACAAACTTCCTTATGGACAGGAGACACAAATATTTTCACTATGACAAATGCCTGAAGATGTTCCTTCTCATGCTCTTGGTGCAGAAAGCAGTTACTCTGAGCTGCCCTGCGAGTGATGCTTTCCCTATTCCCCATGAGTGGTACCAGCCTGGTGACCTCATCGTGGGTGGGATGGTGTCTCAGATAATTCACTCCTTTGTTGAACTTGAATTTAAAGAACATCCTTCTCTAAAACCTTATGATTTACCGCTGTAAGGATTTTTTTTCTTTCCATTCATTTTCTAATCTTAGCCGGATCTCCCAAAATTGCTTCTATGACTAAAGCTCTTTGAGAGTAAATGCATGGTTACTCACAAAATGTATGAAACTATTCTGCAAGAAGTCTTTTGGAGCACATTTAGGGAGTGTAAGATAATTAAAATTATCCAGTCTGTGCAGTCACTCATCACATAACGTACATATATTAAAAGAGTGATACTTGCTGGTTGTGTTCTATTTTGTGCCAAACTGATAGAAATAAATGTGAGAGCTTGGGGGGAAAAATCAAGACTTTGTTGTATACTTATTTGTTGCAAATTAGGGAATCACTTTACATACCGTATTTTTCGGAGTATAAGACGCACCTTTTTACCCTCAAAAAGAGGGTGAACATTTGGGTGTATCTTATACACCGAATGCAGCCCCACCCAGCCACCCCCACCCTTTGGCCTCTGCCTGCCAGCAATTTACCTCTTTGCAGCAAACAGGGCAAAGCCTTATTAGCACACTAAGAGACAACTTGCCTCCCGACCTACAGCTGATAGGCTTGCAAGCCACGTGGTAAAATGAAACTAACTACGGTGGCTGTAATGAGACAAAATGCTGGGAGATAAACTGCTGGCAATGTTACACTGCTGAAATTGAAAGAAGGTAAGCTACAGTTACTGTAGTCTAGAGGTAGAGCTCTTGCCTCACAGTCAGGAGGTTGTGAGTTCTATCCTAGGTAGAGGCAGATTCTGTTAATATGTTATTTTGTTAAATGTTTGTAGAGTGTTCAAATTATAAGACTTATTTTTTAAAGACTCCTTTATTATTGTTCTAGACAACTTAACGAAATGGAGAAGCTTTTTAAAATAAATTCTTGCTCTGAAGAGGCCCAGTGCTATTGTATCTTCTTTTAAATAGCAGAAAGCCTTTCAGAAAGCCACATCAATTTTAAAGATCTGTAAAAGTATAATCTGAAATGTCCTGTTTTAGTATTAAGTATTAGTATTAAAATAAGGCAGCTGAATTAAACCCTGACTTAGTCATGTTTGGAGTAGATCTATTTAAATGATTGGGAGGAGTTAGTGTGATTACATTTAAGAAAACTTTCTGGGATTAATATACTGCCATAATGTACATTTCTCCAATTCTTTGCTATTTCTATGGGTCAAGCACACATGCACAGAAATACACAGCAAACAGTGTATATCATCTTTGCTGTTTGCTGTTTGCTGTTTGGCAAATTGCTGGGAGGCAGAGGCCTTTTTTCCTTGTTTTCCTCCCCCAAAACTAAGGTGCGTCTTATACTTCGGTGCGTCTTATACTCCGAAAAATACGGTAAATTATTCTCCGAAAAATACGGTAGTTGAATACTATACAAATTATTGACTGTTTTACAAGGATTCCTATCATTTTACTTGCAACAGAGACAGCAATTGTTGTTACTCATATATCAATGTTTGCACCATAAAAGAATTGTCGACTTATTTTGTTCAATGGGGGTGTTTAACCTATTTGCAGTGTAATAACCAAATTCTACCAGCATGCCCTTGCCTTGGCCTTTGCTGTGAAGGAGATCAATAAGGACTCCCAGATCTTACCTAACATCACTCTCGGGTTCCACATCTATGACAGTTACAACAACCCAAGGATGACCTATCGTAGCACCCTGGACCTGCTTTTCAAATCCCAGGAATTTGTCCCAAACTACAAATGTGATAGGCAGAAGAATCTCATGGCCATCATTGGGGGACTAGGTCCTGATACATCATCTTTTATGGCAGAAAGTGTACATGTCTACAAAATTCCACAGGTAGTTTGGGGTGGAGTGAGAGAGAAAATTATTTTGTAATTAATAATAGACACTATTTGCTTGCCATACCTTTCTTCAGGAATTCAATTGCATACACTTTTATCCCCCCTCATCTGTTTTCCTCACAGCTCAATAGACTGGCTCAATGTAATCCAATTAAATCAAAATCTTTTTTAATACAATCATACATGTGTTTTGCCAGCCAGCAATAGGTCACAACACTTCTTACTACAATTTGCTTGGTGTATGATGAAGGTAGTTTAGTGTAAAACTCATCTGTTTTTCTTAGCAATTGTTGAAGGATTGGTGCTGTAGGGTTAGTTAGTATTTTGCCATCCCTTTCTTTAGGACTTCAATTTTGCTCTCTTTGCTCTCTCTTCTGCAATTTGTTTGCTCAGAATAATCAGTCAATAAAATATAAATCTTTTATTACAATCATAGATTAGAAAATTTAAATCACAAATTACAGTACAAAATTAATCTTATTTGAGAGGGTAACCTCATGTAGTGGATTGATCAGTATCTGTGGTGAAATCTGGAGGATAGAAAAGAATGGCTATCACATAGAACATAGAATAATAGAGTGGGATGGGATCTTGGAGGTCTTCTAGTCCAACCCCCTCTTCGAGCAGGAGACCCGATACCATTTCAGATAAATCACTGTCCAGTCTCTTTTTAAAGCCTCCAGTGATGGAGCACCCTCAACATCTGAAGGCAAGTTTTCCCATTGATTAATCAATTTCACCATTAGGAAATTTCTCCTTAGTTCTAGGTTGCTCCTCTCCTTGTTTAGTTTCCATCCATTTTTTTCATATTGCCTTTTGGTGCTTTCGAAAATAGTTTGACTGCCTCGTCTTTGTAGGAGCCCCTCAAATATTGGAACACTGCTATCATGTGTCATGGTTTTAGGGAGGATCTCCTTTCAGCCACTTCCTGCTCATCCCCAACTCAAAGCTATCACCATTTTCACGGATGTCCTCAACTCAGCTCCAGATTCCCCCAAGCTACCAAACAATAGGTGACAACTGCCATTGGTATGCCAGTTGATAGTAATAACTCAACTGATTTGTCTGGAAATTGATGAAGGATTGGGGCTATGTGGTACTTTTGGATATTGCTATACTAATTGTAGTAAATGAAGACATGGTTAACCCTTTCTATTCCTACAGAATCTCATGGGCATAGTCTTCCATGTATAAGTATTTTATTTTATCTGCTACAAATAAGGGAAGAAGATAATCCAGTAAGTCTAGCTCTTAAGAATGCTTTCCTTATACTGAGAAGAGCTCACAAGCTCAGATAGATAGCAATTTTACAGATGTGCTAAGGGGGTGAACCAGTGGTGGGTTCCTACCGGTGTGGTCCACTCTATAGCACTGGTAACGGCCCGCTGATGATGTCACAGTACCGGTGCGGTCGATTGCCGGTGCCTGGGCACCACCATTTTTAAAAAAATTCTTCTGCGCATGCCCAGAAACCTGACAATTAAGTCTTTCCCCGACCCTTTGCTTGAAAATAATAAGAAGCTCGCATTTGACACTTTTCCTTCACTTTTGCCTAAAGCTTCCCAAAATGGGCGTTTTCTGAAAGCTTAACCTTTTATACTGTTAATTTTATACAGTTTTATACTGTTATTCTTTAGACGAAAACATTGAGGACTGTTAAAAGATACTGTTCTTTTAACAGTCCTCAATATTTTCGTCTAAGGAATCCATGACTGAAACCAAAAATGCTGTATGAGACTTGCTTGTCTTTTAACTATAGCATTTTCTGCATATAAAGGTTGCTGTGTTGCCATGGTGTAACATGCACTTTGTATGCAAAGCTTTTCATGTAAGCTATAAAATAGCAAAAATAGTAGTAACTTCTCTCTGAAATAACTAATATATGACCAGCAAGCCACGCCCACCTGGTCACATGGCTGGCAAGCCACACCCACAAAATAAGCCACACCCACAGAGTGGTAGTAAAAAAATTAACAACCCGCCTCTGGGGTGAACAAACAGGAACTCTGTATTAGGAAAATGAGTATGGTTGTAAACTAGTTATATTTCAGATGAGAAAATATTTTATCAAGGAATTTTAGTTGCTTCTTTTTCAGCAAATGTCATAATCTACATAGAATTGGACAATGTTCAATGTAGGGAATGCTTCATTAAGTTTCTAACAAGCAGTCTTCATATTTTCCCCATGATTTTCATGAACAATGAATTTCTCTTTTTCGTTTGTTTAGTTGACTTATGGTTCCTTTGCTCAAGAAGACTTTCAGATTACTAAATTATTTCCACTTTATTGCATGGTCCCAAAAGAGGAGCATCAGTACACTGGACTTGTACAACTTCTTCTCCATTTTGGATGGACGTGGATTGGAGTCTTTGCTTTTGAAAATAAGGAAGAATGTTTTTTACAGAAACTGCAGCCATTGCTTTCACAGAACGGGGTCTGTTTAGCTTTCACACAAAACATTCCACAGCATCTCCACTTGGAAGATTTGTCAGAATTGTTAGATTCAATCTCAATTATTTATACCAAATTGATGGATCGAAAATCGAATGTTTTTCTTGTCCACGGAGAATCCATCACAATCGTGTGGCTCAGAACTGTCATGTTTCTACGTGATCCTGAAAATAAAGAGAGTGGATTATTTAGGAAGGTTTGGATCCTGATGAAATCAATTGATTTCATCTTGATGGGAATTCAAAGGAGTTGGGATCTCCAGATGTTCCATGGGGCTCTTTCCTTTACTGTGCATTCAAGAGACATTCAAGGCTTTAAAGAATTTCTTCGAGTCATCAAACCTTCAACCCACAAAGATGGATTTCTTCAAGAGGTTTGGCAACAATTGTTTGATTGTTCATTTTCAAATGCAGAATTATATTTATCTACAATCACTGAAACCTGTACTGGGGAAGAGAATTTGGAGAATCTATCTGGTCCTCTGTTTGAATTGCAGATGACTGGCCAAAGCTACAGTATCTACAATGCTGTTTATGCAGTGGCACATTCTTTGCATGAGGCAGTGAGATCAAAATCTCAACCAAGAGAGATTCAAAGGGTTGAATTTCCAAATCTGCTGCCTTGGCAGGTAATCTTTCCATGCCATACCTATCTTGAATTTCCATGATTATCCATAATCATTCACAATCTAATATGGCCTATTTACCCTGGTATGTGGCCACAAATCAATAGAGAGACTGAGGCAACAAAGCTATTAATTTTATAAAATAAGAGGATGAACCTAAACTAAGTCTTTGCTAATTTCAGTATAGTCAATGTGATTTACTGTATGCATCAATTTTCATTATATAAATAACTTTTCTCCTCCACATAGAATTGGCCTGTCTTGTGAATTTATCCAACCTGGATCCAAGAAGAATTCAACAGCATTGTGTCTGAAAACAATCTTTCTTCTTTTTGTTAAAAAAAAAATTCTGAAATGTAGACATTTCACTTTTCTTATTAGCTTGTGAACAATGATTCTCACCAGAACCAAGGTGGCGCAGTGGTTAGAAAGCAGTACTGCAGGCTTCTTGTACTGGCTGCCGGTTGCCAGCATTTTGGCAGCTTAATGCCCACTGGCTCAATGTTGACTCAGCCTTCCATCCTTCTGAGGTTGATGAAATGAGGAGCCAGATTGTTGGGGGCAAATGCTGATTCTGTAAACCATTTAGAGAGGGTTGCAAAGCACTGTGAAGCAGTGTATAAGTCTAAGTGCTGTTGCTATCAAAAATTATCCTCAGCCACTTCTCTATTCTACTTCTTCTTGGCTCGTGAAGGTTTCAGAGTTGGGATGCACAGCATTCTCTCTCAATTAATGTTCAAGAGAAATGGATCAAATGTCAGTGCTTTTCTGCTGTGGCCTCCACCTTTGAAACAACTCTATGTTTGAAAGAATCTCTCTCTCTCTCTCTCTCTCTCTCTCTCTCTCTCTCTCTCTCTCTCTCTCTCTCTCTCTCTCTCTCTCTCTCTCTCTCTCTCTCTCTCTCTCTCTCTCTCTCTCTCTCCCTCTCTCTCTCTCTCTCTCCAATTGAATGTCAGATGATAAAATCTGGCTAAAGGAAATTTATCAGGTCTCAGCATGTCAAATACCTTTGTAATAACAAAGAACAAACTATGTAGGATGAGTTTAGATATGGTCCAAGTTTGATTGTCTAGTTGTTTAAATAGTGAATATAAATCATATCTGAATCAAGTTGTATAATGTCAATACCTTGTTTTGATTTTGAGTTATTAACTGCTGTTGTTTCATTTTTTCGACCTGGAAGTAACATTAAATTAATACTAGAACAGACCTGTGTCTTCCTCTGAAATATAAGTTATCCATATTCTAAGTGTACTTATTTGATACTTGTTAGAGCAATGGAGAGAATGACTAAGAGAAAGTTAAATATACTGGCCACTTCTTCATTATTATCCTTCCAACTCTCTTTCATTCTCTTTCAAATAGCTTCATTCATTTCTTCAAGGCATTTCTTTCAACAATTCTGCTGGGGAGAGAGTGTTCCTGAATGAGAAAGGGGAAGCAACAGGTGAATTTGACATCACCAACTTGATCACTTTTCCAAACAGATCCTTTCAGAGAGTTAGAGTTGGAAAGATGGATCCTCATATTCCCAACATGAAGGAATTAATCATTGATGATGAGGTGATTGTGTGGCACCCAGCTTTTAATCAGGTGTGGACTCATTTAATCAACTCTTCCTTGATCCATTATGATCCAATATTGAACATAGTCTTTTTGGAAATCTAACATATGATTTTTGAAATGGTGTATTCTGTATACACATATTGTCAATGACAGAGGTGGGTTCCTGCCGGTAAGCTCTTACCTGTCGGTCGCTGCAGAGCCGAAGAAGCTGGTGGCGTTCGCGACATGGGGCTTCCCCCACCCGCTTCCCCCGCCCGTCTGGATGCTGTCATTTGCATTCTTTTGCCCTCTGTGCATGTGAAAAGCGTTCTGCTTACGCAGAGGGCAAAAGAACGCAAATGGCGGCATCCAGGCAGGCAGGGGAAGCGGGTGGGGGAAGCCCCGTGCCATGAACACCACCAGCTTCTTCGGCTCTGCGGCAACCGACAGGTAAGAGCGTACTGGCAGTAACCCACCTTTGGTCAATGATCAAGCTTTCATCAAATTGACAAAGTGACATTACAATTTAAAAGATAGGCATTCACATTTGGGTTGCATTTCCATTTGAAATCATAAGATACGGTGCCCATAATATTGTAGTCAGATATATTTCTTTATTCACCCTGCCATTCTCAAAAGAAGCCCTTTGCACATCGTTACAATGTCTGCATTTTAATGGATAGTATAAATATGCGATGGCTCAGTGGTTAAAGACGCTGAGTTTGTCAGTTGAAAAGCTGACAGTCTGGGTTTGAGACCTGAGCACCAAACAATAATGTGAGCTCCCATTCCTGCCTCAGGTCCTTCCCACCTAGGAATTCAAAAGCATGCAAATATGTACCACTTTGGTGGGAAGGTATCAGTGTTCCTTGTGCCTTTGGCAAATAGCCATGCTGGCCACGTGACCATGGAAAATGTCTCCGGAAAAAGCTGGCTCCCTCAGCCAACAAATGGAGTTGAGCACTGTGCCCTATAGTCAGACATGACTGGATAGGGAAACCTTTACCTTTACCTTATGATACACCTGTACAAACTCTTTAGGAATTCAAATATTCTTCCCCCCCCCAACCATAAAGGAGAACATTATAAACTGCTTAAAGATTTCCCTTTGCAATTTTTTTTAATGTTTATCACCAGGTTGTTCCGTTTTCTCAGTGTAATGACCATTGCTACCCTGGATCCTGGAAGAAAGGGTTGGAAGGGAAACAATTCTGTTGCTACGACTGTGTTCCTTGCCCAGAAGGGAAGATTTCAAATGAAAAGGGTAGGTTAGACATTCCAGCAAGTTTCCATTAGATAGACTTAAGCAAACTGTAGCACACTACTTTAGTGGCACTCCACAAGCAATTCCATCAACAGACACATTGACCTACAACCAGCCTGTGAACCCCTCAGAATCCAAATCAGCCACACAGCCAACCAGAGACAGCACCAACCTTCAACCAACTCGTGCAATTCCCCACACACTCACACACACCAACAGTTCACTTCCAAACAACTCTGATCTGAGGTAATCTCCTTATCACAAGGCCCATCACAAGATTCACAGATAACTCACAACTGACTCATCACAAGACCTGTCACAAGACCCTCACTTGACACACCGACATCCAAGCCCTTATAAACAGAACACTGACATCCCCTAAACACTGCTGAAGATGTTACATAGCCTGGTAATGAAATGTTCTGAAACCAACCCACAAGCTCGGCAAATGAATATTTACTCTCACACTACTTTAGTGTAGCAAATAGTTTTCTGAGTTTTTCAAGGTGATACCTATACCTGTGAATCACAATCTGTTATTCTGAATATAAAGTTTTCCCATATCCCCCCTCATATTTCTTCTCTGTGTTTTGGAAAAGTAGGAAAAGTCAAAATGGTCAAAATTATAATAAATCTAACACTTTATTAGGACTGCATTTCATAGAATAATTGCCCTTCCCATTGTACTTCTTATATGGTGGTCCCAGCTGATACAATGATGGAAAAACTGCATTTCCAAAAAAACATGATCCAACCGGTAGGGAAAAAACCTTGAGAAGGATAATGGTTGGCACCCATAAAGAATATTATTTTCAAAAATATGGAATGTAAAGAAACGTGCCTTGACTTTTTTTTCAGATATGGAAGACTGTTTTCAATGTTCAGAAGATCGTTATCCAAATAAAGAAAAGAAAGGATGTATCCTGAAACTGCTGGTTTTTCTAACTTTTGAAGAAACTTTAGGAATTGGTTTATCCTCAGCAGCTCTTTGTTTCTTCTTCTTGACATCTTGGGTACTTGGAACTTTTATTAAGTACAGGGATACTCCAATTGTGAGAGCCAACAACCGGTCTCTCACCTACACCCTGCTTGTCTCTCTTTTGTTCTGTTTCCTCTCATCTTTGTTCTTCCTCAGCCAACCTGACAAGGTGACCTGCCTTCTCCGACAATCAACTTTTGGCATCACCTTCTCAGTGGCCATTTCTAGTGTACTGGCCAAAACCATCACTGTGGTTGTGGCTTTCATGGCCACTAAACCGGGATCTCCGATGAGGAAATGGGTGGGGAAAAGATTGGCCTTTTCTATTTTCCTCTTAGGCTCTCTCTTACAAGTATGTATTTGCCTTCTTTGGTTGTCAACATCTCCCCCATTCCCTGAGTTAGACATGCACTCAGTGCACCAAGAAATAATTCTACAGTGCAATGAAGGGTCAGCCTCCTTCTTTTACTTTTTCTTGGGCTACATGGGTATCTTGGCCATTGCCAGCTTTATTGTGGCTTTCTTTGCCCGTAAATTACCTGACAGCTTTAACGAAGCCAAGTTCATCACCTTCAGCATGTTGGCCTTCTGCAGTGTGTGGATCTCCTTCTTTCCAGCCTATCTGAGCACAAAAGGCAAAGCCATGGTAGCTGTGGAGGTCTTTTCCATCTTGTCGTCCAGTTCTGCATTACTGGGATGCATATTTTTGCCAAAGTGCTACATCATTGTTTTCCGGCCTGACCTCAACCACAGGGAGCAACTGATAAAGAGGAATTAGCACATTGTGTAATTGCTAATTCCGAGGTGGCGCAGCGGTTAGAGGCAGTACTGCAGGTCACTTTAGCTGACTGTGATCCGCAGGTCAGCGGTTCAAATTTCACCAGCTCAAGGTTGACTCAGCCTTCCATCCTTCCGAGGTAGGTAAAATGAGGACCCAGATTGTTGGGGGCAATATAAATATACATTGCTTACTGGTGTAAACCACTTAGAGAGTGCTTGCACTGTGAGGCGGTATATAAATCTCACAAAATGAATGAATGAATGAATGAATGAATGAATCAATGAATCAATCAATCAATCAATCAATCAATCAATCAATATTTCTGGCTTTGAGAAATTGCTGACAAGAGAGAGAGAGAGAGAGAGAGAGAGACAGAGAGAGACAGAGAGAGACAGAGAGAGAGAGAGAGAGAGAGAGAGAGAGAGAGAGAGAGAGAGAGAGAGAGAGAGAGAGAGAGAGAGAGAGAGAGAGAAGGATTGTTTGTTATCCATAGAAGACATATAGAAGTCATTAATTCTGACAACAGTGGATTAATGGAGGATTATTCTGATCACTAAGATTAATGTTACATCATTGTTTTGCCACCTGAGCTAAACCACAAAGAGCAAGTCATAAAGAGGACTTAATACATAATGTAATGTTTCTTGTATGAGAAACTGCTGAGAGAAAAGTGTGGAAAAACAGGCAACATATTTTTTTACTTCTGTCAAAGAACATTATATGGAGAATTATTATGATTATTAAGATTTGAGCAGCTCGGAGGCCTAGAGGTGGAGCTCTTGCCTCATGATCAGGAGGCTGTGGGTTCAATTCTAGGTAGTGGTAGATATTTCTCTTTCTGGGCGCAATGAGTAATTGTCTGCTGTGAACTCCATGTAGACATCAGTGAGGAAATCTGGTCAGTAAACATTCAGCTCCATTCAGTTGCCCCAACTCCACCCCAGTGCAAGAGTTTACAGAATCATTAAAAGAAATTTTGAAAAAAATATAACTATTAAGATTTATTAATGTCACCCATTGCAACAGAAGTATTCATGCTCATTTTCAATAATTTTCCAAAATTCTTTGGCCTGACCATTTCTCTCTTTCAACATTCCAATGGAAACAAGGCAATGAGAATGCAGCTTCCTTGGTTAATCTTAAACTACTAGAGATATTATCTCAAACAATGTCCAAATTTTGCAGCTGCTTCCTGTATGGTTTTTATCCTTTTGATTCTTAAACCACTTGATAAATTTAGTAAAAAGTTAATTACATTTGATGAGCATGTATTTAACATGGTATCACGTGGTATTAATTTTGGATTGATTAGGGATTTTTTGAAATGTGAAAATTGTAGAGTTTCTGAAATATAAATGTATTTTTTTAAAAATGTTTTATACCGGGTCATAACTGTTCACTTTCTATCCATCTTTTTCTTTCCACTGTAACCTTTTATCAGATTTTAATAATATGAAAAAATAGTGAAAATAAATGTATTGTTCCTTCTGCCACATACTTTATTAGATGTGTATTGTAGTCAATTACCCTAATAAAGAGTGATTTGATTTACTGCTCTTTTAGTTTTAGATGATAAATAGATAGATGATAGATGGATGATAGATAGATAGATAGATAGATAGATAGATAGATAGATAGATAGATAGATAGATAGATAGATAGATAGATAGATAGATATAGATAGATAGATAGATTGTCATGATGTGAATAATTGCCAGTTGTGCATCTCTACTATTTCTAGATTTATTGTATTTCTAATCAAGCAGACATGTGATATGTTTTACTACGCATGCGTGCATTCCAGGAGTTATGTCTCCTCCTACCTCCCTTCTCTTCGAAGCCTCGCCCGAGGCAGTTGTGAAATACTTAGCTGAGAAGATGTAGCTTATTAAAGGTTTATTCTTTTGTTATTTTTGTACTGAAATAAATATTTTGTTAATTAGAATTGAATCTCGGTTTTATTTTCTAAGTACGAATGACTTCAGGGAAGCAAGATCCTAAATCGCCTCTTGATAGGAAAATTCGTATCTGACATAGATGCAGTATTTTTCGGAGTATAAGACACACTTCCCCGCCCCTAAAAGAGGGTGGAAATGCATCTTTCTTATATAGCGAATACAGCCATTTTAGGCCTCCAAAAACCTTGCCTATTTGCAAAAACGGGGTGCGCAGAGGGATCTGCGGATGCAATAAGAGTGGAAAAATGATATTATTTTGCCGCCCTTATCGCCACTAAATAAGACTTAATAAAAGTTCTTAGAAGTGTTCAGTTGGATTCGGGTTTACTGGCTCTCCAGCGTCGTTCCAGATGTCTCTTGTGGCGTTTCACCTCCCGGAGCTCCTCAGTAAAGCAGGGAGCTTTCCGGGATCCACTGCCACAGAGAGGTTACAAAGGCGCAATCCGATCTAACACCCCTGATGCTGCGGTGTTCCAAGCAGCCACCTTGGACTCAGACGAATTGTGTACCAGGGTTTCAGGTATTTCCCCAAGTTCCCTCTGGAATCCTTCTGGCTCCATTAGGCGCCTGGGGCAGAACCACCTAGTTGGTCACGCCTCCCTGCGGGGGAGGAGTGGGGCTGTGAAATCCAACCTCAGCAGGAAATGATCTGACCACGACAACGGGGTGGTGACTATATCCCCTACCTTCAGATCATCTCTCCACTGCCCCGAAAGAAACACTAGGTCAAGCGTGTGGCCTCCCTCATGAGTTGGACCCTGGATTACTTGGGTCAGGTCCAAGGTTGTCATGGAATCCATGAACTCCTGAGCTGCACCAGAGGTTTCGCTGGCCGAAGGCAGGTTAAAGTCCCCCAGCACCATAAGCCTGGGGAACTCCACCGCCAGGCCTGCTACCGCCTCAAGCAGCTCAGGCAGGGCCTTCATAACGCAGCTGGGAGGCAGGTACGTTAACAAAAGGCCCACCTGAACCCCTAAGTCCAACTTCAGAAGGAGCGTCTCACACCCAACCCAAGATAGAGAGAGAGAGAGAGAGAGAGAGAGAGAGAGAGAGAGAGAGAGAGAGAGAGAGAGAGAGAGAGAGAGAGAGAGAGAGAGAGAGAGAGAGAGAGAGAGAGATACTTGGACAAACAGATAGATCTAATAAAATATTCATACAGAAACACACACAAACAGAAGAGGGGTGCGGAAGGTAGAGAGGGAAAGAGAAAGAGGTAGGGAGAGAGAGAGAGACTTATGTTTAAATTTCTCTTGATAGGAGACTTTCCATTGAATATTAGAAAAAATTGATACAAGGAGTAGAGGATTCTATCTGTTGCTCTTCAGAAAAAGAAGGCTGAAAGCTCAAAAGAACACAGCTGAAGACTGCTGTGATGTGGAAATGATGAAAGATTGGTCTGCCATCCCTATGCTAGTCAGTGACTATTTGCCCCGATAGATACAAGATGAGGGCAAAGGAGAAGCTCGCAGAGCTATTTTACTTCCTTGAAGAGAGCAAAATTCAACCCCTTCTTGTGGGGCTGTAAAAAGACTATTACACCAAGACAAAGCCAGCTCCGTTCTAAAATCATCTGTACAACATTGTGTTTGTCCTGAAGAATGAGAATGAACAAAAAGGTAGGTATTGAGCCGTAGTGGTGCAGTGGTTAGAATGTAGTACTGCAGGTTACTTCTGCTAACAGCCGGCTTCTAGCAGTTTGGCAGTTCGATTCTCACCGGCTCAAGGTTGACTCGGCTTTCCATTCTTCTGATGACCCAGATTGTTGGAAGCAATATGCTGACTCTGTAAACCGCTTAGAGAGGGCTGTAAGGCACTGTGAAGTGGTATATAAGTTTAAGTGCTATTGCTATTGCTATTGTCAAGGTTAAATCATTCTAGCACTGATGATGTTACCTATTTTGAGTAATTTGCAAGAAAACAACCATGCTCAGACACTACCAAGGATCCCTCATAAATCATTCTGGGTTTTTTTTTTCTTGTTTTAGACTGAGTTTGTCTTCCTTGGTCCATCTCTCTCCCTAACACAGTGTTTCCCAACCTTGGCAACTTGAAGATATCTGGACTTCAACTCCCAGAATTCCCCAGCCAGCATTCGCTGGCTGGGGAATTCTGGGAGTTGAAGTCCAGATATCTTCAAGTTGCCAAGGTTGGGAAACACTGCCCTAACAGAAGAGAAAAGTGGATTTATTTTTATGGAAACATTTCTCTGTCTTTGAATAAGTGAGACATTCCAAGAGTCGTGTAATAAATCAGGAAGCCTCAATAATTAAATCTAATTAAAATTCAATTAATTGCATTTAGAAGTATTATAACTGGTATTAAATGGTTATAAGTGCAAAAACACCACAGCGGAATAAAAATGTTATTTGTTACACCAATTCCTTCCCCCCCCCATGTCATTGGGAATGTTTAAAATAGGCTGACTTATTATGCTTAGACTGTATAAGAAAATCTCCTCACAAAGATTCAGTTGTGGTTTTTTTTAGCCAATAGCAGATGGACCAGAGAGATACAGGTTTAAATTCATGGCCAAATTGGGGAGCCCTCTCCATAACTTTGTGGAGGCTGCCACATCATCATTTGATCTAAGCCTAAAAGTAGTTTCTTTTAAGGAAGAAAATTAAAAAAGGATTATTGTCATACATGCCTGATTGATCCTCTGTAAATGCATTAAATAAAAACCTGACTGTCAACCCTGAACCTGACCTGGCTGAAGCCATCTTGGAGCTTTCGTGCTGCCACACTGCAGTGAGGGATGGGTAGGGGGGACTAGAGATAGCTGGGGTTGTGTAGTCAAAATAAAATATGAGGGTGAGTCAAAACGTAATGCCATTTTCTTTAGGACAGGTATAATTACCAACACAGGAACATGTAGCATACATCAAAATGAAGCTGGTCCTCTGTGGATCATATCCCTACTTCTCGACATAGTCACTGTTTCTCTCAATAGCAATGTTCCACCTTCGAATGAGAGTATGTATCCCTGCCTCATAAAATTTTGTTGACTGTTCTTTGCGCCCCTTCTTCACTGCAGTTTTCACTTCCTCATCCCTGGAATAATGTTTGCCTCTCAAATCCTCTTTCATGGGGCCGAAGAGATGATAGTCTGAATGATAGATGATAGGGTGAGGGATGGGGAGGGGGGGACTAGAGATAGCTGGGGTTGTGTAGTCAAAATAAAATACTTTCTTTTGGGAACCAAGGACGTTCTCACACCTGGCCAGAGAAAGGAGGAGTGATGTCACCAGACCAGCGGACGCTGCCTTGAGTGGGCCATGTGACTGATTGTTTGGGGTTGAGGGAAACACTTTTACTTTTAATTAGGTGAAAACCAAGGGGCCCCTCAGAATTAGTTTTCACCAGATATGTGTCAATATGACATTTCCAATAAAACTATTCTTTGAGGAATCCACCTGCCTCGGAGTTTTTGCTTGCAATGGATCTATTACTTGGAACCCTGACAGTGGTCTTAGCAAGGCAGCATGGAGTGGTACTAATACTACATGTATCTTGATACTAATCTTATGTTGAACCACTTAGCACTGCACTGGGTTAATCCGCAGCAAATGAGGATATGATTAAATATAGTTTAAAAAAACAGATTTTTAAAAATAATTTTTATTTTATTTTAATACAAACAATCCATCTTCCAATAAACAGTGTGTAATCTGGGTACAAATGTCTTGTGCAATAACAATTAAAATTTACAGCCATATTCATTATTTGTCTACTCTTAACTTAATACTGTTATACATAGCATGTCTAATACTGTAACAATCCTCTTCTTAGCTTATTTAATTCTATTAGTATATTTTTATATATTTCACTAATCTACTTTTATTTCTAACTTTCATATTTATTCTCTAGCTATCGGTAGAATAGTTCCCATATAATATAATATTCAGTTTGTTCCCATTCTCTAATTGTAAGTGTTAACCTATTCATTTCTGCACATTCCAATATTTTCCTAATCACATTCCCAACTGTAGGAATCTCTTCATTTTTCCAATGTTGTGCAAATACAATTCTAGCTGCAGTTATTACATGGATAATCAGATATACATTCTCTTTACTTTAAGTTTCTGGTAAAATCCCCAGCAAAAATATTTCAGGTTTCAAATTAATATGTTGTTGTATCATCTTCTCCAACCACATACTGTATGTATTTTTGTCTAGTATTTTTTGGCTTCTATGCATTTCCACCACATATGATAGTACGACACAGGTATCTGGTGGTATTTCCAACATTTTGCTTATTTATCTTTGAACACCTTTGCCAATCTTGCGGGTGGAAAATGCCATCTATAAAACATGTTGTACAAGTTTTCTTTATATGTAGTTGACATTGTTAATTTGTAATGTCTGTCCCATAGTTGCAGCCATTTGCCCATGCTATCATTGTATCAAACTGTATAACTATCTATTGGGTATCAAATTAGAAGAAGAACAAGTGAAGGAGGTAAAAAACCAGATTAATATGCAGAAACCATCCTTAGAATTGACAAACAAGATTCTGAAGTTTATGTAGATTTTGCTTCTTAGGATCAACAACCAACAATAAAGGAAGTAGCACCCAAGAAATATAGCCGCAAACATAGGTTGAGGTAGCCATGACAGTTTCAGAGGAGATATCCATGTGACACTATACATCAGGGAGGGAACAGGCTCAAGCTCAACCCTGACAAGACTGAGTGGCTTTGGATGCTGCCTCCTAAGGGACAATACTGATTGTCCCTCCTTGGTCTTTGGGGGAGATAAATTATCCCCCTCTGACCAGGTTCGCAATTTAGGGGTGCTCCTAGATCCACAGCTAAAATTTGACCAACATCTTAGGCTGTGGCTAGGGGTGCCTTTGCACAGGTTCACCTGGTGCACCAGTTGCGACCTTATTTGGAGAAGGAGGCTTTACTCACGGTCACTCATGCCCTTGTCACCATCGTTTGGATTACTGTAATTCGCTCTACATGGGGCTACCCTTGAAAAGTATTCGGAGACTGCAATTGGTGCAAAATGCGGCTGCACGAGCTATGGTGGGTGTTTCTAGATACACCCACGTAACACCTATACTCTGCCAGCTGCATTGGTTTCCCATTGGTCTCCGGGTGCAATTCAAGGTGTTGATTATCATCTTTAAAGCCCTACATGGCTTAGGACCAGGTTATCTCCGGGACCGCATCCTACCTCATACATCCCTACGACCAGTTAGGTCCCACAGAGTTGGTCTCCTCTAGGTCCCTTCAACCAAACAATGTCAGTTGGCGGGCCCTAGGGGGAGAGCCTTCTCTGTGGGAGCTCCGGCTCTCTGGAACCAACTCCCACCAGAGATCCGAACCATTCCCACCTTGCTGGCCTTCCGGAAAGCCATTAAGACATGGCTCTTCCTACAGGCTGGGTGATTGAGATTGTTGTTTGTGTTGTTTTTATCTTTTTAATCACTATCTTATTATTGTTGTTGTTTTTATAGTATTTTTATTGTATGTTCTTATGTATGTTGTAAGCCGCCCTGAGTCCCCAGGGAGTAGGGCGGCCTATAAGAATTGCAAATTAAATTAAATTAAATTAAATTGTCATGGCGGCATCACATGATATATCATGATTCCCTCCCCCTTCACTAAGGGGGAAAATGTGTTATGTATCTGGCCCGTGGGCCGCAAGTTTGACACCCCTGCTATACATGAAGACAAGGATTCATTGGTGGAACACACAACATAATGAAACAGCCATGGAAATTCTGACAGTCACACTCAGTAACCACAATTGTTCTCTTCTTTGTGTATCATTTCAGGATTTCCTATTGTGGTTTGTGACACTCTGCCTTAGACTACTTACAGTATATTGGCATGTGTTCATTTAAAAAAATAATTAAACCATCAGCCACTTATTCTCTCATGAAAAATAAAATACTTTTTTTCTTTCAACGACCAGTGAAATCCCTTGCATCAGGGTGGAATCAGGGTGAATGAATGGAACTGAGAGTTTACTGGCCAGATGCCCTTCCTGATGCCTACACGGAACTCACAGCAGATATTTTCTCTTTGCACCCAGAGAGAGAAACATCTGCCACTACCTAGGATCAAACTCATAGCCTCCTGATCGCGAGGAAAAAGCTCCACCTGTAGAACACCATGGTGCTCTACAATAAAACAATAATCTAGAGAAATCACTATTTTTAAAGCTAGGTTAAAATATCAAATGGTTTGCATAAAGGCATTTAAATCCAACAATAATTAAGGTGTCTGTTTGGTTATGAATTAACTTTGACCCACAGGGAGAATGGCACCAGGGATAATAATGATCCTGTCTGATTCGTTGCTTCAAGTTCCTTCTTGCCTTTCTCCTTTGCCAGAATATATGTTCCAATCCTGGTGATATCCAAGATACAAATGGGCACAGACGTGGCTCTTTAAATAGAAATTGGTGGATTGTCCCATTAAGGACATTCTGAGTTAAAAGCTTGGATTAAACCATGGATGAACCATTGGGGTAAATGCATCCTATAGATATTATAGAACACACAAATATTTTCACCATCCCAGAAGCATGATGATGTTATGCCTTCTGATGTCCCTGATGCACAGGGTAGCTACTTTGAGCTGCCTTGCAAGTGAAGCTTTTCCTGTTCCACATGAGTGGTACCAGCCTGGTGAGCTTGTCATTGGTGGGATGGTGTCTCACATTTTTTACCACTTTTATGAAATTGAATTTAAGGAACACCCTTCTCTAAAACTTTATGACTTACCTCTGTAAGAATTTTTATTCTTCCCATGTATTTTCTTCTCTTAGCCAGGTCCCCCAAAATTGCTGATATCAGTAAAAGCTTTTGAGAATAAATGCAGGGGTTTATATGTATATAAATATACTAAGCCTTCTTTGTCTTTCAAATGCATTGGAGCCGAGGTGGCGCAGTGGTTAAAAGCAGCACTGCGACCTTCAGCTGATTGCTAGTTCAGCAGTTCAGCTGTTCAAATCTCACTAGGCTCAAGGTTGACTCAGTCTTCCATCCTTCCGAGGTGGGTAAAATGAGGACCCAGATTGTTGGGGGCAATATGCTGAACTCTGTAAACGGCTTAGAGAGGGCTGTAAAGCTCTATGAAGCGGTATATAAGTCTAAGTGCTATTGCTATTATGGGAGAAGAAATCATTTTCTTTCAATTATATTAAAGTCCTCATGAAAGGCATGAAAGTTTGGTGCAAGGTATCTATTGAAGGACATTTAATGAGCTTGAGGTAATTTTAAAAAATGTTCCGCATGATCACACATACATACGGTAAGTGATACTTGCTGAAGATGTAAAGTATTCCACTTTGTGCCAAAATGGTTAGGATTATATTTGTTAACTAATAAAAGTCACTACTTTTATTTCTTGTAGTATATAATTGTTGCAAATCATGAAAACACCATGTAAAATCTAAAATTGAATGCGAGAATTATTGAGTATTTTAGAAAGTATTCTAGCCCTACTTCGAAGAGAGATTGTTGGTTATTCACAGAGTGAGTCAAAAAGTAATGCCATTTTCTTTATTTCAGGTGAAGTTTTTGATAAAAATACCTGAAATTTTTCCCAGTTATAAATGATTATATCATTTACGTTATGAAATATTTTGTTTCTTAGTTTTCAGGTTTGTAGACTCACAAGGAAAATTCAAAATGGCTGCCCCTCTTAGAGTTGTGTCAAAAACAAAGAGCAGTGATTGAATTCCTTGTTGCTGAGAGGAAAATCCCTGTGAACATTCACAGATGATTACAAAATGTGTTTGAGGACAACACTTTAGATTATAGCAATAATTTGGCCCCATGAAAGAGGGTTTGAGAGGCAAACATTATTCCAGTGATGAGGAAGTGAAAACTGCAGTGAAGAAGTAGCTCAAAGAACAGTCAACAGAATTTTACGAGGCAGGGATACATGCTCTCATTCGAAGGTGGAACATTGCTATTGAGAGAAACGGTGACTATGTTGAGAAGTAGGGATGTGATCCACAGAGGACCAGCTTCATTTTGATGTATGCTACATGTTCCTGTGTTGGCAATTACAACTGTCCTAAAGAAAATGGCATTACATTTTGACTCACCCTCGTAGAAATGATGCCACCTTACAAGAATTGGGAAATTGTTTTTTTCAATGGGGTATTTAATTTATTTGCAGTGTCATCACCAAATTTCATCAACACGTCCTTGCCTTGGCCTTTGCTGTGAAGGAGATCAATGAGGGCTCCAAGATCTTACCTAATGTCACTCTCGGGTTCCACATCTATGATAGTTACTACAATCCAAGGATGACTTATCGCACCACTCTGGACCTGCTCTTCAAATCCCAGGAATTTGTCCCTAACTACAGATGTGATAGCCAAAAGAATCTCATGGCCATCATTGGAGGGTTGGATGCTCCTACTTCATCCTTTATGGCAGAAAGTATAAATCACTTCAAGATTCCGCAGGTAATTTTGGCAGGAGGCTGAAAGAGGGTATTTGACTTCATTGGTAATGAATATCAGAGATCAGGTTTTGTTGCGGTGCCTTTCTGCAGGACTTTAAATTACATTAAATTCACTTTTTTTTCTCCCTTCTGCAATTTCCCCCCACAACCCAATAGGCTGGCTCAAAGTAATCCAACAAGAAAATCAAAACCTTTGATTTGAGAGATTAGAAAAGTAAAATTTAAATTCCAAATTACAGTGCAAAATTAATCTCATTTGAGAGGGTCATCTCATCTTCTGGTTTCACCTGTGGTGAAATCTGGAGCTGTGTTGAGAAAAGGAGTGAAAAATCTGGCTAGCACACATTACACAATTACTACATAAATTCTGCAAGGTTTTAGAAGGATCTCCTTTCAGCAACTTCCAGCCAATCCTCAACTCAAAGCTAGCCAGCATTTTCATTGCTGTCCTCAACTCAGTTCCAGATTCCACAAACTCACCCAACAGTAGGTGACAACCAGGGGCAGGTTCCTCTTACCTTTCCTACTGGTGCACATCACAATGTTGTGCACGTGCATCCTCTTGTGCGATTTTGGCTCTCTGTGCATGCGCAGAAGGACAATTTGACTTCCGCGCATGCGCAGAGAGCCAAAAACAGTGAAAATTTTCAAAAAAATTGATGGCGGCGCGCATGAACCGGCAAAGAAAGCACCAGAGCTGTCGCTCCGACATTGCGCAATTGGTGGGCCCCTACCGGAACGGTGCACTGGACCGCACCGGTAGGAACCCACCACTGGTGACAACCCTTCTTGCTATGTCTGGGTTGGTGTCTGATAATAATAATGGAATGTAAAATTCAATTGATTTGCCAGGAAATTGTTGAAGGATTAGAAGTATGTGTTACTTTTGGAGATAATAATAATAATTGCAGTAAATGAAGACATGATTGACGCTCACTATTCCTCCAGAAAGTCATGAGCATAATTTTTCATACATAAGTATTTTACCCTACCTGGGGCAGAGAAAAGCAGAAGGTAATGCAATAAATCTAGCTCTTAATTTTTTTTCTAAGCTAGGAAGAGTTCACATGCAGGTATCCAGCTGCTCATAGGGATGAGCTATCTGTAACTTTATTGTAGCAAACAAAATTTAGTTTGTAGTCCCATTTTCTTCATTAAATGAGAAAATATTTCACCTTGGTCTCTTATTGTGGTACTGTTCATCAAAACTTTTAGAATGTACCTAGAGGTTGAGAACTTTTCAATTGTTCAGTTTGCATCCAGGAGTCATTTTCCAATCTTTTCCCACTGATTCTCATAAATAATAATTTCCCTTCCCTTCCCTCCTCCCTCCTTCCCTCCCTCCCTCCCTTCCTTGTTTTCTTGCTTTCTTCCTTCGTTCCTTCTTTCAATTATTTCCCTTTAGTTGACCTATAGCTCTTTTGCACATGAAGAGTTTCACAGTACCGAATTATCTTCACTTTACTGCATGGTCCCAAACGAGGACTATCAGTACACTGGAGTTATACAACTTTTCCTCCATTTTGGATGGAGGTGGATTGGAGTCTTTGCTTTTGAAACTAAGGGAGAACGTTTTTTGCGGAAACTGCAGCCATTGCTTTCACAGAACGGGATCTGTTTAGCTTTCACCCAAAAAATTCCACAACATCTCGACTTAGAAGATTTGTCCAAATTGTTTAATTCCATCTCAATTATTTCGGATAAACTAATAGATCAGAAAGCAAATGTTTTTCTTGTCTACGGAGAATCATTCACAATAGTGTGGCTCAGAACTGTCATGTTTCTACGGGATCCTGAAAACAAAGAGAGTGCGTTATTTAGGAAGGTTTGGATCCTGATGACTCCAATTGATTTCATACTCACGGGAACTCAAAGGAGTTGGGGTCTCCAGGTATACCATGGGGCTCTTTCCTTTACTGTGCATTCAAGAGAAGTTCGAGGCTTCAAAGAATTTCTTCAAGTCCTCAAACCGTCAACCCAGAAAGATGGATTTCTTCAAGATGTTTGGCAACAATTGTTCGATTGTTCATTTTCAAAGGCAGACCTACCTTCAAATATCAGTGGAACGTGTAGTGGGGAAGAGAATTTAGAGGATCTGCCTGCACCATTTTTTGAATTTCAGATGACTAGCCAAAGCTACAGTATCTACAATGCTGTTTATGCAGTGGCACATTCTTTGCAAAAGGCAGTGGGATCAAGACCAAAGTGGACCAAAATTCAAAAGGCTGAATTTCCAGATCTGCATCCTTGGCAGGTAATCTCCACATGCCATACCTATATTTTGTTTTAGTGAATGGTCATTCACTAAAGGCTTTTGCACAGGTTCACCTGGTGCACCAATTGCGACCATACCTGGAGAAGGAGGCTCTACTCACGGTCACTCACACCCTTGTCACCTCCCGATTGGACTACTACAATGCTCTCTACATGGGGCTATCCTTGAAGAGTATTCAGAGACTTCAACTGGTTCAAAATGCGGCTGCGCGTGCTTTGGTGGGTGTTTCAAGATACACCCACATAACACCCATACTCCGCCAGCTGCATTGGCTGCCCATTTGTCTCCGGGTACAATTCAAGGTGCTGATCATCACCTTTAAAGCCGTACATGGCTTAGGACCAGGCTATCTCATACTTCCCTTCGACCGGTCAGGTCCCACAGAGTGGGTCTCCTCCAGTGCTTAGGGGGAGGGCCTTCTTTGTAGGGGCCCTTGCTCTCTGGAACCAGCTTCCCCCAGAGATCCGAATCATCCCCACCCTGCTGGCCTTTCAAAAAGCCATTAAGACATGGCTCTTCCTGCAGGCGGGGTGATTTTGAGACAACCTTCCATCTGACGTCTCCCCCATGTATGTATGATGTTATATGTTTTTTTATATTGTTTTAAATTGTTTTTAATGATTTGTTTGATGTTCCCTAAAATGTTGTACGCCGCCCTGAGTCCTGAGGGAGTAGAGTGGCATAGAAGAACCTCAAATAAAATAAATAAAGAAATAAATAAAAATAAATTCTCAACCACAACCTGATATCACTTGTTTGCCCTGCCCTAAAGCCACATATCAATAGAGATCCTAAAGCAACCACATTTTGTGTGTGTAAGAGATCGCTCCATGTTATAAAATAAAAGAGATTTAAAAGTACCGTATATACTCGAGTATAGGCCGACCCGAATATAAGCCGAGGCACCTAATTTTACCACAAAAAACTGGAAAAGTTATTGACTCGAGTATAAGCCTAGGGTGGGAAATGCAGCAGCTACCGGTAAATTTCAAAAATAAAAATAGATACCAATAATGTTTTTGAATATTTATTTCAAAGAAAAACAGTAAATATTAATTTTTTAAAAAAATATCCCAGAAGAAGGCAATGACAAGCCACTGCTGTGTTGTTGCCAAGGAAATTATTTAGATATGTCCATGGAGTTTTATTCAATTTGAATTGAAGAGAGGCATTTATTTCATCGTAAATTCAGGTTTAAACTATCTTAAGTAATTGAAATATTCTGAAATGACTTTTATTTTCATTAATCTGTTCTGATTAATCTAATAGTGGTCTATATGTTCTACATTATTTTTAATAGAGATCAATTAAGCTGTCTCTTTTAAGGAATCTGACAGAAGTGTCTCTTTTGGGATCAGTCAGATAGGATTTCTTTTGCAAGTCTATGTTTTGTTTATCTCTGGACTGAATCTTTTCTTTGTGAGTTCTGTTAATTTGCCCTAGCAAAACAATAAATCCAAATGCCTTAATTTTTTGCAATCTTACTTGTAGTGCCTTGATCGATTTTTTTTAGGTGTTATTAAATTATTTTTTATATTGATGTTTTAATTCTTAGCCACTCAGATTTGCAGATGAGATGGGCAGTCATATAATTTGAAATAAATAAATAAATAAATAAATAAATAAATAAATAAATAAATAAATAAATAAATAAATAAATAAATAAATAAATAAATAAATAAATAAATAACCTTCACGTTAGGATGATTTAGAAGTGATGGCATTGAACTGTTGTTGGCCTGTATGATTTTAGAATCAAGGTATTTGAAAACAGTACAGTAACACTAATCATATTGTAGAACCTTACAATGCTAAATCATGTTATTGAAGGTAGTCTTCTCCCTTTCTCTAGGAAAAAAACTTGACTTACAGTATATTGTTACTTTTGTGTGGGAATTCACAAGCAATAAAATTTTGTGTAACAGTAAAGAATATCCCATTTTATACTGGGGATTTAGAAGGTTTAAGTCCTATTTAAGTCAGTGGAAAACACAAGAAGACTTGGGGGAGGCTGTGCTTTAGTTATGTAGACTTCATGAATGAAATTATTATCTGTACTCTGTAGATAGTATTTGTCTCAGGCTAATAATGGCTAATGATCCAAGCTGACATAGGGTTGGCAGGAAAACGTGGTTGGGTGTGGGGAAGCTTAAATGAGTTTTGGCAAATGAAAAGTGTGTTTATTGTAATAGTCCAGGGGTTCTCAATAAGCAAGTTGAAGTCCTTGCTTTATTCAATCCTTTTCCTCTAAATGATTTGGTTTCCTTTTCAGTTCCTGTTATATATGAATATATCTAGGACGTTCCATTTTAAAATAGACATGATGTCCTTATACATATCGTTGTTACAAGCAGGAATAGGAAACAATCCAGGCTGCGTTGAACCCTCCTGGGTTTGTCCATGATTGGGTGCTGTCAGTCTCATCATGATCATCCTAGCTTTTTTTTCTTAAGGCGCGTCTCGCAGCTCTCCCCGCCGCGCAGAGCCGAAGGGGCGGTGGGAGGCGAGGAAAGGAAGGGCTGGCAGAGCCGAAGGGGAGGCTCTGCTCGCCGCCTCCTTTCCTTGCCTCCCACCGCTTTTTGGCTCTGCCGCCGCCACTGCCTCCTCCTTTCCTCACCGTTCAGAAGCCCTGAAGCTCTGCCGGCAGAGCTGAAGGGGCGGTGGGAGGCGAGGAAAGGAAGCGGCTGGCAGAGCCGAAGGGGAGGCTCTGCTCGCCGCCTCCTTTCCTTGCCTCCCACCGCTTTTTGGCTCTGCCGCGGCCACTGCCTCCTCCTTTCCTCACCGTTCAGGAGCCCTGAAGCTCTGCCGGCAGAGCCGAAGGGGAGGCGGGAGGCGAGAAAAGGAGGCGGCCGGCAGAGCTTCAGGATCGGAGGTCTGGGGCTGTTGCGGCGACGGAGCCTCCCCTTCGGCTCCCACTGCTTTTCGCTGAGGAAAGGAGGAGGCAGCAGCAGCGGCAGCAAAATTTCCAAGTGAAATTTTTAACTGACTCGAGTATAAGCCGAGGCGGCTTTTTTCAGCCCAAAAAGTGGGCTGAAAAACTCGGCTTATACTCGAGTATATACGGTAATACTGCTTTTTCAAATGTTGGCCATAACAATGGGATTTGTGTATCTATCATCATTCCATTAACCACCATTTCTTCTTGCCTGACATCATCAGTCCTGGTTCCAAGAATTCAACAGAGAAACATGAATTTTGAATTTTGTTTTTTTGCACAACAAATGTTTCTTAAATGGGAACATTTCATTTTTTATTAGTTTTGTGAAGGCAGGTTTGTGAGCCTGGGGACGTAGAATTTATGACGGTTATTCTATTGTAATAGAGGTGCATTATTTCCATAAAATGATGTTGGTTTTTAGATTTATGGTAAATTGCCAGAAGAATTGCTGAGTTTGCTGGCTTTAAAGTACTTAGGATAATTAATTAATAGAGTGAGTCCCATATCTCAGTTATAGATTTGTGTGTTGAGATTTTCTTCTTCTCTATTTGAAGCCAAGGAATGTTGTTTGGTTTCCTTGGAAGGAAGCGTAAAAGAAAGAAAAAATTGTAAGCAATTCCCAATGCATTGTTTCCTTTTTAACTCCTTCTTCTTCTTCTTCTTCTTCTTCTTCTTCTTCTTCTTCTTCTTCTTCTTCTTCTTCTTCTTCTTCTTCTTCTTCTTCTTCTTCTTCTTCTCCTCCTCCTCCTCCTCCTCCTCCTCCTCCTCCTCCTCCTCCTCCTCCTCCTCCTCCTCCTCCTCCTCCTCCTCCTCCTCCTCCTCCTCCTTCTTCTTCTTCTTCTTCTTCTTCTTCTTCTTCTTCTTCTTCTTCTTCTTCTTCTTCTTCTTCTTCTTCTTCTTCTTCTTCTTCTTCTTCTTGTAGCTCCACAAGTTTCTTCAACAGGTTTCTTTTAACAATTCAGCTGGAGAAAGAGTCTTCTTTAAAAACAGAAGAGAAGGTTCAGGTGGCTTTGACATCATCAACATGATCACTTTCCCAAACAGATCCTTTCAGAGAGTTAAAGTTGGAATGTTACACCCCAATGCTCCAAAAGGAAAAGAAGTTACCATTGAGAATGCAATTGTTTGGCACCCTGGTTTTAATCAGGTATGAATAGCAATAGCAATAGTACTTAGACTTATATACCATTTCATAGTGGTTTATATCACTCTCTAAGTCAGTGGTTCTCAATCTTCCTAATGTTGCGATCCTTTAATACAGTTCCTCATGATGTTGTGACCCCCAACCATAAAATAATAAAATTATTAGGAAACTGAGGGGTGGGTTCTAACTTATTTCGCTGCCGGTTCGTTTCCTCCTGCACTGTGTGGCCGCACCTTATGGGTGCGCTTTGCGCGTGCACGCATGCGCAGTGCCAATTTTTTTTAAATTGCAAAAAAAGCCAAAAACAAGATGGTGACGCATGCTTAGAAGTTCCCATGTGATGGGGTTGGTGTGATGATGTCATCATGCCAGGTACTTGTATGTGGGCGTATCTGCATGTGGGTGGACCCGCCTGGAGATGGATAGAGGAGCGGTGTCTCGGTTCCTAAGACCATTGGAAATGTGTGTTTTCCGATGGTCTTAGGCGACCCCTGTGAAAGGGTCGTTCGACCCCCAAAGGGGTCGCGACCCACAGGTTGAGAACCACTGCTCTAAGTGGTTTATGGAGTCAGCATATTGCCCCCAACAATCTGGGTTTTCATTTTACTGACCTTGGAAGGATGGAAGGATGGAACTTTGAGCCGGTGAGGATTGAACTCCTGGCAATGGGCAGTGTTAGCCTGCAATACTGCATTCTAATCACTGCGCCACCATGGCTCAATCTTGTTCACATACAAAGGAACACATTCCCTCTGTGAAATGTTAGCAATGTTAAGGGTCATTTACAGAATCCAATGTAGACCATTTCCATAGTCTAAACGGGATTCTTTCAAATCAATGGCTATGTTTATGTCTGTAGGTTCTTCCTGTTTCTTTGTGTAATGACCACTGTTCCCCTGGATACTGGAAGAGAGGGGCTGAAGGCAGTCAGTTCTGTTGCTATGACTGTGTTCCATGCCCAGAAGGAAAGATTTCTAATCAAACTGGTAGGTTATCAGTTTCACCATATATATTTTTCTTCAACACGTTGTTATTTCATAAATTAAACATTCATTATGTAGGCTTCAAAAGAGTGGCCTGGTGGCCTGGAAGTGGAGCTCACACCTCATAATCAGGAGCCTTTGATCATAGATAAAAGCAGATATTTCTCTCTCAGGGCACAATGAGTAATTGTCTGCTGAGAACTCCAGGTAGGTGTCAGGAAGGGCATCCAGCTCCAATCAGTTGCCATCACCTGACTCTGAAGCAAAGAATTGCAGGGTCATTAATAGATAGAAGAGAGAATGATAAAGGGGGGCAGGGAGGTAGAGGTAGAGGTAGAGGAGAGAGAGAGAGAGAGAAAGAGAGAGAGAGGGGGGGGAGGGAGGTAAAGAGGAAGAGAGAGATGGAGATGGAGATAGATAGAGAGACACAGAGAAACAGAGAGAGGTAGAGGTTGAGGGAGGGGGAGAGGGAAGGGGAGAGAGAGATAAGAGAGAGGGGGGAGTTGAGAGAGAGAGAGAGAGAGAGAGAGAGAGAGAGACAGAGAGGCAGGTAGGCAGGTAGGCAGGCAGGCAGACAGGCAGGTAGGCAGATCTTATTTCATCACAAAAACCTTATTTTGTATTAGTAGTGGAAGTTGCTTTTCTTCACACTTGCATTCTCCTTTGAATTTCCTGGATCCTGGAAGAAGGGGATTGAGGGGGATCAGTTCTGCTGCTATGACTGTGTTCCCTGCCCAGAAGGGAAGATTTCAGATCTAAATGGTAGGGTAGGAATTCTACCATTTTTCATTAGACTTTAATATACTAGTTTAGGATGCAAAAAATAATAATAAACTTATTTCCAATAATTTGGAATGCCTAGATGACAAATTCCTTGATTTTGCTTCCAGATATGGATGACTGTTTTGAATGTTCAGAAGATCATTATCCAAATAAAGAAAAGAAAGGCTGTATCCTGAAACCGGTGCTGTTTCTAACATTTGAAGAAACCTTGGGAATTGGTTTAGCTTCAGCAGCTCTTGGTTTCTTCTTCCTGACATCTTGGGTACTTGGAACTTTTATTAAGCACAAGGATACTCCCATTGTCAAAGCCAATAACAGGTCTCTCACCTACACCCTGCTTGTCTCTCTTCAGCTCTGTTTTCTCTCCTCTTTGTTCTTCCTCAGCCAGCCTGGACAAGTGACCTGCCTTCTCCGACAATCAATGTTTGGCATCACATTCTCAGTGGCCATTTCTAGTGTACTGGCCAAAACCATCACCGTAGTTGTGGCTTTCATAGCCACTAAACCAGGATCTCAGATGAGGAGATGGGTGGGGAAAAGATTAGCCTTTTCTATTGTCCTTTCATGCTCTCTCTTACAACTATGTATTTGTATTGTTTGGTTGTCAGCATCTCCCCCATTTCCTGAGTTAGACATGCACTCAGAGCAGCAAGAAATGATTTTACAATGCAATGAGGGGTCAGCTTTCTTCTTCTACTGTGTCTTGGGCTACATGGGTGTCTTGGCCATTGCCAGCTTTATTGTGGCTTTTCTTGCCCGTAAATTACCAGACAGCTTTAATGAAGCCAAGTTCATCACCTTCAGCATGTTGGCCTTCTGCAGTGTGTGGATCTCCTTTTTTCCAGCCTATCTGAGCACAAAAGGCAAAGCCATGGTAGCTGTGGAGGTCTTCTCCATCTTGGCCTCCAGTGCTGCATTACTGGGATGTATATTCCTGCCCAAATGCTACATAATTGTTTTACGTCCAGAACTCAACCACAGGGAGCAACTCATAAAGAGGAACTAATATCCCATGTGATCTTTCTGACTTAGCAGAACTTTTCAAAAAGGAATAGAAAGACTGCTGCCTACAGGAAAATTATATACATGTTTAGAAACATAGACATTTTTATTTCTGTTAAAGAATAATTTATATAGGATATTTGATATTATTAAGTTTCATTATGGTTGGCCATTCTGAAGTAAATTCTCATATTGCTGCATTTCCATCATTTTCCAAGAATCTTTAACCTAATCCTTTCCCCATTTCAACACTACCAAACTTGACTTTGATAATCAAGGTTTCTTGGTTCCTATTATGATATTTGATATTGACTCAAACAATGTTCAATGTTTTCAGATACATTTTCATGGCTTTTATACTTTCAATTCATACAATTCATAAAGCACCATATAAATATCGTAAAAAGCTAATTACCATTTTATGAATATATATTTAACATAATATTATAGGATATCAGTTTTGGATTTTTTAGGCTTCTTTGAAATGAAAATTTATTGAGTTTGTAAATCCAATACATTTAACTGCATTTAACAAAATGCTTTCATGTTGGGTCTTTACCATTCACTCTCTATCCATAAACCAGAGCAACCTGTAATTAGATATTAACAATAGGGGAAATTTGCACCGAGAAGCTGATATCTCAGTCAAAACAAAGCCATTCCAACCCATACACCAAGGTCGTCTCCCCGGAAACCCCCAGTGGCCAGAGGGAGTGACTTTTACAACTCGTGCAATTGCTTCATTGGGGAATGTGACTGATGACACATATTGGGGGGAGGGGGAAACAGTGTCACAGGCAAAGCACAAATTAACTGAGGTCAGTTAACCAAGGGGGTGCCCAACCACACTTACCTCCTCTTCGAGGCTGCTGCTGCTTTTTTTGCTCTCCCTGACCAGGTTGCTCATGGTGTGTACAGGAGGGCAAAGTGTGTGGGTCAGAGGGAGGCCTACTCCCTCTTCATGCAAGGAGACCCGGCTTTGTAACCAAAGCATCCTCAGCAATAAGATGGGAAACCACCAGGAGAGCTTGGGACAGGGAGACAAGGGGATGGCAAAAGGGCAGCAGGGCTGCTGGGAGCCAAGTGCTAAGGCAGGACTGCCCTCAGACCCTTCTTCCCTCTCATTATAATCTCCTTCCTTCCTTCCTTCCCTCCCTTTTCCCTTTTCCCTTTTCCCTTTTCCCTTTTCCCTTTTCCCTTTTCCCTTTTCCCTTTTCCCTTTTCCCTTTTCCCTTTTCCCTTTTCCCTTTTCCCTTTTCCCTTTTCCCTTTTCCCTTTCCCCTTTCCCCTTTTCCATTTTCTTTTTCTTTTCCCTTTCCTCTTCATTCCCCTTTCTCCTTTCTTCCCCTCTTTCCTTCTTTTTCCTTCCTTGCACTCTTCCCATCTTTCCTTCTTTTTCTTTTTCATTCCTCTTTCCCTTTCTCCTTTCCTGTTCCTTCTTGGATGCTCCAATGCAAAAGGGGAAACATTTCTCCTTTTGTTTTGTTTTGCTTTTAGTTTGTTTTGCTAGCCCTTTGGAGCCAGAGGGGGCGGGCATGGTTCTCCCGAGCTCTGTTTTTGGCTGCAATGACCTGCGGCAGCCCTCTGCCAGTGAAAATGGAGGCCAGAGTGGACACACGTGTGGCCCTCCCCAGCTCCGTTTTTGGCTATGATGGCCTTTTGCAGCCCTCTACCAACGAAAATGGAGCTGGGGATGGGACTGCACGTGGTCCTCCCAAGCTCTGTTTTTGCTGGCAGAGGCATCACACTCTAGTTCTTCGCTGTTTCCAGGCGGCCCCGCAGGCAAGATCTAAGCACCCCATGGGCCATATCTGGCCCACAGGTATTGGGTTTGACACCCCTGCAAAAGACATACCATTATAAAAGGCTTTTTTTTCTTTTTCCTATATGAGTAAAAGGTGTTTGAGCAAAAATATTGGCTTTATTTCTAATCTATAACTTCTCTGCCTTTCAAATGTTTCTAGTTGTGGAAGAAGAAATAAATGTCAGCTGTCCCACCCTGGTCAGTCAGAAAAGAAAGACTCTTAGGCCCATGGTTAGCCAAAGGTATACTTTACTAAAACCAAATGGTTACAGAAGAAGCAAAGCTGGATCTGAGGATTTCATGCCCAAAGTATATGGTAAACTTTTCCTTGTTCCCTTTCACCCCCTGGTTATGAAGAAGTGTCCAACAATGTGCTAAAATATTGTTGGGTAACAGTCACTGTCTACTGAGCTGGCTGCATTCCTTTGCTTGATTGTGGAATGGCCAGCAATTTTCACAGGATGATATGAGGCTTGGTTTGGTTTCCTCATGATAACCATGGTAACCCTCCCTCTAGTCCCACTCACAGCTCCCTCCCCCTTCCCCACAGTGCACAGCATAACTGAATGGCAGCCCTGACAATAATATAATAATATTGTTTAGTTTATGTTAAATTGTTTGCAATAGAATGTATGAAACTTTGGTTCAAGAAGTCTTTTAAATTTTTTTAGTGACCTTAAGGTAATTATTTTAAAAGGTTCTGCATTGTTACTCCTCACAAAAAAAATACAGACAATAAACAACTGACTTGCTGGATCCATTCATATTCTATTTTGTGAAAAAATTGGTAGAAAATAAGTGTGGTATCTTGAAAAAGAGCACTATTTTTATTTCTACAATTTCTACAATTAAACATATATTCTATTGCAAATCTTCCTGATGCTACTTTCATTGGTCTTTGCTCATTTAAAATAAAAAATAGCTGAAGCATCAGCCACTTACTATCTGATCAAAACAAAATAATTATCTCCTAGAGGAATCACCATATTGCCTAAGAAACAAAGGCTGCAAAGAAGGATATTAAAATTCAACAACAATCAAGGCTTTTGTTTGGCTATAAAGTAAGTTTTGAACCACTGGGAGATTGGCACAAGGGCTCTGTCAGATTCATTGCTTCAAGATTCTATGCTCTGTTCTCTTCTGCCAAAATATCTATTCAAATTCTAGTGGTATTCAATATACAAATTTGCACTCAGATGGATCTTCAAGTAGAAAAGTGACAAGTGACCTGGAATATAGGAAATAGATGATAAAACATTTTCACAATAACAAAAGCATCAAGATGTTTCTCCTGATGTTTTTCGTGCATAAAGTAGGTACTTTGAGCTGCCCTGCAAGTGATGCTTTCCATGTTCCACATGAGTGGTACCAGCCTGGAGATTTCACCATTGGTGGGATGGTGTCTCACATTGTTTACCAGTTGTATGAAATGAAATTTGTTGAAAACCCTGCTATAACAATTTACGAGGTTCCAATGTAAGAATTTTTCTTTGCTATCTAATCTTAGCCAATCTTGAAAATCCCTTATATGAATAAAAGCTGTTTGTGCACAAATCTTTTTTTAAATTTAATCTATCCCTTCTGTGTCTTTCAAATGCATCTGACTCTTACAGAACAAATATAAAATTGAAAAAATTCAAAATAATATAATAGAAAATGAACATACAATAAAAATAGTCAAAACAAAAATGGAACAGACAGATAAGAAAGTAGAAATTATGAGCAGAAATTAATAACAGTCAACAAAGGGAACAAAGAGTCTATTATATTTTTAGAGATGGAGAGGGCTTCTTATCAACTAAGATTCCAAAATATTAAAGAAGAGAAAGAAGAAAATGTAGGAGAAAAGATGGCACAAATTCTAGCCAAAATGATGCAAGTTAGTAAACAAGATATGATGAGAGATATAGATGAGGCCTACAGAGTCTACACAAATTTTGCAAGGAGACACAGATTGCCAAAAGAAATACATATAAAATTCACAAAAAGAACAACTAGGGATAACATCTATAAAAAAACAAGGGAAGAAACATTGAGTTATAAAGGTAGAGAAATAATAGTTTTAAAGCAGACCCCAAGACAGATCCGAAATGCGAGAAGACAATATCAGTTTTTAACATCCCACCTTATAAAAAAACAAAGAGCCGTTTAGATGGCTGGTGCCAGAAGGTATTTAAGTAACCTGGCAAGAAAAAAAAGTGAAATTAGATTCAATTGAAAAGGCCCAGGACTTTCATGAAAGATACTTCATGATGGAAGGCGAAGAAGAAAGTAAGGAGGAAAGTAAAGAAGAATTGGATAGTATAAGTCGGGAAGAAGAAGTTACAGAGGAAAGGGAGAAAGATAGAAGAGATAAAAGAAAGCAGGAAAAAGAGACGATAGAACAAGAAGGAATAGCAAGTAGGGTAATAAGAGAAACTAGAGCTACAAGAAAAAAATGCAAATAGAAAAGGGAGAAGAAATTAAACTGATTTACATAAATATTAATAGATTTAATGCATCAAAAAATAGAAGGAAAAAAACTTGATATAGATGTAATACACAAGATCAACCAGTGGAATAGCTTGCCAGCAGAGGTTGTGAGAGCCCCAACACTTGCGACCTTCAAGGAGAGACTGGACTGCCATCTGTCTCAAATGGTGTAAGAACTCCTGCTTGAGCAAGGGGTTGGACTAGATAATCTACAAGGTCCCTTCCAACTCTAATAATAAATCTAAAATCTAAATTATCCAAACTAGATAACATCCTCAGTGCCAGGCAGTGATGATGTTACCTACTTTGGGTAATGAAATGTCTGCAAGAAAGCCACCAAGCTCGGAGAGCAGCAAGGATCCCTCTGAAGAAATTATTAAGAACGTTAGAAAAAGTGATGATCTTTTTACTACTGTCAGAAATCTTTGTTATTCATACAGAAATGATGAGAATTGTCAACTTACTTTTTCAACTGGGGTATTTAAAATATTTGCAGTGTAATCACCAAATGTCATCAACATGTCCTTGCCTTGGCTTTTGTTGTGAAGGAGATCAATGAGGATCCCCGGATCTTACCTAACATCACTCTCGGATTCCACATCTATGACAGTTACCTGAATGCAAGGATGACCTATCGCACCACTCTGGACCTGCTTTTCAAATCCCAGGAATTTGTCCCTAACTACAAATGTAACAGCCAGAAGAATCTCATGGCTATCATTGGAGGATTGGATTTTGAAACATCGTCTTATATAGGTGAACTTTTAGGTTTCTTCAAGATTCCACAAGTAAGCTGTGATGGGATTGAGGAGGAAAATTCTAGATTTTGTTGTTGTTATGGAATAGATAATGAGCATCAAAGATTAGGTTTAGGTTTGTGTTAAGATGACCTGCATGGCTTATGGTTTACTAATTGGCATTCTTTTCTGAAACCATAATACCACATACCAATGCCAAATACAGGAAGTAAGTATCCAGAGTAATCCATACCTAAGGGAAATTGATATCGTATTTTGTATTTTGTATTTTGTTTATTTGTCAAGCATATATGATTATAAGCAAAGTATGAACAGTAAAACATGATTGAATATATATGTAATAGTAAAGCATGAATAAGAGTAAAAGAGGTAAGAATATATGTGAACATTAGGACAGGAACGGTAGGCACGATTGTGCGCTTATGCACGCCCCTTACCGACCTCTTAGGAATGGGGTGAGGTCGATGGTAGATAATCTGAGGTTGAAGTTTTTGGGGTTTGGGGAAGAAACTACTGAGTCAGGTAAAGTGTTCCAGGCGTTGACAACTCTGTTGTTGAAGTAGAATTTTTTGCAATCAAGTCTGGAGCGGTTTGCATTAAGTTTGTATCTATTGTGAGCTCTTGTATTATTGCGGTTGAAGCTGAAGTAGTCATTAACAGGTAGGACATTGAGGCAGATAATTTTGTGAGCTACACTTAGGTCAGATTGAAGGTGGCGGAGTTCTAAATTTTGAAGTCCCAAAATTTCAAGTCTAGTTTCATAAGGAATTCTGTTGTGAACAGAGGAATGTAATACTCTTCTTGTGAAGTATCGCTGGACATTCTCAATTGTGTTGATGTCTGATATGTAGTGTGGGTTCCAGACTGATGAGCTGTATTCAAGAATCGGTCTAGCAAATGTTTTGTATGCTCTGGTTAAGAGTACAATGTTACTCTTAATAGTACTCTTGCACCTATTGAAACAATTGTTCCCTTATATATCTTTGAAGTAAATCCAAGTAATTTCTTTCTATATTAATATTTATAGGAATTCTAGGAAAATGTTTCTTGAATATATTACATAAGTAAACTAGATAAGAAAAAATAGATTTGATTTAATATTACAACAGAATACTATTCCACTTTCTTTTAGCTGACATATGGCTCACTAGCACAAAAGGAATTTCAGACCAGTAAACTCTCTTCACTTTATTTCATGGTCCCAAAAGAGGACCATCAATACATTGGGATTATCCAACTGCTTCACCATTTCAGGTGGACATGGATTGGGATTTTTGCTGTGGATAACAACAATGGAGAAAATTTCTTACAGAAAATTCAGCCTTTACTTTCAGAGAATGGAATCTGCTCAGCGTTCATAGAAAGACTTACACAACTCATATATGTGGAAGACTTCCCAGGACTTTATCAAACGATCTCTGTTATCTCCATTAATATGATGAATAGCAAAGTGAATGCATTTCTTGTCTATGGAGAATCATTGACAATTATGTGGCTAAGATTTGTCACATTTATGATAGATCCTGAAAGCAAAGAAATTGCATTGTTGAGAAAGGTGTGGATCATGACTGCACAGATTGATTTCATATTATCAGGATTTCAAATCAGTTGGGATCTCCAGATGTTCCATGGGGCTATTTCCTTCACTGTTCATTCAAGAGCGGTTGCAGGTTTCAAGGAATTCCTTCACACCATAAATCCTCTTTCAGTCTCCAGAGATGGGTTTCTACAGGAAGTTTGGGAACAAGCATTTGAGTGTTCATTTCCAAAACCAGAATTAGAAGAAATGCATAGTAGGCAGTGCACTGGGGAGATGAAGCTGGAGGATCTTCCTGGACCTGCCTTTGAAATGGAGATGACTGGCCAAAGCTACAGCATCTACAACGCTGTTTATGCTGTGGCTCATGCTTTGCAGGCTCTATACACACTGCATTTCAATAGAAAAAAAACTATGAGGTGTAAAAATCGTGACCTTCCACATCTCCAGGCTTGGCAGGTATTCCTTTTGTATTGGACTCTGCTTTTATTTCAATAATCAGTTTGATGTAGAATTATCTTTTGAAACCATTGTGGAAAGTCTTAATATTTTCTACAGTATGAGAAACAACCTATAAATAAGGGAAAATAATCCTGACAGTGAGAATAATTAATTAATGGAAACTTTGCCCTTAGAAGTTGTGGAGACTCCAACACTGATGATTTTTACAATGTGATTAGGCAGTGATTTGTCTAAAATTGTATTGAACAGTGTATTGGATTAAAGACTTCCAAGGTCCCTTCCGTTATTCTTCTCCTGTATAAAATAGAATCAGATTCAGTTTCTGTTTTCCTATTTTCCATATTCTGATCGTTGAGAAGCTACTATATAAATTACAACAGAATAATAGATTTGGAAAGGATCTCTTTCCCAAGCAGCAAACCCTATACAATTTCAGAGAAATTGTTCCCCAATCTCTTTTTGAAAACCTCCAGTGTTGGCGCACCCACAACTTCTGGAGGTACAGCACTCATTAATTGTTCTATCAGGAAATCTTCTTAGTTCGAACTTGATTCTCTTCTTGATTAGTTTCCATCAATTTCTTTTCGTCCTGCCTTCAGGATTCTTTGGAGAATATGTTAACCCCCCTCTTCTTTGTGGCAGCTCCTTAGATATTGGAAGACTGTGATCATGTCACCTCTAGTCCTTCTTTTCATTGAACTAGACATTCCTAAAACCATTCTTTGATACAGTTCATTGGTTCTGAATTCATATCTTCCACTTCCTTCTGATCCTTGCGGTGTAATCCATCTGGTCTTGGTAATTTGAATTTGTCTAGAGCAGATAGATGTTCTCCTACCATTTTCTTGCTTATTTTGACTTGTATTCCTCAACTGTATTTTATGGGGTGTGATAAGTTTGACTGTTTTATGTAAAGACAGATTTTAAAAAATCAGTTTTCTCCCATTAATGAACCAATTGTTTCCTTGATCTTTTTCTTGATTTTTACATGTTGAAAGATGCTTTTTAAAATTATATTTTTACTTTAGTCGCAAGCCTTAGTTTATTTTGAGATTTAGCTTTCCTGACTTCATTTTTGCAAGGTTCAAGCTATTTGCAGATATTCTGCCTTCATTATTTGCCCTTCTTTCTACTTTTTATACTTGTCCTTTGTATCTTTCAGTTTATCAGAGAATTCTTTGTTCAACCATGCTGGGTTTTTTTGAGATCACTTATTTTTCTTTTTCATTGGAATTGTGCTAGCATGGGCTTTTATAATGTCACTTTTCTAAGTTTCCCAAGTTTCTTCAGTTGTTTTCCCCTTGAAAATTCTAATTCATGGAATCTTCCATAAGGTCTCTGTAATTATATTGAAATCAGCTCTCTTGAAGTCCGAGACTCCAGTCTGACTTTGTTCTATTGCTTCCGCTTGCATAATATTAAATTCCAGTTATTGCATGTTTACTCGCACTGAACATTCCTGTAACTTCAACACCTTCTTTCATTTCTCTTTGTTAGTGAGAATTACAATAAATCCAGTATGGTTGACCCTCTACTTCCTGCCTCTACCTTTTATCATGCTTTAGGTATCAGTAGGAATTATGTAGGAAATCATCATAGCTTGTACAATATGAGATATTTAAAATGGTAATTTAGGTTACTTTTCATTGTTTCCTCCAAAAAATAATCAATTCTCCAAAAACTTCTTCCTGGATCATGAATTTTTCAGATTGAGAAGCTGAAATTTCTGTCCTTATCATAATCCAAGGGGAATGAATTAAAAGATACTTTTCAGAAGTGGCATCAATGGTTTGGAACAACTTTATATTTGCAATAATCTCTATATCACAGAATCAGTCAAGGAAACTTGAATATGGTGTTATCCACTGTACTATTCAACACCCTTACTTTCTTTTTCATTCTTTTTCAAGTAGCTCCATCCATTTCTTCAAGGCATTTCTTTTAACAATTCAGCTGGGGAGAGAGTGTTCCTGAATGAGAAAGGGGAGGCAACAGGTGGATTCCACATCACCAACTTGATCACTTTTCCAAATAGATCCTTTCAGAGAGTTAGAGTTGGAAAGATGGATCTCCAGGCTCCAAAAGGGAAAGAATTATTCATTGATGAAGATATGATTGCATGGAATATAGCTTTCAATCAGGTATCGAATTATTGAGGCAGCTAAGATTAATCCATTATGATCCCATATTAAACATAGTCTGTTTAGAAATCTAATTTCAGGGTGGTGGTTGTTATTTTAATAAACAATGGCATATTATTTTTAAATCTTGTTGATAATCAGTCATTCCTCCAATTGACAATTTAATATTACAATGTAAAAGGTGTGTTTGCATTTTTCGTTTGGATTTGAATCTGAAATTATGAGAGTGGCCATTATTCCATGAGATTGTTACTTTGTGCAATTATTTACACACCCTACCCTTCAAACAGGACTTTTCCTATATCATTGCAATTTTGACATCTTTTGAGGTTGATGAAGTTGAAAAATTCAGTATCTTTTTGGAAAAATTAAAAGCAATTACAAACTGCTTTAAATATCTCCATTTTCAAAACCTTTCATGATTATCACCAGGTTCTTCCACTTTCTAGATGTAATGGCCCTTGTTTCCCTGGATCCTGGAAGAAGGGGATTGAGGGGGATCAGTTCTGCTGCTATGACTGTGTTCCCTGCCCAGAAGGGAAGATTTCAGATCTAAATGATAGGGTAGGAATTCTACCATTTTTCATTAGACTTTAATATACTAGTTTAGGATGCAAAAAAATAATAATAAACTTATTTCCAATAATTTGGAATGCCTAGATGACAAATTCTTTGATTTTGCTTCCAGATATGGATGACTGTTTTGAATGTTCAGAAGATCATTATCCAAATAAAGAAAAGAAAGGCTGTATCCTGAAACCGGTGCTGTTTCTAACATTTGAAGAAACCTTGGGAATTGGTTTAGCTTCAGCAGCTCTTGGTTTCTTCTTCCTGACATCTTGGGTACTTGGAACTTTTATTAAGCACAAGGATACTCCCATTGTCAAAGCCAATAACAGGTCTCTCACCTACACCCTGCTTGTCTCTCTTCAGCTCTGTTTTCTCTCCTCTTTCTTCTTCCTCAGCAAGCCTGGACAAGTGACCTGCCTTCTCCGACAATCAATGTTTGGCATCACATTCTCAGTGGCCATTTCTAGTGTACTGGCCAAAACCATCACTGTAGTTGTGGCTTTCATGGCCACTAAACCAGGATCTCAGATGAGGAGATGGGTGGGGAAAAGATTGGCCTTTTCTATTGTCCTCTTATGCTCTCTCTTACAAGTTTGTATTTGTATTTCTTGGTTGTCAGCATCTCCCCCATTTCCTGAGTTGGACATGCACTCAGAGCAGCAAGAAATGATTTTACAATGCAATGAGGGGTCAGCTTTCTTCTTCTACTGTGTCTTGGGCTACATGGGTATCTTGGCCATTGCCAGCTTCATTGTGGCTTTCCTTGCCCGTAAATTACCTGACAGTTTTAATGAAGCCAAGTTCATCACCTTCAGCATGTTGGCCTTTTGCAGTGTGTGGATCTCCTTCTTTCCAGCCTATGTGAGCACAAAAGGCAAAGCCATGGTAGCTGTGGAGGTCTTTTCCATCTTGTCCTCCAGTGCTGCATTACTGGGATGCATATTCCTGCCAAAATGCTACATCATTGTTTTGCGGCCTGACCTCAACCACCGGGAGCAACTCACAAAGAGAAAATAATACATCATGTGATATTTCTGGCTCAGAGAAATTGCTGGAAAAAGAAATAGAAAGAATGCTTTCTATAGGAAACATACACTGTATAAAACTATAGGAACATATAAGGAACTAAATATCTGTAGTGAATACAGAAATCTGCATGTTAGTTTATGGGATTTCCACTTCTGTTGTGTTCATCAATGACAACAACCAACAGAGCTGAAGTGGTGCAGTGGTTAAATGCTGCGACTGTAGGCTGACTGCTAGTTCAGCAGTTCAGCTGTTCAAATCTCACTAGGCTCAAGGTTGACTCAGCCTTCCATCCTTCCGAGGTCGGTAAAATGAGGACCCAGAGTGTTGGGGGCAATATGCTGAACTTTGTAAACCGCTTAGAGAGGGCTGTAAAGCACTATGAAGCGGTATATAAGTAAAGTGCTATTGCTAACTATCACATTTTTCTTTTCTTTAAGTATCAGCTCAATGTTTTCTACTCTGGTTTGTGGCTTTGGAGTTCCCAGCTCAAAAAAGATTGCTGCATTCACTCACAAGTGAAATATTTTATGTGAGAACCAGTGTCAGATTTGAGAGTAAGTTTAGTCTAGTCATTTAGGCACCAGGTTAGAAAGTGGAAGCCTGTGATTTCACTTTAGCCATGAAACCCCACTGGGTAACTTTGTCCCAGTCATTCTCTGGCAGCCCAACCCAATTTCTTGCTGTTGTGAGGAAAATAGGAATAATTGAATAACAGAGTTGGAAGAGACAGATTACAGATTATTAGAGTTGGAAGGGACGATGGAGGTCATATAGTCCCACCCCCTGCTCAAGCAGGACTCCCTATACCAGTGATGGCGAACCTATGGCACGGGTGCCACAGGTGGCACGCGGAGCCATATCTGCTGGCACACGAGCCATTGCCTAGCTCAGCTCCAGCGTGCATGTGCACGCCGGCCAGCTGATTTTTGGCTCGCAGGGAGGCTCTGGGAGGGCGTTTTCAGCTTCCGGAGGGCCTCCGGGGGGACTGGGAAGGGTGTTTTTGCCCCCCCAGGCTCCAGGGAAGCCTCTGGAGCCTGGGGAGGATGAAAAATGGGCCTACCAGGCCCACCAGAAGTTGGGAAACGGGCCATTTCTGGCCTTCAGAGGCCCTCCGAGGGAGCGGGGGAGGCCGTTTTCGCCCTCCCCAGGCATTGAATTATGGGTGTGGGCACTCGCACATGCGCGATAGGACGTGCGCATGCACTTTCGGCACCCGAGGGAAAAAAGGTTCGCCATCACTGCCCTATACCATTTCAGACAAAACAATGTCTAATTTCTTCTTGAATGATGGAGCACCCACAACTTCTGGCTGAGAATTGTTCCACTGATTAATTGTTCTCACTGTCAGGAAATTTCTCCTTAGCTTAGTTCAAGGCTGCTTCTCTCCTTGATTATTTCCCATCCATTGCTTGTGTTAAGGAGTTATTGTGCTGTTAAGCACATACACAGCGAAATGTGTTGTAGTAATGGTGTTGCAGTTTGATATGAATGCTATTCAGTCAATAAACAGAATATCTTTAGTAGGTACAAAATAGTTTTTACTTGAATAGTAGCAAAGTTAAATAGGAAGTCCAAGTCATACACAGTTATTCAGTCAATGCGAAGTTTCTTCTTCTTGCCTATCATGGTTTTAACTCACAAACAAAGATTACAGCTATCACTCTATTCTATACTATCACAGATAGTAACTCTTCTTCTTCACAGCAATTCCATACAGCCATAAAGTAATCTACTTATCAGTAAAACAGCACAGAGAGTCTTCAATCTGGAACACACTGTCAAACACAACTCACTACACCAATCCATAAACCACCAACCACATTGAGCATGCTCTCTTGCTTGCTTATATAGTAATCATCCACAATGCATTTAAAGCAATATACACATAACAATGATTTGTGGCTTAATCATATATTAACACATCCAATCATTTGAACAGGGTTCTAACAGCTTGTTGTCCTGCCTTCAGGTGCTTTGGAGAATAGATTGACCCCCCGCTTCTTTGGGGCAGCCCCTTACATATTGGAACACTGCTATAATAGATAAATAATATCTATCATATCCTATCCTATCATACGATATCTATCATATATTATACCATATCATATATCATATCACATCTATCATATTAAGAGCCGAGGTGGCGCAGCGGTTAGAGGCAGTACTGCAGGCCACTTTAGCTGACTGTGATCCGCAGGTCAGTGGTTCAAATCTCATCGGCTCAAGGTTGACTCAGCCTTCCATCCTTCCAAGCAGGGGTGGGTTCCTACCAGTGTGGTCCACTTTGTCGTTCTGGTAACGGCCCGCCGATTGTGCAAGACTGTGCATTGCGCGCATGCACAGAAGCAAAATCTCGCAAGGAGACGCACATGTGTGCAAGATTTTGGCTATTTTTTGCTTCCACGCATGTGCGGAAGCAAAATCGCGCAAGAGGACACACGCGCATAGCGAGCGTGTATGTGTGCAAAACATGATGATGCGTGAGCAGCGCACCAGTAGGCAGGTAAGAGGAACCCGCCCCTGCTTCCAAGGTAAATTCAAGCTAAATCCAATGCTTTGGGATTCACCTGTAGCTAGTGGGCCTTAGATGTTGATATTATTATTAAGAGCTGAGGTGGCGCAGTGGTTAGAGGCAGGTACTGCAGGCCACTTTAGCTGACACTGATCTGCAGGTCAGCAGTTCAAATCTCATCGGCTCAAGGTTGACTCAGCCTTCCATCCTTCCGAGGTAGGTAAAATGAGGACCCAGATTGTTGGGGGCAATATAAATATACATTGCTGACTGGTGTAAACTGCTTAGAGAGTGCTTGCACTGTGAGGTGGTATATAAATCTCACAAATAAATAAATAGATAGATAGATAGATAGATAGATAGATAGATAGATAGATAGATAGATAGATAGATAGATAGATAATAAATAAATAAATAAATAAATAAATAAATATGCTACCATAGCAGGAGGAAGGTGTGTTAGATATCTTCTCTGCCTTGAGTTATTTGTAAAAATAATACAAATTAAATAAAATAAGTAAATTAATAACGAAAGATTTGGAGGTGTAGATTATAAAACTCAAGGCAATGGCTAATGCAACTTTTCAAATATCAGTATCATCATTGTGATCGTTTCATTCATCAACATTATTTGACTGAAAATGTGGATAAAACCTCCAAAGAAATTATTGGCTTATTTCTCAGACCTTAACATGTAAAAAATATTTCCTCTTCTCTACTATTCATTTTATATGGAAAATGGGAACTCTGCTCCACTGTAAGGAATGAACATTAATTTCAATGCTTAAGGCTATTTTCAATTGCCAATGTCCCTTAGATTACTTTCATTAGCATTTGCTCATTTGAAAAAAAAGTTGAACTTTCAGTTGAATCACTTATTCTCTCATCAAAAACAAAATAATGATCTCCTACAGGAATCACCATATTTTTTTAGCTAGGCCAAAACATCAAGGACTGTGCATAAAGGTATTTAAATTCAGCAACACTTAAGGTATCTATTTGGTTATAAAGTAATTCTTGGACCCCAGGGAGTTTGGCACAAAGGGATAATAATGGCTCCGTCAGATTCATTGCTACAAGATTCCTCCCTCCTTTCTTCTTTTCCAGGACATCTGTTCCATCCTAGTGATAGTCAGTATCAAATTTGCACACAGATGGAACTTCAAATAGAAAATGATGGAATCACTGATTAGGTGCATTGTCAGATATAAACCTTGGCTTCGTCATTGAATGAACCACTGAAACACAAACTTCCTTATGGACAGGAGACACAAATATTTTCACTATGACAAATGCCTGAAGATGTTGTTCCTTCTCATGCTCTTGGTGCAGAAAGCAGTTACTCTGAGCTGCCCTGCGAGTGATGCTTTCCCTATTCCCCATGAGTGGTACCAGCCTGGTGACCTCATCGTGGGTGGGATGGTGTCTCAGATAATTCACTCCTTTGTTGAACTTGAATTTAAGGAACATCCTTCTCTAAAACCTTATGATTTACCGCTGTAAGGATTTTTTTTCTTTCCATTCATTTTCTAATCTTAGCCGGATCTCCCAAAATTGCTTCTATGACTAAAGCTCTTTGAGAGTAAATGCATGGTTACTCACAAAATGTATGAAACTATTCTGCAAGAAGTCTTTTGGAGCACATTTAGGGAGTGTAAGATAATTAAAATTATCCAGTCTGTGCAGTCACTCATCACATAACGTACATATATTAAAAGAGTGATACTTGCTGGTTGTGTTCTATTTTGTGCCAAACTGATAGAAATAAATGTGAGAGCTTGGGGGGAAAAATCAAGACTTTGTTGTATACTTATTTGTTGCAAATTAGGGAATCACTTTACATACCGTATTTTTCGGAGTATAAGACGCACCTTTTTACCCTCAAAAAGAGGGTGAACATTTGGGTGTATCTTATACACCGAATGCAGCCCCACCCAGCCACCCCCACCCTTTGGCCTCTGCCTGCCAGCAATTTACCTCTTTGCAGCAAACAGGGCAAAGCCTTATTAGCACACTAAGAGACAACTTGCCTCCCGACCTACAGCTGATAGGCTTGCAAGCCACGTGGTAAAATGAAACTAACTACGGTGGCTGTAATGAGACAAAATGCTGGGAGATAAACTGCTGGCAATGTTACACTGCTGAAATTGAAAGAAGGTAAGCTACAGTTACTGTAGTCTAGAGGTAGAGCTCTTGCCTCACAGTCAGGAGGTTGTGAGTTCTATCCTAGGTAGAGGCAGATTCTGTTAATATGTTATTTTGTTAAATGTTTGTAGAGTGTTCAAATTATAAGACTTATTTTTTAAAGACTCCTTTATTATTGTTCTAGACAACTTAACGAAATGGAGAAGCTTTTTAAAATAAATTCTTGCTCTGAAGAGGCCCAGTGCTATTGTATCTTCTTTTAAATAGCAGAAAGCCTTTCAGAAAGCCACATCAATTTTAAAGATCTGTAAAAGTATAATCTGAAATGTCCTGTTTTAGTATTAAGTATTAGTATTAAAATAAGGCAGCTGAATTAAACCCTGACTTAGTCATGTTTGGAGTAGATCTATTTAAATGATTGGGAGGAGTTAGTGTGATTACATTTAAGAAAACTTTCTGGGATTAATATACTGCCATAATGTACATTTCTCCAATTCTTTGCTATTTCTATGGGTCAAGCACACATGCACAGAAATACACAGCAAACAGTGTATATCATCTTTGCTGTTTGCTGTTTGCTGTTTGGCAAATTGCTGGGAGGCAGAGGCCTTTTTTCCTTGTTTTCCTCCCCCAAAACTAAGGTGCGTCTTATACTTCGGTGCGTCTTATACTCCGAAAAATACGGTAAATTATTCTCCGAAAAATACGGTAGTTGAATACTATACAAATTATTGACTGTTTTACAAGGATTCCTATCATTTTACTTGCAACAGAGACAGCAATTGTTGTTACTCATATATCAATGTTTGCACCATAAAAGAATTGTCGACTTATTTTGTTCAATGGGGGTGTTTAACCTATTTGCAGTGTAATAACCAAATTCTACCAGCATGCCCTTGCCTTGGCCTTTGCTGTGAAGGAGATCAATAAGGACTCCCAGATCTTACCTAACATCACTCTCGGGTTCCACATCTATGACAGTTACAACAACCCAAGGATGACCTATCGTAGCACCCTGGACCTGCTTTTCAAATCCCAGGAATTTGTCCCAAACTACAAATGTGATAGGCAGAAGAATCTCATGGCCATCATTGGGGGACTAGGTCCTGATACATCATCTTTTATGGCAGAAAGTGTACATGTCTACAAAATTCCACAGGTAGTTTGGGGTGGAGTGAGAGAGAAAATTATTTTGTAATTAATAATAGACACTATTTGCTTGCCATACCTTTCTTCAGGAATTCAATTGCATACACTTTTATCCCCCCTCATCTGTTTTCCTCACAGCTCAATAGACTGGCTCAATGTAATCCAATTAAATCAAAATCTTTTTTAATACAATCATACATGTGTTTTGCCAGCCAGCAATAGGTCACAACACTTCTTACTACAATTTGCTTGGTGTATGATGAAGGTAGTTTAGTGTAAAACTCATCTGTTTTTCTTAGCAATTGTTGAAGGATTGGTGCTGTAGGGTTAGTTAGTATTTTGCCATCCCTTTCTTTAGGACTTCAATTTTGCTCTCTTTGCTCTCTCTTCTGCAATTTGTTTGCTCAGAATAATCAGTCAATAAAATATAAATCTTTTATTACAATCATAGATTAGAAAATTTAAATCACAAATTACAGTACAAAATTAATCTTATTTGAGAGGGTAACCTCATGTAGTGGATTGATCAGTATCTGTGGTGAAATCTGGAGGATAGAAAAGAATGGCTATCACATAGAACATAGAATAATAGAGTGGGATGGGATCTTGGAGGTCTTCTAGTCCAACCCCCTCTTCGAGCAGGAGACCCGATACCATTTCAGATAAATCACTGTCCAGTCTCTTTTTAAAGCCTCCAGTGATGGAGCACCCTCAACATCTGAAGGCAAGTTTTCCCATTGATTAATCAATTTCACCATTAGGAAATTTCTCCTTAGTTCTAGGTTGCTCCTCTCCTTGTTTAGTTTCCATCCATTTTTTTCATATTGCCTTTTGGTGCTTTCGAAAATAGTTTGACTGCCTCGTCTTTGTAGGAGCCCCTCAAATATTGGAACACTGCTATCATGTGTCATGGTTTTAGGGAGGATCTCCTTTCAGCCACTTCCTGCTCATCCCCAACTCAAAGCTATCACCATTTTCACGGATGTCCTCAACTCAGCTCCAGATTCCCCCAAGCTACCAAACAATAGGTGACAACTGCCATTGGTATGCCAGTTGATAGTAATAACTCAACTGATTTGTCTGGAAATTGATGAAGGATTGGGGCTATGTGGTACTTTTGGATATTGCTATACTAATTGTAGTAAATGAAGACATGGTTAACCCTTTCTATTCCTACAGAATCTCATGGGCATAGTCTTCCATGTATAAGTATTTTATTTTATCTGCTACAAATAAGGGAAGAAGATAATCCAGTAAGTCTAGCTCTTAAGAATGCTTTCCTTATACTGAGAAGAGCTCACAAGCTCAGATAGATAGCAATTTTACAGATGTGCTAAGGGGGTGAACCAGTGGTGGGTTCCTACCGGTGTGGTCCACTCTATAGCACTGGTAGCGGCCCGCTGATGATGTCACAGTACCGGTGCGGTCGATTGCCGGTGCCTGGGCACCACCATTTTAAAAAAAATTCTTCTGCGCATGCCCAGAAACCTGACAATTAAGTCTTTCCCCGTCCCTTTGCTTGAAAATAATAAGAAGCTCGCATTTGACACTTTTCCTTCACTTTTGCCTAAAGCTTCCCAAAATGGGCGTTTTCTGAAAGCTTAACCTTTTATACTGTTAATTTTATACAGTTTTATACTGTTATTCTTTAGACGAAAACATTGAGGACTGTTAAAAGATACTGTTCTTTTAACAGTCCTCAATATTTTCGTCTAAGGAATCCATGACTGAAACCAAAAATGCTGTATGAGACTTGCTTGTCTTTTAACTATAGCATTTTCTGCATATAAAGGTTGCTGTGTTGCCATGGTGTAACATGCACTTTGTATGCAAAGCTTTTCATGTAAGCTATAAAATAGCAAAAATAGTAGTAACTTCTCTCTGAAATAACTAATATATGACCAGCAAGCCACGCCCACCTGGTCACATGGCTGGCAAGCCACACCCACAAAATAAGCCACACCCACAGAGTGGTAGTAAAAAAATTAACAACCCGCCTCTGGGGTGAACAAACAGGAACTCTGTATTAGGAAAATGAGTATGGTTGTAAACTAGTTATATTTCAGATGAGAAAATATTTTATCAAGGAATTTTAGTTGCTTCTTTTTCAGCAAATGTCATAATCTACATAGAATTGGACAATGTTCAATGTAGGGAATGCTTCATTAAGTTTCTAACAAGCAGTCTTCATATTTTCCCCATGATTTTCATGAACAATGAATTTCTCTTTTTCGTTTGTTTAGTTGACTTATGGTTCCTTTGCTCAAGAAGACTTTCAGATTACTAAATTATTTCCACTTTATTGCATGGTCCCAAAAGAGGAGCATCAGTACACTGGACTTGTACAACTTCTTCTCCATTTTGGATGGACGTGGATTGGAGTCTTTGCTTTTGAAAATAAGGAAGAATGTTTTTTACAGAAACTGCAGCCATTGCTTTCACAGAACGGGGTCTGTTTAGCTTTCACACAAAACATTCCACAGCATCTCCACTTGGAAGATTTGTCAGAATTGTTAGATTCAATCTCAATTATTTATACCAAATTGATGGATCGAAAATCGAATGTTTTTCTTGTCCACGGAGAATCCATCACAATCGTGTGGCTCAGAACTGTCATGTTTCTACGTGATCCTGAAAATAAAGAGAGTGGATTATTTAGGAAGGTTTGGATCCTGATGAAATCAATTGATTTCATCTTGATGGGAATTCAAAGGAGTTGGGATCTCCAGATGTTCCATGGGGCTCTTTCCTTTACTGTGCATTCAAGAGACATTCAAGGCTTTAAAGAATTTCTTCGAGTCATCAAACCTTCAACCCACAAAGATGGATTTCTTCAAGAGGTTTGGCAACAATTGTTTGATTGTTCATTTTCAAATGCAGAATTATATTTATCTACAATCACTGAAACCTGTACTGGGGAAGAGAATTTGGAGAATCTATCTGGTCCTCTGTTTGAATTGCAGATGACTGGCCAAAGCTACAGTATCTACAATGCTGTTTATGCAGTGGCACATTCTTTGCATGAGGCAGTGAGATCAAAATCTCAACCAAGAGAGATTCAAAGGGTTGAATTTCCAAATCTGCTGCCTTGGCAGGTAATCTTTCCATGCCATACCTATCTTGAATTTCCATGATTATCCATAATCATTCACAATCTAATATGGCCTATTTACCCTGGTATGTGGCCACAAATCAATAGAGAGACTGAGGCAACAAAGCTATTAATTTTATAAAATAAGAGGATGAACCTAAACTAAGTCTTTGCTAATTTCAGTATAGTCAATGTGATTTACTGTATGCATCAATTTTCATTATATAAATAACTTTTCTCCTCCACATAGAATTGGCCTGTCTTGTGAATTTATCCAACCTGGATCCAAGAAGAATTCAACAGCATTGTGTCTGAAAACAATCTTTCTTCTTTTTGTTAAAAAAAAAATTCTGAAATGTAGACATTTCACTTTTCTTATTAGCTTGTGAACAATGATTCTCACCAGAACCAAGGTGGCGCAGTGGTTAGAAAGCAGTACTGCAGGCTTCTTGTACTGGCTGCCGGTTGCCAGCATTTTGGCAGCTTAATGCCCACTTGGTCAATGTTGACTCAGCCTTCCATCCTTCTGAGGTTGATGAAATGAGGAGCCAGATTGTTGGGGGCAAATGCTGATTCTGTAAACCATTTAGAGAGGGTTGCAAAGCACTGTGAAGCAGTGTATAAGTCTAAGTGCTGTTGCTATCAAAAATTATCCTCAGCCAGTTCTCTATTCTACTTCTTCTTGGCTCGTGAAGGTTTCAGAGTTGGGATGCACAGCATTCTCTCTCAATTAATGTTCAAGAGAAATGGATCAAATGTCAGTGCTTTTCTGCTGTGGCCTCCACCTTTGAAACAACTCTATGTTTGAAAGAATCTCTCTCTCTCTCTCTCTCTCTCTCTCTCTCTCTCTCTCTCTCTCTCTCTCTCTCTCTCTCTCTCTCTCTCTCTCTCTCTCTCTCTCTCTCTCTCTCTCTCTCCAATTGAATGTCAGATGATAAAATCTGGCTAAAGGAAATTTATCAGGTCTCAGCATGTCAAATACCTTTGTAATAACAAAGAACAAACTATGTAGGATGAGTTTAGATATGGTCCAAGTTTGATTGTCTAGTTGTTTAAATAGTGAATATAAATCATATCTGAATCAAGTTGTATAATGTCAATACCTTGTTTTGATTTTGAGTTATTAACTGCTGTTGTTTCATTTTTTCGACCTGGAAGTAACATTAAATTAATACTAGAACAGACCTGTGTCTTCCTCTGAAATATAAGTTATCCATATTCTAAGTGTACTTATTTGATACTTGTTAGAGCAATGGAGAGAATGACTAAGAGAAAGTTAAATATACTGGCCACTTCTTCATTATTATCCTTCCAACTCTCTTTCATTCTCTTTCAAATAGCTTCATTCATTTCTTCAAGGCATTTCTTTCAACAATTCTGCTGGGGAGAGAGTGTTCCTGAATGAGAAAGGGGAAGCAACAGGTGAATTCGACATCACCAACTTGATCACTTTTCCAAACAGATCCTTTCAGAGAGTTAGAGTTGGAAAGATGGATCCTCATATTCCCAACATGAAGGAATTAATCATTGATGATGAGGTGATTGTGTGGCACCCAGCTTTTAATCAGGTGTGGACTCATTTAATCAACTCTTCCTTGATCCATTATGATCCAATATTGAACATAGTCTTTTTGGAAATCTAACATATGATTTTTGAAATGGTGTATTCTGTATACACATATTGTCAATGACAGAGGTGGGTTCCTGCCGGTAAGCTCTTACCTGTCGGTCGCTGCAGAGCCGAAGAAGCTGGTGGCGTTCGCGACATGGGGCTTCCCCCACCCGCTTCCCCCGCCCGTCTGGATGCTGTCATTTGCATTCTTTTGCCCTCTGTGCATGTGAAAAGCGTTCTGCTTACGCAGAGGGCAAAAGAACGCAAATGGCGGCATCCAGGCAGGCAGGGGAAGCGGGTGGGGGAAGCCCCGTGCCATGAACACCACCAGCTTCTTCGGCTCTGCGGCAACCGACAGGTAAGAGCGTACTGGCAGTAACCCACCTTTGGTCAATGATCAAGCTTTCATCAAATTGACAAAGTGACATTACAATTTAAAAGATAGGCATTCACATTTGGGTTGCATTTCCATTTGAAATCATAAGATACGGTGCCCATAATATTGTAGTCAGATATATTTCTTTATTCACCCTGCCATTCTCAAAAGAAGCCCTTTGCACATCGTTACAATGTCTGCATTTTAATGGATAGTATAAATATGCGATGGCTCAGTGGTTAAAGACGCTGAGTTTGTCAGTTGAAAAGCTGACAGTCTGGGTTTGAGACCTGAGCACCAAACAATAATGTGAGCTCCCATTCCTGCCTCAGGTCCTTCCCACCTAGGAATTCAAAAGCATGCAAATATGTACCACTTTGGTGGGAAGGTATCAGTGTTCCTTGTGCCTTTGGCAAATAGCCATGCTGGCCACGTGACCATGGAAAATGTCTCCGGAAAAAGCTGGCTCCCTCAGCCAACAAATGGAGTTGAGCACTGTGCCCTATAGTCAGACATGACTGGATAGGGAAACCTTTACCTTTACCTTATGATACACCTGTACAAACTCTTTAGGAATTCAAATATTCTTCCCCCCCCCCAACCATAAAGGAGAACATTATAAACTGCTTAAAGATTTCCCTTTGCAATTTTTTTTAATGTTTATCACCAGGTTGTTCCGTTTTCTCAGTGTAATGACCATTGCTACCCTGGATCCTGGAAGAAAGGGTTGGAAGGGAAACAATTCTGTTGCTACGACTGTGTTCCTTGCCCAGAAGGGAAGATTTCAAATGAAAAGGGTAGGTTAGACATTCCAGCAAGTTTCCATTAGATAGACTTAAGCAAACTGTAGCACACTACTTTAGTGGCACTCCACAAGCAATTCCATCAACAGACACATTGACCTACAACCAGCCTGTGAACCCCTCAGAATCCAAATCAGCCACACAGCCAACCAGAGACAGCACCAACCTTCAACCAACTCGTGCAATTCCCCACACACTCACACACACCAACAGTTCACTTCCAAACAACTCTGATCTGAGGTAATCTCCTTATCACAAGGCCCATCACAAGATTCACAGATAACTCACAACTGACTCATCACAAGACCTGTCACAAGACCCTCACTTGACACACCCACATCCAAGCCCTTATAAACAGAACACTGACATCCCCTAAACACTGCTGAAGATGTTACATAGCCTGGTAATGAAATGTTCTGAAACCAACCCACAAGCTCGGCAAATGAATATTTACTCTCACACTACTTTAGTGTAGCAAATAGTTTTCTGAGTTTTTCAAGGTGATACCTATACCTGTGAATCACAATCTGTTATTCTGAATATAAAGTTTTCCCATATCCCCCCTCATATTTCTTCTCTGTGTTTTGGAAAAGTAGGAAAAGTCAAAATGGTCAAAATTATAATAAATCTAACACTTTATTAGGACTGCATATCATAGAATAATTGCCCTTCCCATTGTACTTCTTATATGGTGGTCCCAGCTGATACAATGATGGAAAAACTGCATTTCCAAAAAAACATGATCCAACCGGTAGGGAAAAAACCTTGAGAAGGATAATGGTTGGCACCCATAAAGAATATTATTTTCAAAAATATGGAATGTAAAGAAACGTGCCTTGACTTTTTTTTCAGATATGGAAGACTGTTTTCAATGTTCAGAAGATCGTTATCCAAATAAAGAAAAGAAAGGATGTATCCTGAAACTGCTGGTTTTTCTAACTTTTGAAGAAACTTTAGGAATTGGTTTATCCTCAGCAGCTCTTTGTTTCTTCTTCTTGACATCTTGGGTACTTGGAACTTTTATTAAGTACAGGGATACTCCAATTGTGAGAGCCAACAACCGGTCTCTCACCTACACCCTGCTTGTCTCTCTTTTGTTCTGTTTCCTCTCATCTTTGTTCTTCCTCAGCCAACCTGACAAGGTGACCTGCCTTCTCCGACAATCAACTTTTGGCATCACCTTCTCAGTGGCCATTTCTAGTGTACTGGCCAAAACCATCACTGTGGTTGTGGCTTTCATGGCCACTAAACCGGGATCTCCGATGAGGAAATGGGTGGGGAAAAGATTGGCCTTTTCTATTTTCCTCTTAGGCTCTCTCTTACAAGTATGTATTTGCCTTCTTTGGTTGTCAACATCTCCCCCATTCCCTGAGTTAGACATGCACTCAGTGCACCAAGAAATAATTCTACAGTGCAATGAAGGGTCAGCCTCCTTCTTTTACTTTTTCTTGGGCTACATGGGTATCTTGGCCATTGCCAGCTTTATTGTGGCTTTCTTTGCCCGTAAATTACCTGACAGCTTTAACGAAGCCAAGTTCATCACCTTCAGCATGTTGGCCTTCTGCAGTGTGTGGATCTCCTTCTTTCCAGCCTATCTGAGCACAAAAGGCAAAGCCATGGTAGCTGTGGAGGTCTTTTCCATCTTGTCGTCCAGTTCTGCATTACTGGGATGCATATTTTTGCCAAAGTGCTACATCATTGTTTTCCGGCCTGACCTCAACCACAGGGAGCAACTGATAAAGAGGAATTAGCACATTGTGTAATTGCTAATTCCGAGGTGGCGCAGCGGTTAGAGGCAGTACTGCAGGTCACTTTAGCTGACTGTGATCCGCAGGTCAGCGGTTCAAATCTCACCAGCTCAAGGTTGACTCAGCCTTCCATCCTTCCGAGGTAGGTAAAATGAGGACCCAGATTGTTGGGGGCAATATAAATATACATTGCTTACTGGTGTAAACCACTTAGAGAGTGCTTGCACTGTGAGGCGGTATATAAATCTCACAAAATGAATGAATGAATGAATGAATGAATCAATCAATCAATCAATCAATCAATCAATCAATCAATCAATCAATATTTCTGGCTTTGAGAAATTGCTGACAAGAGAGAGAGAGAGAGAGAGAGAGAGAGAGAGAGAGAGAGAGAGAGAGAGAGAGAGAGAGAGAGAGAGAGAGAGAGAGAGAGAGAGAGAGAAGGATTGTTTGTTATCCATAGAAGACATATAGAAGTCATTAATTCTGACAACAGTGGATTAATGGAGGATTATTCTGATCACTAAGATTAATGTTACATCATTGTTTTGCCACCTGAGCTAAACCACAAAGAGCAAGTCATAAAGAGGACTTAATACATAATGTAATGTTTCTTGTATGAGAAACTGCTGAGAGAAAAGTGTGGAAAAACAGGCAACATATTTTTTTACTTCTGTCAAAGAACATTATATGGAGAATTATTATGATTATTAAGATTTGAGCAGCTCGGAGGCCTAGAGGTGGAGCTCTTGCCTCATGATCAGGAGGCTGTGGGTTCAATTCTAGGTAGTGGTAGATATTTCTCTTTCTGGGCGCAATGAGTAATTGTCTGCTGTGAACTCCATGTAGACATCAGTGAGGAAATCTGGTCAGTAAACATTCAGCTCCATTCAGTTGCCCCAACTCCACCCCAGTGCAAGAGTTTACAGAATCATTAAAAGAAATTTTGAAAAAAATATAACTATTAAGATTTATTAATGTCACCCATTGCAACAGAAGTATTCATGCTCATTTTCAATAATTTTCCAAAATTCTTTGGCCTGACCATTTCTCTCTTTCAACATTCCAATGGAAACAAGGCAATGAGAATGCAGCTTCCTTGGTTAATCTTAAACTACTAGAGATATTATCTCAAACAATGTCCAAATTTTGCAGCTGCTTCCTGTATGGTTTTTATCCTTTTGATTCTTAAACCACTTGATAAATTTAGTAAAAAGTTAATTACATTTGATGAGCATGTATTTAACATGGTATCACGTGGTATTAATTTTGGATTGATTAGGGATTTTTTGAAATGTGAAAATTGTAGAGTTTCTGAAATATAAATGTATTTTTTAAAAAATGTTTTATACCGGGTCATAACTGTTCACTTTCTATCCATCTTTTTCTTTCCACTGTAACCTTTTATCAGATTTTAATAATATGAAAAAATAGTGAAAATAAATGTATTGTTCCTTCTGCCACATACTTTATTAGATGTGTATTGTAGTCAATTACCCTAATAAAGAGTGATTTGATTTAGTGCTCTTTTAGTTTTAGATGATAAATAGATAGATGATAGATGGATGATAGATAGATGATAGATGATAGATGATAGATGATAGATAGATAGATAGATAGATAGATAGATAGATAGATAGATAGATAGATAGATAGATAGATTGTCATGATGTGAATAATTGCCAGTTGTGCATCTCTACTATTTCTAGATTTATTGTATTTCTAATCAAGCAGACATGTGATATGTTTTACTACGCATGCGTGCATTCCAGGAGTTATGTCTCCTCCTGCCTCCCTTCTCTTCGAAGCCTCGCCCGAGGCAGTTGTGAAATACTTAGCTGAGAAGATGTAGCTTATTAAAGGTTTATTCTTTTGTTATTTTTGTACTGAAATAAATATTTTGTTAATTAGAATTGAATCTCGGTTTTATTTTCTAAGTACGAATGACTTCAGGGAAGCAAGATCCTAAATCGCCTCTTGATAGGAAAATTCGTATCTGACATAGATGCAGTATTTTTCGGAGTATAAGACACACTTCCCCGCCCCTAAAAGAGGGTGGAAATGCATCTTTCTTATATAGCGAATACAGCCATTTTAGGCCTCCAAAAACCTTGCCTATTTGCAAAAACGGGGTGCGCAGAGGGATCTGCGGATGCAATAAGAGTGGAAAAATGATATTATTTTGCCGCCCTTATCGCCACTAAATAAGACTTAATAAAAGTTCTTAGAAGTGTTCAGTTGGATTCGGGTTTACTGGCTCTCCAGCGTCGTTCCAGATGTCTCTTGTGGCGTTTCACCTCCCGGAGCTCCTCAGTAAAGCAGGGAGCTTTCCGGGATCCACTGCCACAGAGAGGTTACAAAGGCGCAATCCGATCTAACACCCCTGATGCTGCGGTGTTCCAAGCAGCCACCAGGGACTCAGACGAATTGTGTACCAGGGTTTCAGGTATTTCCCCAAGTTCCCTCTGGAATCCTTCTGGCTCCATTAGGCGCCTGGGGCAGAACCACCTAGTTGGTCACGCCTCCCTGTGGGGGAGGAGTGGGGCTGTGAAATCCAACCTCAGCAGGAAATGATCTGACCACGACAACGGGGTGGTGACTATATCCCCTACCTTCAGATCATCTCTCCACTGCCCCGAAAGAAACACTAGGTCAAGCGTGTGGCCTCCCTCATGAGTTGGACCCTGGATTACTTGGGTCAGGTCCAAGGTTGTCATGGAATCCATGAACTCCTGAGCTGCACCAGAGGTTTCGCTGGCCGAAGGCAGGTTAAAGTCCCCCAGCACCATAAGCCTGGGGAACTCCACCGCCAGGCCTGCTACCGCCTCAAGCAGCTCAGGCAGGGCCTTCATAACGCAGCTGGGAGGCAGGTACGTTAACAAAAGGCCCACCTGAACCCCTAAGTCCAACTTCAGAAGGAGCGTCTCACACCCAACCCAAGATAGATAGATAGATAGAGAGAGAGAGAGAGAGAGAGAGAGAGAGAGAGAGAGAGAGAGAGAGAGAGAGAGAGAGAGAGAGAGAGAGAGATACTTGGACAAACAGATAGATCTAATAAAATATTCATACAGAAACACACACAAACAGAAGAGGGGTGCGGAAGGTAGAGAGGGAAAGAGAAAGAGGTAGGGAGAGAGAGAGAGACTTATGTTTAAATTTCTCTTGATAGGAGACTTTCCATTGAATAGTAGAAAAAATTGATACAAGGAGTAGAGGATTCTATCTGTTGCTCTTCAGAAAAAGAAGGCTGAAAGCTCAAAAGAACACAGCTGAAGACTGCTGTGATGTGGAAATGATGAAAGATTGGTCTGCCATCCCTATGCTAGTCAGTGACTATTTGCCCCGATAGATACAAGATGAGGGCAAAGGAGAAGCTCGCAGAGCTATTTTACTTCCTTGAAGAGAGCAAAATTCAACCCCTTCTTGTGGGGCTGTAAAAAGACTATTACACCAAGACAAAGCCAGCTCCGTTCTAAAATCATCTGTACAACATTGTGTTTGTCCTGAAGAATGAGAATGAACAAAAAGGTAGGTATTGAGCCGTAGTGGTGCAGTGGTTAGAATGTAGTACTGCAGGTTACTTCTGCTAACAGCCGGCTTCTAGCAGTTTGGCAGTTCGATTCTCACCGGCTCAAGGTTGACTCGGCTTTCCATTCTTCTGATGACCCAGATTGTTGGAAGCAATATGCTGACTCTGTAAACCGCTTAGAGAGGGCTGTAAGGCACTGTGAAGTGGTATATAAGTTTAAGTGCTATTGCTATTGCTATTGTCAAGGTTAAATCATTCTAGCACTGATGATGTTACCTATTTTGAGTAATTTGCAAGAAAACAACCATGCTCAGACACTACCAAGGATCCCTCATAAATCATTCTGGGTTTTTTTTTCTTGTTTTAGACTGAGTTTGTCTTCCTTGGTCCATCTCTCTCCCTAACACAGTGTTTCCCAACCTTGGCAACTTGAAGATATCTGGACTTCAACTCCCAGAATTCCCCAGCCAGCATTCGCTGGCTGGGGAATTCTGGGAGTTGAAGTCCAGATATCTTCAAGTTGCCAAGGTTGGGAAACACTGCCCTAACAGAAGAGAAAAGTGGATTTATTTTTATGGAAACATTTCTCTGTCTTTGAATAAGTGAGACATTCCAAGAGTCGTGTAATAAATCAGGAAGCCTGAATAATTAAATCTAATTAAAATTCAATTAATTGCATTTAGAAGTATTATAACTGGTATTAAATGGTTATAAGTGCAAAAACACCACAGCGGAATAAAAATGTTATTTGTTACACCAATTCCTTCCCCCCCCCCATGTCATTGGGAATGTTTAAAATAGGCTGACTTATTATGCTTAGACTGTATAAGAAAATCTCCTCACAAAGATTCAGTTGTGGTTTTTTTTAGCCAATAGCAGATGGACCAGAGAGATACAGGTTTAAATTCATGGCCAAATTGGGGAGCCCTCTCCATAACTTTGTGGAGGCTGCCACATCATCATTTGATCTAAGCCTAAAAGTAGTTTCTTTTAAGGAAGAAAATTAAAAAAGGATTATTGTCATACATGCCTGATTGATCCTCTGTAAATGCATTAAATAAAAACCTGACTGTCAACCCTGAACCTGACCTGGCTGAAGCCATCTTGGAGCTTTCGTGCTGCCACACTGCAGTGAGGGATGGGTAGGGGGGACTAGAGATAGCTGGGGTTGTGTAGTCAAAATAAAATATGAGGGTGAGTCAAAACGTAATGCCATTTTCTTTAGGACAGGTATAATTACCAACACAGGAACATGTAGCATACATCAAAATGAAGCTGGTCCTCTGTGGATCATATCCCTACTTCTCGACATAGTCACTGTTTCTCTCAATAGCAATGTTCCACCTTCGAATGAGAGTATGTATCCCTGCCTCATAAAATTTTGTTGACTGTTCTTTGCGCCCCTTCTTCACTGCAGTTTTCACTTCCTCATCCCTGGAATAATGTTTGCCTCTCAAATCCTCTTTCATGGGGCCGAAGAGATGATAGTCTGAATGATAGATGATAGGGTGAGGGATGGGGAGGGGGGGACTAGAGATAGCTGGGGTTGTGTAGTCAAAATAAAATACTTTCTTTTGGGAACCAAGGACGTTCTCACACCTGGCCAGAGAAAGGAGGAGTGATGTCACCAGACCAGCGGACGCTGCCTTGAGTGGGCCATGTGACTGATTGTTTGGGGTTGAGGGAAACACTTTTACTTTTAATTAGGTGAAAACCAAGGGGCCCCTCAGAATTAGTTTTCACCAGATATGTGTCAATATGACATTTCCAATAAAACTATTCTTTGAGGAATCCACCTGCCTCGGAGTTTTTGCTTGCAATGGATCTATTACTTGGAACCCTGACAGTGGTCTTAGCAAGGCAGCATGGAGTGGTACTAATACTACATGTATCTTGATACTAATCTTATGTTGAACCACTTAGCACTGCACTGGGTTAATCCGCAGCAAATGAGGATATGATTAAATATAGTTTAAAAAAACAGATTTTTAAAAATAATTTTTATTTTATTTTAATACAAACAATCCATCTTCCAATAAACAGTGTGTAATCTGGGTACAAATGTCTTGTGCAATAACAATTAAAATTTACAGCCATATTCATTATTTGTCTACTCTTAACTTAATACTGTTATACATAGCATGTCTAATACTGTAACAATCCTCTTCTTAGCTTATTTAATTCTATTAGTATATTTTTATATATTTCACTAATCTACTTTTATTTCTAACTTTCATATTTATTCTCTAGCTATCGGTAGAATAGTTCCCATATAATATAATATTCAGTTTGTTCCCATTCTCTAATTGCAAGTGTTAACCTATTCATTTCTGCACATTCCAATATTTTCCTAATCACATTCCCAACTGTAGGAATCTCTTCATTTTTCCAATGTTGTGCAAATACAATTCTAGCTGCAGTTATTACATGGATAATCAGATATACATTCTCTTTACTTTAAGTTTCTGGTAAAATCCCCAGCAAAAATATTTCAGGTTTCAAATTAATATGTTGTTGTATCATCTTCTCCAACCACATACTGTATGTATTTTTGTCTAGTATTTTTTGGCTTCTATGCATTTCCACCACATATGATAGTACGACACAGGTATCTGGTGGTATTTCCAACATTTTGCTTATTTATCTTTGAACACCTTTGCCAATCTTGCGGGTGGAAAATGCCATCTATAAAACATGTTGTACAAGTTTTCTTTATATGTAGTTGACATTGTTAATTTGTAATGTCTGTCCCATAGTTGCAGCCATTTGCCCATGCTATCATTGTATCAAACTGTATAACTATCTATTGGGTATCAAATTAGAAGAAGAACAAGTGAAGGAGGTAAAAAACCAGATTAATATGCAGAAACCATCCTTAGAATTGACAAACAAGATTCTGAAGTTTATGTAGATTTTGCTTCTTAGGATCAACAACCAACAATAAAGGAAGTAGCACCCAAGAAATATAGCCGCAAACATAGGTTGAGGTAGCCATGACAGTTTCAGAGGAGATATCCATGTGACACTATACATCAGGGAGGGAACAGGCTCAAGCTCAACCCTGACAAGACTGAGTGGCTTTGGATGCTGCCTCCTAAGGGACAATACTGATTGTCCCTCCTTGGTCTTTGGGGGAGATAAATTATCCCCCTCTGACCAGGTTCGCAATTTAGGGGTGCTCCTAGATCCACAGCTAAAATTTGACCAACATCTTAGGCTGTGGCTAGGGGTGCCTTTGCACAGGTTCACCTGGTGCACCAGTTGCGACCTTATTTGGAGAAGGAGGCTTTACTCACGGTCACTCATGCCCTTGTCACCATCGTTTGGATTACTGTAATTCGCTCTACATGGGGCTACCCTTGAAAAGTATTCGGAGACTGCAATTGGTGCAAAATGCGGCTGCACGAGCTATGGTGGGTGTTTCTAGATACACCCACGTAACACCTATACTCTGCCAGCTGCATTGGTTTCCCATTGGTCTCCGGGTGCAATTCAAGGTGTTGATTATCATCTTTAAAGCCCTACATGGCTTAGGACCAGGTTATCTCCGGGACCGCATCCTACCTCATACATCCCTACGACCAGTTAGGTCCCACAGAGTTGGTCTCCTCTAGGTCCCTTCAACCAAACAATGTCAGTTGGCGGGCCCTAGGGGGAGAGCCTTCTCTGTGGGAGCTCCGGCTCTCTGGAACCAACTCCCACCAGAGATCCGAACCATTCCCACCTTGCTGGCCTTCCGGAAAGCCATTAAGACATGGCTCTTCCTACAGGCTGGGTGATTGAGATTGTTGTTTGTGTTGTTTTTATCTTTTTAATCACTATCTTATTATTGTTGTTGTTTTTATAGTATTTTTATTGTATGTTCTTATGTATGTTGTAAGCCGCCCTGAGTCCCCAGGGAGTAGGGCGGCCTATAAGAATTGCAAATTAAATTAAATTAAATTAAATTGTCATGGCGGCATCACATGATATATCATGATTCCCTCCCCCTTCACTAAGGGGGAAAATGTGTTATGTATCTGGCCCGTGGGCCGCAAGTTTGACACCCCTGCTATACATGAAGACAAGGATTCATTGGTGGAACACACAACATAATGAAACAGCCATGGAAATTCTGACAGTCACACTCAGTAACCACAATTGTTCTCTTCTTTGTGTATCATTTCAGGATTTCCTATTGTGGTTTGTGACACTCTGCCTTAGACTACTTACAGTATATTGGCATGTGTTCATTTAAAAAAATAATTAAACCATCAGCCACTTATTCTCTCATGAAAAATAAAATACTTTTTTTCTTTCAACGACCAATGAAATCCCTTGCATCAGGGTGGAATCAGGGTGAATGAATGGAACTGAGAGTTTACTGGCCAGATGCCCTTCCTGATGCCTACACGGAACTCACAGCAGATATTTTCTCTTTGCACCCAGAGAGAGAAACATCTGCCACTACCTAGGATCAAACTCATAGCCTCCTGATCGCGAGGAAAAAGCTCCACCTGTAGAACACCATGGTGCTCTACAATAAAACAATAATCTAGAGAAATCACTATTTTTAAAGCTAGGTTAAAATATCAAATGGTTTGCATAAAGGCATTTAAATCCAACAATAATTAAGGTGTCTGTTTGGTTATGAATTAACTTTGACCCACAGGGAGAATGGCACCAGGGATAATAATGATCCTGTCTGATTCGTTGCTTCAAGTTCCTTCTTGCCTTTCTCCTTTGCCAGAATATATGTTCCAATCCTGATGATATCCAAGATACAAATGGGCACAGACGTGGCTCTTTAAATAGAAATTGGTGGATTGTCCCATTAAGGACATTCTGAGATAAAAGCTTGGATTAAACCATGGATGAACCATTGGGGTAAATGCATCCTAGAGATATTATAGAACACACAAATATTTTCACATATCCCAGAAGCATGATGATGTTATGCCTTCTGATGTCCCTGATGCACAGGGTAGCTACTTTGAGCTGCCTTGCAAGTGAAGCTTTTCCTGTTCCACATGAGTGGTACCAGCCTGGTGAGCTTGTCATTGGTGGGATGGTGTCTCACATTGTTTACCACTTTTATGAAATTGAATTTAAGGATCACCCTTCTCTAAAACTTTATGACTTACCTCTGTAAGAATTTTTATTCTTCCCATGTATTTTCTTCTCTTAGCCAGGTCCCCCAAAATTGCTGATATCAGTAAAAGCTTTTGAGAATAAATGCAGGGGTTTATATGAATATAAATATACTAAGCCTTCTTTGTCTTTCAAACGCATTGGAGCCAAGGTGGTGCAGTGGTTAAAAGCAGCACTGCGACCTTCAGCTGATTGCTAGTTCAGCAGTTCAGCTGTTCAAATCTCACTAGGCTCAAGGTTGACTCAGCCTTCCGTCCTTCCGAGGTGGGTAAAATGAGGACCCAGATTGTTGGGGGCAATATGCTGAACTCTGTAAACCGCTTAGAGAGGGCTGTAAAGCTCTATGAAGCGGTATATAAGTCTAAGTGCTATTGCTATTATGGGAGAAGAAATCATTTTCTTTCAATTATATTAAAGTCCTCATGAAAGGCATGAAAGTTTGGTGCAAGGTATCTATTGAAGGACATTTAATGAGCTTGAGGTAATTTTAAAAAATGTTCCGCATGATCACACATACATACGGTAAGTGATACTTGCTGAAGATGTAAAGTATTCCACTTTGTGTCAAAATGGTTAGGATTATATTTGTTAACTAATAAAAGTCACTACTTTTATTTCTTGTAGTATATAATTGTTGCAAATCATGAAAACACCATGTAAAATCTAAAATTGAATGCGAGAATTATTGAGTATTTTAGAAAGTATTCTAGCCCTACTTCGAAGAGAGATTGTTGGTTATTCACAGAGTGAGTCAAAAAGTAATGCCATTTTCTTTATTTCAGGTGAAGTTTTTGATAAAAATACCTGAAATTTTTCCCAGTTATAAATGATTATATCATTTACGTTATGAAATATTTTGTTTCTTAGTTTTCAGGTTTGTAGACTCACAAGGAAAATTCAAAATGGCTGCCCCTCTTAGAGTTGCGTCAAAAACAAAGAGCAGTGATTGAATTCCTTGTTGCTGAGGGGAAAATCCCTGTGAACATTCACAGATGATTACAAAATGTGTTTGAGGACAATACTTTAGATTATAGCAATAATTCGGCCCCATGAAAGAGGGTTTGAGAGGCAAACATTATTCCAGGGACGAGGAAGTGAAAACTGCAGTGCAGAAGTGGCTCAAAGAACAGTCAACAGAATTTTACGAGGCAGGGATACATGCTCTCATTCGAAGGTGGAACATTGCTATTGAGAGAAACGGTGACTATGTTGAGAAGTAGGGATGTGATCCACAGAGGACCAGCTTCATTTTGATGTATGCTACATGTTCCTGTGTTGGTAATTACACCTGTCCTAAAGAAAATGGCATTACATTTTGACTCACCCTCGTAGAAATGATGCCACCTTACAAGAATTGGGAAATTGTTTTTTCAATGGGGTATTTAATTTATTTGCAGTGTCATCACCAAATTTCATCAACACGTCCTTGCCTTGGCCTTTGCTGTGAAGGAGATCAATGAGGACTCCAAGATCTTACCTAATGTCACTCTCGGGTTCCACATCTATGATAGTTACTACAATCCAAGGATGACCTATCGCACCACTCTGGACCTGCTCTTCAAATCCCAGGAATTTGTCCCTAACTACAGATGTGATAGCCAAAAGAATCTCATGGCCATCATTGGAGGATTGGGTGCTCCTACTTCATCCTTTATGGCAGAAACTATAAATCACTTCAAGATTCCGCAGGTAATTTTGGCAGGAGGCTGAAAGAGGGTATTTGACTTCATTGGTAATGAATATTAGAGATCAGGTTTTGTTGCTGTGCCTTTCTGCAGGATTTTAAATTAAATTAAATTCACTTTTTTTTCTCCCTTCTGCAATTTCCCCCCACAACCCAATAGGCTGGCTCAAAGTAATCCAACAAGAAAATCAAAACCTTTGATTTGAGAGATTAGAAAAGTAAAATTTAAATTCCAAATTACAGTACAAAATTAATCTCATTTGAGAGGGTCATCTCATCTTCTGGTTTGATCACTACCTGTGGTGAAATCTGGAGCTGTGTTGAGAGAAGGAGTGAAACGTCTGGCTAGCACACATTACGCAATTACTACATACATTCAGCAAGGTTTTAGAAGGATCTCCTTTCAGCAACTTCCAGCCAATCCTCAACTCAAAGCTAGCCAGCATTTTCATTGCTGCCCTCAACTCAGTTCCAGATTCCATAAACTCACCCAACAGTAGGTGACAACCAGGGGCGGGTTCCTCTTACCTTTCCTACCAGTGTGCATCACAACGTTGTGCACGTGCACGCTCACTATGCATGCTCTTGTGCGATTTTGGCTCTCTGCGCATGCACAGAAGGACAATTTTACTTCCGCGCATGCGCAGAGAGCCAAAAACAGTGAAAAATTTCAAAAGAATTGATGGCGGCGCGCACGGACAAAGAAAGCACCAGAGCCGTCGCGCTGACATTGCGCAATTGGCGGCCCCCTACCGGAACGGTGCACTGGAACGCACCGGTAGGAACCCACCACTGGTAACAACCCTTCTTGCTATGTCTGGGTTGGTGTCTGATAATAATAATGGAATGTAAAATTCAATTGATTTGTCAGGAAATTGTTGAAGGATTAGAAGTATGTGTTACTTTTGGAGATAATAATAATTGCAGTAAATGAAGACATGATTAACGCTCACTATTCCTCCAGAAAGTCATGAGCATAGTTTTTCATGCATAAGTATTTTACCCTACCTGGGGCAGAGAAAGGCAGGAGGTAATGCAATAAATCTAGCTCTTAATTTTTTTTCTAAGCTAGGAAGAGTTCACATGCAGGTATCCAGCTGCTCATATCTGTAACTTTATTGTAGCAAACAAAATTTAGTTTGTAGTCCCATTTTCTTCATTAAATGAGAAAATATTTCACCTTGGTCTCTTATTGTGGTACTGTTCATCAAAACTTTCAAAATGTACCTAGAGGTTGAGAACTTTTCAATTGTTCAGTTTGTATCCAGGAGTCATTTTCCAATCTTTTCCCACTGATTCTCATCAATAATAATTTCCCTTCCCTTCCCTTTCCTCCTCCCTCCCTTGTTTTCTTCCTTTCTTCCTTTGTTCCTTCTTTCAATTATTTCCCTTTAGTTGACCTATAGCTCTTTTGCACATGAAGAGTTTCACAGTACCGAATTATCTTCACTTTACTGCATGGTCCCAAATGAGGACTATCAGTACACTGGAGTTATACAACTTTTCCTCCATTTTGGATGGAGGTGGATTGGAGTCTTTGCTTTTGAAACTAAGGGAGAACGTTTTTTGCGGAAACTGCAGCCATTGCTTTCACAGAACGGGATCTGTTTAGCTTTCACCCAAAAAATTCCACAACATCTTGACTTAGAAGATTTGTCCAAATTGTTTAATTCCATCTCAATTATTTCAGATAAACTAATAGATCAGAAAGCGAATGTTTTTCTTGTCTACGGAGAATCATTCACAATAGTGTGGCTCAGAACTGTCATGTTTCTACGGGATCCTGAAAACAAAGAGAGTGCGTTATTTAGGAAGGTTTGGATCCTGATGACTCCAATTGATTTCATACTCACGGGAACTCAAAGGAGTTGGGGTCTCCAGGTATACCATGGGGCTCTTTCCTTTACTGTGCATTCAAGAGAAGTTCGAGGCTTCAAAGAATTTCTTCAAGTCCTCAAACCGTCAACCCAGAAAGATGGATTTCTTCAAGATGTTTGGCAACAATTGTTCGATTGTTCATTTTCAAAGGCAGACCTACCTTCAAATATCAGTGGAACGTGTAGTGGGGAAGAGAATTTAGAGGATCTGCCTGCACCATTTTTTGAATTTCAGATGACTAGCCAAAGCTACAGTATCTACAATGCTGTTTATGCAGTGGCACATTCTTTGCAAAAGGCAGTGGGATCAAGACCAAAGTGGACCAAAATTCAAAAGGCTGAATTTCCAGATCTGCATCCTTGGCAGGTAATCTCCACATGCCATACCTATATTTTGTTTTAGTGAATGGTCATTCACTAAAGGCTTTTGCACAGGTTCACCTGGTGCACCAATTGCGACCATACCTGGAGAAGGAGGCTCTACTCACGGTCACTCACACCCTTGTCACCTTCCGATTGGACTACTACAATGCGCTCTACATGGGGCTATCCTTGAAGAGTATTCAGAGACTTCAACTGGTTCAAAATGCGGCTGCGCGTGCTTTGGTGGGTGTTTCAAGATACACCCACATAACACCCATAGTCCGCCAGCTGCATTGGCTGCCCATTTGTCTCCGGGTACAATTCAAGGTGCTGATCATCACCTTTAAAGCCCTACATGGCTTAGGACCAGGCTATCTCATACTTCCCTTCGACCGGTCAGGTCCCACAGAGTGGGTCTCCTCCAGTGCCTAGGGGGAGGGCCTTCTCTGTAGGGGCCCTTGCTCTCTGGAACCAACTTCCCCCAGAGATCCGAATCATCCCCACCCTGCTGGCCTTCCGAAAAGCCATTAAGACATGGCTCTTCCTGCAGGCGGGGTGATTTTGAGACAACCTTCCATCTGACGTCTCCCCCATGTATGTATGATGTTATATGTTTTTTTATATTGTTTTAAATTGTTTTTAATGATTTGTTTGATGTTCCCTAAAATGTTGTACGCCGCCCTGAGTCCTGAGGGAGTAGAGTGGCATAGAAGAACCTCAAATAAAATAAATAAAGAAATAAATAAAAATAAATTCTCAACCACAACCTGATATCACTTGTTTGCCCTGCCCTAAAGCCACATATCAATAGAGATCCTAAAGCAACCACATTTTGTGTGTGTAAGAGATCGCTCCACGTTATAAAATAAAAGAGATTTAAAAGTAATACTGCTTATTGCAAATTTTGGCCTTAACAATGGGATTTGTGTATCTATCATCATTCCATTAACCACCATTTCTTCTTGCCTGACATCATCAGTCCTGGTTCCAAGAATTCAACAGAGAAACATGAATTTTGAATTTTGTTTTTTTGCACAACAAATGTTTCTTAAATGGGAACATTTCATTTTTTATTAGTTTTGTGAAGGCAGGTTTGTGAGCCTGGGGACGTAGAATTTATGACAGTTATTCTATTGTAATAGAGGTGCATTATTTCCATAAAATGATGTTGGTTTTTAGATTTACGGTAAATTGCCAGAAGAATTGCTGAGTTTGCTGGCTTTAAAGTACTTAGGATAATTAATTAATAGAGTGAGTCCCATATCTCAGTTATAGATTTGTGTGTTGAGATTTTCTTCTTCTCTATTTGAAGCCAAGGAATGTTGTTTGGTTTCCTTGGAAGGAAGAGTAAAAGAAAGAAAAAATTGTAAGCAATTCCCAATGCATTGTTTCCTTTTTAACTCCTTCTTCTTCTTCTTCTTCTTCTTCTTCTTCTTCTTCTTCTTCTTCTTCTTCTTCTTCTTCTTCTTCTTCTTCTTCTTCTTCTTCTTCTTCTTCTTCTTCTTCTTCTTCTTCTTCTTCTTGTAGCTCCACAAGTTTCTTCAACAGGTTTCTTTTAACAACTCAGCTGGAGAAAGAGTCTTCTTTAAAAACAGAAGAGAAGGTTCAGGTGGCTTTGACATCATCAACATGATCACTTTCCCAAACACATCCTTTCAGAGAGTTAAAGTTGGAAAGTTACACCCCAATGCTCCAAAAGGAAAAGAAGTTACCATTGAGAATGCAATTGTTTGGCACCCTGGTTTTAACCAGGTATGAATAGCAATAGCAATAGTACTTAGACTTATATACCATTTCATAGTGGTTTATATCACTCTCTAAGTCAGTGGTTCTCAATCTTCCTAATGCTGTAACCCTTTAATAAGTTCCTCATGTTGTTGTGATCCCCAACCATAAAATAATAAAATTATTAGGAAACTCAGGGGTGGGTTCTAACTTACCTCGCTGCCGGTTCGTTTCCTCCTGCACTGTGTGGCCGTACCTCATGGGTGCACTTTGCGCGCACATGCATGCACAGTGCCAATTTTTTTAAATTGCAAAAAAAAGCCAAAAACAAGATGGTGATGCATGCTTAGAAGTTCCCATGTGATGGGGTGGTGTGATGATGTCATAATGCCAGGTACTTGTATGTGGGTGTATCTGCATGTGGGTGGACCCACCTGGAGATGGATAGAGGAGTGGTGTCTTGGTTCCTAAGACCATTGGAAATGTGTGTTTTCCGATGGTCTTAGGCGACCCCTGTGAAAGGGTCGTTTGACCCCCAAAGGGGTCGCGACCCACAGGTTGAGAACCACTGCTCTATGTGGTTGACGGAGTCAGCATATTGCCCCCAACAATCTGGGTTCTCATTTTGCTGACCATGGAAGGATGGAACTTTGAGCCGGTGAGGATTGAACTCCTGGCAAGGGGCAGTGTTAGCCTGCAATACTGCATTCTAATCACTGCGCCACCAAGGCTCAATCTTGTTCACATACAAATGAACACATTCCCTCTGTAAAATGTCAGCAATGTTAAGGGTCATTCACAGAATCCAATGTAGACCATTTCCATAGTCTAAACGGGATTCTTTCAAATCAATGGCTATGTTTATGTCTGTAGGTTCTTCCTGTTTCTTTGTGTAATGACCACTGTTCCCCTGGATACTGGAAGAGAGGGGCTGAAGGCAGTCAGTTCTGTTGCTATGACTGTGTTCCATGCCCAGAAGGAAAGATTTCTAATCAAACTGGTAGGTTATCAGTTTCACCATATATATTTTTCTTCAACACGTTGTTATTTCATAAATTAAACATTCATTGTGTAGACTTCAAAAGAGTGGCCTGGTGGCCTGGAAGTGGAGCTCACACCTCATAATCAGGAGCCTTTGATCATAGATAAAAGCAGATATTTCTCTCTCAGGGCAAATGAGTAATTGTCTGCTGAGAACTCCAGGTAGGTGTCAGGAAGGGCATCCAGCTCCAATCAGTTGCCATCCCCTGACTCTGAAGCAAAGAATTGCAGGGTCATTAATAGATAGAAGAGAGAGAGAATGATAAAGGGAGGGGAGGGAGATAGAGGGAGAGAGAGAGGCAGGCAGGCAGGCAGGTAGACAGATCTTATTTCATCACAAAAACCTTATTTTGTATTAGTAGTGGAAGTTGCTTTTCTTCACACTTGCATTCTCCTTTGAATTGGTCTTCTTGCCACTGTTTTCTATCCTCATGCAACAGTAACAAATATTGCAATTGTGGTTGTCTTAATGGACTTTGGGTGCTAGGTGGGCATAGGAATCTTCATAGGCTATGATTAAAACCAGGTGTTGGGATGTTGATTCCTGGATTATGTGTTGGGCCTCAACCTGCTAATAAGTCCAGCTAAGCAATGTCTGATCTAACAAATTTATGAATCGGAGATGACCAGTCTATTATATGACCAATAGAGTGGACTTTCCAGTGGTGGAAAAAGACAAGGGTAAAATATTTGATCCTTATCAAGAAAAAAAGGCCACTAGGTCTTTTTCCACTCTCAGTTTTCTATGTTTCTGTTTGAATCTAGGCGCATGTGCTTAATTGAGAAATTCCTTTATCTGTTCTTTATGGCTGGATTAATGTATGATTGGTGCGCAAATAAGTTCCTCATTTAAAGACAGTAACATTAACTCCCATGAAAACCAGAGAATATGTGAAAGCAAAGGAGTTTCACTAGATAAAAGAAGTCTTCTGAATGGATCAGATATTCTATCATCCAAGGCACACGGGATGGGTTTTTGGAAACCAACTAATTTTCCTCACACAGAAGACAAAAGATTCCTAAAGTCAGGATAACATACAGGGATCCGATAATATTCCTTTAGCAGAAAGGTACATTATAGGAAAGAATAAGAACTCAGGCTATGTTTTTAAAAATATGAAACGGATAGGTAACAAATTCATTTGCTTTTCTTTCCAGATATGGATGACTGTATTGAATGTTCAGAAGATCATTATCCAAATAAAGAAAAAAAAGGATGTATCCTGAAACTGGTGGTCTTTCTATCATTTGAAGAACCCTTGGGAATTAGTTTGGTCTCAACAGCTCTTTGTTTCTTCTTCTTGACATCTTGGGTACTTGCAATGTTTATTAAGCACAGGGATACTCCCATTGTCAAAGCCAACAATCGGTCCTTAACCTACACCCTCCTTGTCTCTCTTCTGCTCTGTTTTCTCTCCTCTTTATTCTTCCTCAGCCAGCCTGGACAAGTGACCTGCCTTCTCCGACAATCAACGTTTGGCATTACCTTCTCAGTGGCCATTTCTAGTGTCCTGGCCAAAACCATCACCGTGGTTGTGGCTTTCATGGCCACTAAACCGGGATCTCAGATGAGGAAGTGGGTGGGGAAAAGATTGGCCTTTTCTATTGTCCTTTCATGCTCTCTCTTCCAAGTATGTATTTGTATTCTTTGGTTGTCAACATCACCTCCATTTCCTGAGTTGGACATGGACTCCGAACTCCAAGAAATGATGTTACAATGCAATGAGGGATCAGCCTCCTTCTACTGTGTCTTGGGCTACATGGGTATCTTGGCCATTGGCAGCTTTATTGTGGCTTTCCTTGCCCGTAAATTACCTGACAGCTTTAACGAAGCCAAGTTCATCACCTTCAGCATGTTGGCCTTTTGCAGTGTGTGGATCTCCTTCTTTCCAGCCTATCTGAGCACAAAAGGCAAAGCCATGGTAGCTGTGGAGGTCTTCTCCATCTTGTCCTCCAGCACTGCATTACTGGGATGCATATTCTTGCCAAAATGCTACATCATTGTTTTGCGGCCGGACCTCAACCACAGGGAGCAACTGATAAAGAGGAAATAGCCCATCATGTAATATTTCTGGCTTTGAGAAATTGCTGACAAAAAGAAGAAGAAAAAGATTGTTTGCTGTCTATAGTAGACATATAGAAGTCACTAATTCTGACAACAGATGATTGATGGAGGATGATCCTGAACACTAATATATATTACAGTTGCAAATTGCAAAAGAAATGCACATGCTGCTGCATTTGCAATCATTCTTCAAGATTCTTCAACTGAACACTTTCTCTCTTTCAACACCACAAGATAACAAGACATTGAGAATCCAGTTGTTGGGTTAGAAGATTAGAGAACGTGAATCAGATCATGCTCTATGTTTGCAGTTTCCTTATTTATTTGTGTAGAAAATTTATATTGCAAGAATGCCACCCGTCCCCTTCCATTCAGGTTTATTGTTTTGTATGTCTTGGCAGCGATTTGTGTTTAATTTTCTTTTCTTATATCTCCCTGACCAAGGGTTGCACCCTCTGTTTCACTTCTCTCTCTCTTTAGAGGCTTGCTTTTACATTTACAATATCTCCAAGCTCTGCAGGATTGTTTAAGATTTGCTTTATGAGATAAACAGAAAGACGTTGACACGTTTCTTGAACAAACTAGTAAACAGTTTATTTAAATACAACTTCTCAGTAATTGTCAGGTGAATTTGTTACAGCCACTAGCTACTTAATTCTTTTTCTTTTCTTCCCTTCAGAGACTCTCTTTGCTTTCCTGACTAAATCTAGGCGAATCCAATTCTTCTTTGTTTCTAGGCCTATAGATAAGAGCATGTTTCACCATTTATTTCTATCTACAAATTACTCAATATATATCAATCAATCTTGTTCCCTGACCCTGGCTCCTGCTTCACACAGAACTGCCTAGGGCCTATCTTTTCTCTCCTGTCAACTTCCCTCTTGGACAGTTACACTCAGGCAGAGATTCTCTATAAATCTTCCCTCATGGAAGTTACACAAAACACACAGACTGAGCTTTTCTCAGCTCTTCTCACTACACCTTCCTTCCTGGAAGTTACCACATAACAGAGAGCTTTTCAGCTCTTCACACTAAACCTTCCCTCACGGGATTTACCACATAACAGAGCTTCCCTCAGCTCTTCACACCAGGCCTTTTATAGTTCCTGGCCCTGCTATCTATGCTCCAATTGGCTGTCTCTTATGATGTCATCTATGCTCCGATTGGCTGTCTCTTATGATGTCATCTATCCCCCCTCCGTTCTGGAGCAGTGGGATAAACACCTCCCCCTTTCTACTTACCATGCATTTAAAAGCTGTTTGGCTCTATACTTACTTGTTTAAACAGTTCCTTTTAACAATACTTTTTAACTTTATACAACAACTTACTATTTTACATTCAGTACCTGTATGTGGGCACCACACGCCTACTTTCTCACAGCGACCCTAGTCAGCTTACAAGCAATAAAACACAATATAGAAAATAATAAGAAACTTTATCCCCCTCTGGAAACAACACACAGTCAAAAAAGCCACCTGATGGGCTCCATCCCATTCTGGGCTCCCTAGGCCTTAGAGCCTTTGGGGCCTTATGTAAGAGTGTCAAAGTGGGGACCAGTCCATTTTTGAAGGGGGGGTGTTCCAGAGGGTGGGAGCCACCACAGAGAAGGCCCTTCTTCTCTGTCCCACCAAATGTATCTCCTTAGGGGATGGGACATGCCATTTTCATAATTTTTATATTTTCTATTCATAAAATACTTCATAAATGTGGTAAAAAGGGACATACATTTTATGAAGATGTATTTAACATGGTATCAGGAGATATCCTTTTTGAATTGGTCTGGGGTCTTTGAAATGTGAATATTATAGAGTTTCTGAAATATAAATGTTTTTTTTTAAATCATGCTCACTCTCTATTCTTCCCCCTATTTCCACTATAACCCATTCTTTTAATAATACAAAAAGAATTAATGAAGGGAAAAGAAATGGGATGTATTCTGCCTTCTATCTAATCCTTCACTAGAAGCATTTGCTGGCCAATAGGCATCATAAAATGTGATTTGATTTGATCTTTACCTGTTTTAGCTTTATACAGTAACTTTTCATTCTTTTAAATAATTGTTATAGAATAATTTTAACTAATGATTATCTCATGTGTATTGGATTTTTGAATTCTGTTGAGAGTCAATTGCCACAGGATGCGCAACCAATTAGCAAACTTTAAAGCCCTACATGACTTAGGACCAGGCTATCTTTGAGACCGCCTTCTGCCACACAACTCCCAGTGACCAGTGAGATCCCACAGAGTTGGCCTCCTCCAGGTCCTGCCAGCTAAACAATGCCGGCTGGCGGGCTCACAGGGGAGGGCCTTCTCTATGGCTGCCCCGGCTCTCTGGAACCAGCTACCTCCGGAGATCCAGACCACCCCCACCCTATTGGCCTTCCGAAAAGTGGTCAAGACCTGGCTCTTCCGGCAGGCTTAAGGTCGTTGATCTCACAGCTATAATTGGAGAGATCCGGCCATGAAAGGGTATGTATGAGTTTTTAAATCTGTTTTTTTAATCTGTTTTAATTGTTTTTATATTTTTTTGTATTTGCAATTGTTGTTAGCCGCCCAGAGTCCTTTGGGAGTTGGGCGGCATACAAATGCAACAAATAAATAAATAAATAAATAAATAAATAAATAAATAAATAAATAAATAAATAAATAAATAAATAAATAAATAAATAAATAAATAAATAAATAAATAAATAAATAAATAAATAAATAAATAAATAAATAAATTAATAAATTTGTTATTAAAAGATATTAGATATTATTGTGGCCTTTGGCAACTGCCTGAGATAGCAACCTGGCAATATCTATTAGAAATGGGGATATGATTAAACATAGTTTTATAAAACTGGATTAACATGTAGCAAATATCCTTAGAATTGATAAACATGGTCCTGATGTTTATGTACATTTTAACATATCAGGATCAACAACCAAGAATAAATGTCTGTGGAGATTCTTAGTCATCCAGGTCATGGTTGTCCCAAGGGTGATTTTTCAAAAGGCAACTGGACTTTCTTGGATTTTCCTTGAAGACTTTTTCTTCTCACCCAAGAAGCTACTTCAGTTCTGATTCTGACCAAAAATGGGAGAAGCTACTTAGATGAGAAGTAAAATGTCTTTGAGCAAAAACAGATAAAGTCCAGTTGCCTTTTGAATAATCACCTTTGGGACAACCAACAACAAAGGAACCAGCACTCAGGAAATATGTTGCAGACCATAATTTTGTAAGGTAGCAAGGAAAGTTTCAGAGGAGATCTTCAAGTGTTCTTGTGTGACAACATACATGAAGATCAGGATTCCCTGAAGAACACACAACCTACTGAAACAGAGCCATGGAATTTAATTTAATTTAATTTAATTTAATTTAAAGTTCTTATAGGCCGCCCAATCCCATAGGACTCAGGGCGGCGTACAGCAAGGATAAGAACAATACAATATAATAAAAAACAATTTAAAAACCATTACAGAGGTTAAAACAAATCCATTCATTCATGGGGAAAATCGACCTTCTTCACTCCGCCTGCCAGAAGAGCCATGTCTTTATGGCTTTGAGAAGGCCAGTAGGGTGGGGATAGTCTGGATCTCTGGTGGGAGTTGGTTCCAGAGAGATGGGGCTCCCACAGAGAAGGCTCTCCCCCAAGGTCCCGCCAACCGACATTGTTTGGCTGATGGGACCTGGAGGAGACCAACTCTGTGGGCCCTAACCCGTCATAGGGAGGTATGTGGTAGGATGCGGTCCCGAAGGTAACTTGGCCCTGAGCCATGTTGTGAAATTGTGAAAGTCACACCCAGCAACCACGATTTTTCTTTTCTTTGAGTATTAGTTCACTATCTCCTATTCTGATTTTTGGAGTTCCCTGCTCAAAAAAGATTGTTTCATTCACTCATAAGTGACATATTTGACTTGAGTGCCAGATTTGGATATGAGAGTCAGTTTGGTCTAGTGATTTATGCACCAGATTAGAAAGTGGGAGGTTATGAGTTCAAGCCTCACCTTAGCCATGAAAGCCTACTGGGCAGAGTTGGTTCAACTTACCTTCTCCACTGGTTCACATCGTGATGTTCCGTGCGTGCGCAATTGCTTCACTCGTGCGTGCGCATCCCCTCATGCGATTTGGCTTCCGTGCATGCTCAGAAGCAGGAATGAGCCCGAAACACAGCTGAGGAGCTGATCAGCTGTGCTTCGGGTGACGAAATAAAGGTCAGAATTCACCCGCGGGAGGGCGGGTGAGAGGGCCCTTTTTCAAGCCGTGGAAGGGGAAAAATTTTCACAAAATCCCAAAAAAAGATGGCGGTGCACACAGACCGGCACAGACAGTGACATCAACAGCAAGTCACTACCAGTTCGGGTGATCCAGTCCAAACCGGGAGGAACCCACCCCTGCTACTGGGTAACTTTGAGCCAGTCACTCTCTCTCTCTCTCAGCCCAACCCACCTCCTTGTTTTTGGGGGCAAAATAGGAATAACACAATAACAGAGTTGCAGGTCTTCCAGTGCCATTCCCTGCTCAAGCAAAATATCCTATACAATTTCAGACAAACGGTTGTCCAATCTCTTCTTAAAAACCTCCAGTGATGGAGCACCCACAACTTCTGGAGGCAAGTCATCCCACTTATTATCTTCACTATCAGGAAATTTTTCCTAAGTTCTAGGTTGGTTCTATCCTTGATTATATTCCATCCATTGCTTCGTGTCCTGCCTTCAGGTGCATTGGAGAATAGATTGACTCCCTCTTCTTTGTGGCAACCCCATAGATATTGGAAAACTGCTATCATATCTATCCTATTCTATTCTATTCTATTCTATTCTATTCTATTCTATTCTATTCTATTCTATTCTATTCTATTCTATTCTATTCTATTCTATTCTATTCTATTCTATTCTATCCTATCCTACCCTACCCTACCCTACCCTACCCTACCCTATCTTATCTTATCCTATGATATCTACCATATCATATCATATCATATCATATCATATCATATCATATCATATCATATCATATCATATCATATCATATCATATCATATCATATCATATCATATCATATCATATATCATACACTATAATAGGAGGATGAAGGTATGTTTGATATCTTCTCTGCCTTGAGTTATTTGTAAAAATAATACAACCCAGGACAGAAATAAAATAAGTAACTTAATAACTAAAGATTTGGAGGGGTAGATTATTAAACTCAAGCCAATGGCTAATGCTACTTTCCAAATATCAGCATAAATATTGTTATCATTTCATTCTTCAACATTCCTTGAATGAAAATGTGGATAAAACCTCCAAAGAAATTATTGGCTTATTCGTCAGACCTTAACATGTAAAAAAATATTTCCTCTTCTCTACTATTCATTTTATATGGAAAATGGGAACTCTGCTCCACTGTAAGGAATGAACACGAACTTCAACACTTAAGGCTATTTACAACCGCCAATGTCCCTTAGATTACTTTCATTAGCATTTGCTCATTTAAACGAAGTTGAACCATCAGTTGAACTCCTTATTCTCTCACAAAAAAAAAAAAATTATTATCTCCTATGGAGTCACCATATTTTTTTTAGCTGAGCCAAGTAAATATGGAATCGCCATATTTTTTTTTTAGCTGAGCCAAAACATCAAGGACTGTTGCATAAAGGTATTTAAATTCAGCAACAATCAAGGTATCAATTTGGTTATAAAGTAAGTCTTGAACCCCAGGGAATTTGGCACCAAGGGATAATAATGGCTCTGTCAGATTCATTGCTACAAGTTTCCTCCCTCCTTTTTTCTTTTCCAGACCATCTGTTCAATCCTAGTGATAGTATAAAATTTGCACACACATGGAGCTTCAAGTAGAAAATGATGAGATTACTGATTAGGTGCATTGTCAGATATAAACCTTGGCTTCATCATTGAATGAACCACTGAAATACAAACTTCCTTATGGACAGGAGACACAAATATTTTCACTATGACAAATGCCTGAAGATGTTGTTCCTTCTCATGCTCTTGGTGCAGAAAGCAGTTACTCTGACCTGCCCTTCGAGTGATGCTTTCCCAATTCCCCATGACTGGTACCAGCCTGGTGACTTCATCATGGGTGGGATGGTGTCTCAGATGATTCACAACGTTTTTGGAATTGAATTTAAAAAACACCCATCTCTAAAACGTTATGATTTTCCACTGTAAGGATTTTTTTTTCTTTCCATTCATTTTCTAATCTTAACCAGATCTCCCAAAAGAACTAATAGTTCTTTGAGATTAAATGCACAGTTTGTATATAAATTTACTATTGCTTCCTTGTCTTTCAAACTTATCTGATTGTGGGAAAACAAATCATTTTCTTTCCATTGTGTTAAAGTCTTACTCATAAAATGTATGAACTTATGGTGCAAGAAGTCTTTTGGAGAACATTTAGAGAGTATAATTATCTAGTCTATGCAGTCACTCCTTGCATAACTTACATAGATTCAAAAAGTGATACTTGCTGGCTGTATTCTATTTTGTGCCAAACTGATAGAAATAAATGTCATAGCTTGGGGAAAAAAAATCACAACTTTGTTCTATACATATTTGTTGCAAATCATGGAAACACTTTATATAGCTGAAAACTATACAAATTATTGAGTGTTTTACAAAGAGTCTCATCTTTTTACTTACAACAGAGACAGAAATGTTACTCATATATCAATGCTTGCACCATGAAAGAATTGTCACATTATTTTGTTCAATGGGGGTATTTAAACTATTTGCAGTGTAATAACCAAATTCTACCAGCATGCTCTTGCCTTGGCCTTTGCTGTGAAGGAGATCAATGAGGACTCCCAGATCTTACCTAACATCACTCTCGGGTTCCACATCTGTGACAGTTACTACAATGCAAGGATGACCTATCGCAGCACCCTGGACCTGCTTTTCAAATCCCAGGAATTTCTCCCAAACTACAAATGTGATAGCCAGAACAATCTCATCGCCATCATTGGGGGACTAGGTCTTGATACATCATCCTTTATGGCAGAAAGTGTACATGTCTACAAAATTCCACAGGTAGTTTGGGGTGGAGTGAGAGAGAAAATTATTTTGTAATTAATACTAGATACTATCTGCTTGCCATACCTTTCTGCAGGAATTCAATTACGTACACTTTTATCACCCCTCTTCTGTTTCCCCCACAACTCTATAGACTGGCTCAAGGTAATCCAATTAAATCAAAATATTTTTATTACAATCATACAGGTGTTTTGACTGCCAACCAGCAATAGGTCACAACTCTTCTTACACCAATTTGCTTGGTGTAGGATAAAAGTAGTTTAGTGTAAAATTCAACTGGTTTTTTTAGCAATTGTTGAAGGATTGGTGCTGTAGGGTTAGTTAGTATTTTGCCATGCCTTTCTGCAGGACTTCAGTTTTGCTCTCTTTGCTCTCCCTTCCGCAATTGTTCCCACAACTCAATAGACTGGCTCAAAATAACCAGTCAAGAAAATCTAAACCTTTTATTACAATCATAGATTAGAAAATTTAAATTTAAGTCATAAATTACAGTACAAAATTAATCTTATTTGAAAGGTTCACCTGATGTTTTGGATTCACCACTATCTATGGTGAAATCTGGAGCTGTGTCAAGAGGAGGATAGAAAAAACTGGCTAGCACGGACTTCCGGTTTGGAGCGCTCCATCGCGGACGTCCCTTCGTTGGACGCCTTTCCGATCTTTGTTAAAAGCCGCCAGAACAGCTGTCTGGCGGCTTTGAAATCTCTTCCCCGGGCAAAGGGGAGAGATGAGAGCCTGACAGGTGGGGTAGAGCCCCCCCAGCGCCCTAGGAGCCATCTGGTAGGGCGCGAAGGGAGAGCTCCCCATGCAGCCTGTCTCCAGCTCCGAAGATCAGGAAACCTCCGTCTTTGCGGAGCTAGATGGAGTGACCAGCCGCTGCTTCAAGAATGGGATTTATAACTACATTTAAACTATAGAAGCAGACAGAGAGAAACAGGCGTGAGATGGGCAAGTACTGAAACCTCTTTTTTTCTTTTTTTTTCAACTCCTGGGTAAGCTTTCACTTCGGCAAGGGAACAAAGGAAACAGAGTAACAATATGGCGATTGAGAAGTGAAAGTGACTTTCGTTTCCCCAGAGGCTTTTTTTTTCTCTCTCTCTCTCTCATGGAAACTTTTAACTTGGAAAAATGGCTTTTTCTTTCTCTGTCTCCTAACTCTGGATTAAAGTTATAACAGAAATATTTCCAATAATAAAAGACTACCTGATTTTTAAACTGGAAAGAACTTTAACAGGCACCTGGCTTTCTTTCTTCTTTGTACTCTTTTGAAACACCAATGGCTTCAAAGTCTGGAAAGATTGTTTTGACTAAAAGAAAAGACTATTCATCTGGATATATTTCTAAAATGCAATTTAACACTGAGCTAACACCTCCACAGCCTTTGACACCTGAAAATTTATTAAATAATTTAAAGATTATGAAACATGAACTTACTTTGGAATTTAATCAGAAAATAAGCGAGATAGACAAAAAAATGCAGGATGCTTTGAAGAATATGAATCAACAACTCAGATTTGATGTGTTAGAGGTTTGCAAAGGTTTAGCAACAAATATTGAAGTTTTGGCAGAACGTATTGAAACAAATAAACAAGCTTTGGCAACCTCGGTGAATTACATAGACAAAATCCAAAATGATATTGCAAACTTTGAAAAAGAGGTCTTGATGACACAGTTCAGATCCATGGAAGTTGCTATAAGGATCAGAGGTTTGAAAGAAGGATTATATGAAAATTTAAAAGGCAGGATGGTTGATGTACTGGATCAGGTGTCTGGAATTTCCAAAGTGGAATTGGCTACACAAATCGACAAAATATACAGAATCAATTCGTGGTACGCTAAACAAAAGCATTTACCAAGGGACATTGTCATATATTTTACCACAAGAGCTTTACGGAATAGAATTATACAAGCAACGTTTAACAATAATCTTATGGTGAATGGTCAGGAACTAAAGATTTGGAAAGAAATCCCCTCTAAAATGCTTAAAGCCAGAAAAAGCTATACTTTTTTGATTGATGAATTTAAGAGATTAAATTTACAATATAAATGGGAAGCGCCAGTTGGAGTAGCAGTAAAATTTTCTGGAAAAAGATATCGGTTCAACACGATAAAAAAAGCTACGGAATTTTATGTCAATGTTTTAAAGGCTGATATATCCAAGATTCCAGAGGAAGGATGTATGAAAATAAAAGAGGAGGAGGAGGGGAAGCCATCTTTGATGGATCAAAAAGAAATAGATTCAAAAACACAAAAGGAGTGCCAGAACCAGATAGCTGGGGAAAAGGAGATGGAGATCTGGGATCAGATGGGAGACGAGTCGACAAATCTGAATTCACTGAACTATTAAAAGATGAACTATCAAGATACAAAACGAAGTGATGTTGAAATATATTGGACGGATAGAGATTAATATGATTGCATTTTTCCTTTTCCCTACTTAATGATTACCTATGCAATATTTAGCTAAGTTTTATATATCTTTGAGGTTACTTTTAATGTTAATTATATTAGATATATATAGTTTGTTGAAGATTTGTTTATTCTTTTTTCCCTTTCTTTTTTGTTTATTGAAGTTAGTAAGTTAATTTAGAATAATATTATGTTATTAATATTATGATGAAATTCAATATTTAATGATTACTTATGTAACATTTAGTCAAGTTTTATCTTAGAGGTTATTTTTAATGTCAATAATATCAGTTTAAGCATAAGCCTAAATGTGTAAAGTCTATCACAAAATATTAGTTTAAGATTTTTGTATTTTACACTGAGTTATTATTTATATAACATTTACTTTGTATTAGATAGAGGATTGAAGGGAGGAGGTAGGAGGTTTGTTTGTTTGTATTGTTAAAGAGATTTCTCTTTCTTTCTTTTTTTTATTCTTTTTTGTATCTTTACTATTGTATACAAATGCGATATATTATCAGTGTATAATCTGGAGTTGAAGTTTTTTTAAAAATAGTGTTTTTTTTCTTTTTTCTTTTCTTTTTATTAACAATTTAAATTTATTATTATGCCCTGTATTATCTCTGGGAAGTCCGGGGGGGAGGTGGGGAGGGAAGGGGGCGGGTTCGGGGGGGGGAGAAAAAAACAAAAAATGTTTGTACTTTATATTTAATATTTTGCTACTATTCATGTACTTTTGTACTAATAAAACTTTTTGGAAAAACAAAAAAAAAACTGGCTAGCACATAGAATATGTAGAATAATAGAGTGGGAAGGTTTCTTGGAGGTCTTCTAGTCCAACCCCCTCTTCGAGCAGGAGACCCGATACCATTTCATATAAATCACTGTCCAGTCTCTTTTTGAAATCCTCCAGTGATGGAGCACCCTCAACATCTGAAGGCAAGTTTTTCTATTGGTTAATTGTTTTCACCATTAGGAAATTTCTCCCTGGTTCTAGGTTGCTTCTCTCCTTGGTAAGTGTCCATCCATTGTTTCTCATGTTGCCTTTTTGGTGCTTTCAAAAATAGTTTGGCCGCCTCATCTTTGTAGGAGCCCCTCAAATATTGGAACACTGCTATCATGTCTCATGGTTTTATTGATGATCTCCTTTCAGCCACTTCCTGCCGATCCCCAACTCAAAGCTTTTTGACGGATGCCCTTTCACGAATGCCCTTAACTCAGCTCCAGATTCCACCAAGCAACCCGACAATAGGTTATAACTACCCTTGATATATTTTGGTTGGATTTGATAGTAATAACTGATTTGCCTGGAAATTGTTGAAGGGTTGGAGCTATGTGATACTTTTGGAGATCTCTATAATAATTGTAATAAATGAAGACATGATTAACCCTTTCTATTCCTCCAGAATCTCATGGGCATAGTCTTTCATGTATAAGTATTTTATTTTATCTGCTACAGATAAGGGAAAAAGGTAATCCAGTAAGTATAATTCTTAAGAATCCTTTCCTTAGGCTAAGAAGAGCCCACAAGCTCAGACATTTAACAAGTTTCAAGATGAACATACAGGAACTCTGTATTAGGAGATTGATTGTGGTTGTACTCTAGTTATTTTTAAGATGAGAAAATACTTCATCATGGGGTTTTAGTTGCTTCTTCTTTTCATCAGAATTGTCATAATCTACATAGAATTGGACAAATGTTCAATGTAGGCAGACCTTCATTAAGCAGCCTTCATATTTTTCCCCATCATTTTCATGAATAACGATTTCCTCTTTTTTCTTTGTTTAGTTGACTTATGGTTCCTTTGCCCAAGAAGACTTTCCGATTACTGAGTTATTTCCACTTTATTGCATGGTCCAAAAAGAGGAGCATCAGTACACTGGAGTTGTACAACTTCTTCTCCATTTTGGATGGACGTGGATTGGAGCCTTTGCTTTTGAAAATAAGGAAGAACATTTTTTACAGAAACTGCAGCCATTGCTTTCACAGAATGGAGTCTGTTTAGCTTTCACACAAAAAATTCCACAATATATTGACTTGGAAGACATGCCCAAATTGTTAGATTCAATCTCAATTATTTCTGATAAACTGATGGATCAGAAAGTGAATGTTATTGTTGTCCATGGAGAATCCATCACAATCGTGTGGCTCAGAACTCTCATGTTTCTACGGGATCCTGAAAATAAAGAGAGTGGGTTATTTGGGAAGGTTTGGATCCTGATGAATCCAATTGATTTCATCCTGATGGGATTTCAAAGGCATTGGGATCTCCAGTTGTTCCATGGGGCTCTTTCCTTTACTGTGCATTCAAGAGACATTCAAGGCTTTAAAGAATTTCTTCAAGTCATCAAACCTTCAACCCAGAAAGATGCATTTCTTCAAGAGGTTTGGCAACAATTGTTTAACTGTCTCTTTTCAAAGGCAGACTTACCTTCATTGATCAATGAAACTTGCAGTGGGGAAGAGAATTTGGAGAATCTGCCTACACCTCTGTTTGAATTTCAGATGACTGGCCAAAGCTACAGTATCTACAATGCTGTTTATGCAGTGGCACATTCTTTGCATGAGGCAGTAAGATCAAAATCCCAACCAAGAGAGATTCAAAGGGTTGAATTTCCAAAACTGCTGCCTTGGCAGGTAATCTTTCCATGCCACACCTACCTTGAATTTCCATGATTATCCACAATCATCCACAATCTAATTTAGCTTATTTACTCTGGTCTATGGCCACAAATCAATAGAGAGACTGAGGCAACAAAGCTGTTAGTTTTATAAAATAAGAAGATGAACCTAAACCAAGTCTTTCCTGATTTCAGTATAGTCAGTGGGATTTACTGTATGCCTCAATTTTCATTGTATAAATAACTTTTCACCTCCACATAGAATTGGCCTGTCTTGTGAATTTATCCATCTGGGTTCCAAGAAGAGTTCTATAGCATTGTGTCTGAAGGCGGTCTTTCTTCTTTTTGTGCCCAGAAAACATTTCTGAAATGTAGACATTTCATTTTTCTTATTAGCTTATGAATAATGATTCTCACCAGAGCCATGGTGGCGCAGTGGTTATAAAGCAGTACTGCAGGCTAATTGTGCTGACTGCCGTTTGCCAGCAGTTCAGCAGTTCGATTCCCACCGGCTCAAGGTTGACTCAGACTTCCATCCTTCTGAGGTTGGTAAAATGAGGAGCCAAATATGGACAACATGCTGACTCTGTAAACTGCTTAGAGAGGGTTGTAAAGCACTGTGAAGCAGTGTATAAGTTTAAGTGTCCCAAAGGCGCTTTTTCAAGAGGCAACTGGACTTTCTGGATTTTCTTTGAAGACATTTTGCTTCCCATCCAAGAAACTTCTTCAGCTCTGACTGGTTGGTGGGGAATGGAAGGATTTATACTCCTTGCAGACAGCTGGTCATTTGCATTCTTTTAGCAAGTTGTTAAAGTCACCTGGAGGTTTATCTGAGTCATGAGGGTCACTTGAGTGGTGCAAATGGGTGTGGAGCTTTCTTGGAATTGTTGAAAGGACTGTGTTGTAGATTAGAGATAGATGATGTTGTATCCCTCCTATTTCCCCTGGAAGAAACATTAAATTAATACTAGAACAGATCTGTGTCTTTCTCTGAATTATACTGTAGATTATCTATATTTTAAGTGTACTAATTTGATATTTGTTAGAGCAATGGGAAGAAAGACAAGTGAAAGTTGTGGACACTTTTTCATTTTTATCCTTCCAACTCTCTCTCTTTCATTCTCTTTCAAATAGCTCCATTCATTTCTTCAAGGCATTTCTTTTAACAATTCAGCTGGGGAAAGAGTGTTCCTGAATCAGAAAGGGGAAGCAACAGGTGGATTCGACATCACCAACATGATCACTTTTCCAAACAGATCCTTTCAGAGAGTTAGAGTTGGAAAGATGGATCCTCATATTCCCGATGCCAAGAAATTAATCCTTGATGAAGAGGTGATTGTGTGGCACCCAGCTTTTAACCAGGTGTGGACTCATTTAATCAACTCTTCCTTGATCCATTGTGATCCAATATTGAACACAGTCTTTTTAGAAATCCAATTTGTGATTTTTGAAATGGCATATTCATTACAAATATTGTTGATGATCAAGCTTTCATCAAATTGACAAAATGACACTACAATTTAAAAGATAGGCATTCACATTTGGGTTGCATTTCCACTTGAAATCACAGAAGTCACATTGTTCCCATAATATTGTAATCACATATATTTCTTTATTCACCCTGCCATTCTCCAAACACGCCCTTTGCACATCGTTATAATGTCAACATTTTAATGGATAGTATAAATATGTGATGGCTCAGTGGTTAAAGACACTGAGCTTGTCAAATGAAAAGCAGGCAGCCAGGGTTTGAGACCTGAGCTCCCATTCCTGCCTCAGCTCCTTCCCACCTAGGAATTTCAAAAGCAAGCAAAAGTGAGTAGATTAATAGGTATCACTTTGGTGGAAGATTAACAATGTTCCTTGTGCATTTGGCATATAGCCACGTTGGCCACATGACCATGAAAAATATCTTTGGACAATGCTGTCTCCCTTGGCCAAGAAATGGAGACTATGCAATAGGTTGAGCTCCCATTCCTGCCTCAGCTCCTTCCCACCTAGGAATTCAAAAGCAATCGTGTGTGTGTGTGTGTGTGTGTGTGTGTGTGTGTGTGTGTGTGTGTGTGTGTGTGTGTGTGTGTGTGTGTTAATAGGTACAACTTTGGTGGGAAGGTAACAATGTTCCTTGTGCATTTGGCATATAGCCACACTGGTCACATGACCATGAAAAATATCTTCGGACAATGCTCACTCCCTGGGCCAAGAAATGGAGATGAGCATTGTGCCCTAGTGTCAAACACAACTGGACAGGGAAACTTTTACCTTATAAATACACCTAGACTAACCCCCTAAAGGAATTCAAATATCCTTCCCCCCATCGTAAAGGAGAACAATACAAATTGATTAAACAATTCTCTTTGCAAAAATCCTTTCTCTTTATGACCAGGTACTTCCAATTTCTCTGTGTAATGACCATTGCTCCCCTGGATACTGGAAGAAGGAGGCTGAAGGAAAGCATTTCTGTTGCTACAACTGTGTTCCTTGCCCAGAAGGGAAGATTTCAAATGAAAAGGGTAGGTGAGACATTCCAGCAGGTTCTCATTAGATACACCTACGCAAATTGAGATAAAGGAAGATTTCGAGTATTATAAAGTATGGGTGAAATTTTATGATTGGTTAGAAAAAGAATATAGATAGAGGTTCAATTATTATGAACAAAAGAAAATAAATTGGGAAAATAACGTACATAACCCAGATGACGAAATTAGAAAGGAGGTAGCACAAGATAAATAACATATACCTAAAATAAAGATTCAATAGTATAGATATGAGGATAAGAAACAAGAAGCACAAAAATAAAGCTGATAAATCTAGAGGCGTATGGAAATATGTTATTAGTCTGTTATATGTAAAATGTATTAGAATTAATTCACTCAGGGAAGGATTTAGAAGGGGAAAGAGGAAGTAGAAAGAAGTGGAAAGGAAGAAGAGAATGAGGGAGAGAAGAAGGAAGCGAGAGAGGGAGAAAGGAGGAAGGAGGAGAGGGAAGTAAAAAGGGGAGAGAAGGTGTAAGAAGGTAGGTAGGAGAGGTGGAGAGAAAGAGGAAGTGAGGAAAAAAGGCAGACACAGACAGATTAATGATAGTAAGATTAGGAGTTAAAATAATTATTGATTTTTGGATGAAAATGTATTTTATTGATGTATTGGATGTATATGTGCAGATGTAAACGTGATAATTGTGGAGAGAAAATAAATAAAAAGTTATTAAAAAAAACAAATTGTAATACACTACTATAGTGTAGCAAATTGTTTTGTGAGTTCTTCAAGGTGAATATTCATTTCTATACCTGTGAATCAAAATGCCCATAAGAGCTGAGCTCTTATATTTCACCCTTACAGGTTTCTTCTCTGTGTTTTGGAAAAATGGGAAAAGTCGAAATGGTCTAAATTTTAATAATTTTGAAAGTGCTAGACAGGACTGTATTTCAGTGAATAATTGTCTTCCCATAGTACTTCTTTTATAGTGGTCCCAGCTTATACAATCATGGAAAAACTTCATTTCCATAGAAACATAATCCAAGTGGTAGCCGATAGAAAAAAAAACTTGAGAGGGATAATGGTTGGCACCCATAAAGAATATTATTTTCAAAAATATGGAATATTTAATGCCTTGACTTTTTTCAGATATGAATGACTGTTTTCAATGTTCAGAAGATCATTATCCAAATAAAGAAAAAAAAGGATGTATCCTGAAACTGCTGGTCTTTTTAAATTTTGAAGAAACCTTAGGAACTGGTTTAGCCTCAGCAGCTCTCTGTTTCTTCTTCTTGACATCTTGGGTACTTGGAACTTTTGTTAAGCACAAAGATACTCCCATTGTGAGAGCCAACAACCGGTCCCTCACATACACCCTCCTTGTCTCTCTTCAGCTCTGTTTTCTCTCCTCTTTGTTCTTCCTCAGTCAACCTGGCAAGGTGACCTGCCTTCTCCGACAACCAACTTTTGGCATCACCTTCTCTGTGGCCATTTCTAGTGTACTGGCCAAAACCATCACAGTGGTTGTGGCTTTCATGGCCACTAAACCAGGATCTCAGATGAGGAAGTGGGTGGGGAAAAGATTGGCTTTTTCAATTGTCCTCTCATGCTCTCTCTTACAAGTATGTATCTGTATTCTTTGGTTGTCAACATCTCCCCCATTCCCTCAGTTGGACATGCATTCAAAGCTCCAAGAAATGATTTTACAATGCAATGAGGGGTTAGCTTTCTTCTTCTACTCTGTCTTGGGCTACATGGGTATCTTGGCCATCGCCAGCTTTATTGTGGCTTTCCTTGCCCGTAAATTACCTGACAGCTTTAACGAAGCCAAGTTCATCACCTTCAGCATGTTGGCCTTTTGCAGTGTGTGGATCTCCTTCTTTCCAGCCTATCTGAGCACAAAAGGCAAAGCCATGGTAGCTGTGGAGGTCTTCTCCATCTTGGCCTCCAGCGCTGCATTATTGGGATGCATATTCTTCCCAAAGTGCTACATCATCCTTTTCCGGCCTGAGCTAAACCACAGAGAGCAACTCATAAAGAGAATGTAGTACATCATGTGTTCTTATTGGCTATGGAAAATATTTGACAAAAAAAGAGTAGAAAGCCTGCTATTGTTATTTCATATTATTATGTAATATTATAATCATTATTATTCTGGACATCATTATTTCTATCAAACAAGATTTTATATAGTATTGGGATTATTATTAAAATTCATTGTTGCCTATTCCAAATGATGTGCTCATTTTGCTACATTTTCAGACATTCTCAAAGATAATTTAACCTAACCCTTTTTTCCTCGGAATACATCAAGGTAACAAGATTTTGAGCATCTATCTCTTTAGATTCCTAGGAGATTTGAGATATTTACTTTAAGGAGGCCTAAAAGTTTGCAGCTTCCAGTTCATGGTTTTTATAGATTCTCTTCATAAACCACTGTATAAACATGGGGAAAAGTTAATGAATATTTGATAGACATGTGTTTAGCATAGTATCATAGGGGATCCATTTTGGATTGATTGGTCTTCTTTGAAATGTAAAAGTCAGAAAATCTTTGAACATTTAACATACGTTTAACTGTGTTTTTAAAAAAAGTTTTCACAAAGGGTCAAAGCCACTCACTCTACATCCACCAATGTATTTCTACTGTACTTTATTATCCAATTTTAACAAAGTTCCAATTTAGAGGCATTTTATGAAATGTAGTCTTCCTTCCACCTCATCCCTTACTAGAAGTATATGCTGGCCATTGACCAAAATAATGTCAGGTTCCAAGTAATGCACCCATTACAAATCAAACTCTGAGGCATTGCTTCTCCTGAAAGAACAAATTTATTTAGGTACACCATCTTGGTGCTACTGTTGAAAAGCCAGTACTAACGTTCCCGAGCTTTTCACTCCAATATGCCGTATTTTTCGGAGTATAAGACGCACCGAAGTATAAGACACACCTTAGTTTTGGGGGAGGAAAACAAGGAAAAAGGCCTCTGCCACCAAGCAATTTGCCAAACAGCAAACAGCAAACAGCACAGATGATATACACTGTTTGCTGTGTATTTCTGTGCATGTGTGCCTGACCCATAGAAATAGCAAAGAATTGGAGAAATGTACATTATGCCAGAAAGTTTTCTTAAATGTAGTCACACTAACTCTTCCCAATTATTTAAATAGATCTACTCCAAGGTAACTAAACTCTAATACTAAACAGGACACTGTTACATTTCATACTATACTTGTACAGAGCTGTTAAAATTAATTAAAATTTCTGGAACTATACATTATTCTCTATTATTTAAAAGAAGATACAATAGCACTGGGCCTCTTCAGAGCAAGCATTTATTTTAAAAAGCTTCTTTATTTTGTTAAGTTGTCTAGATTTACAGGAATCTCCAACCTTGGCAACTTTAAGACTTGTGGACTTCAACTCCCAGAATTCCACAGCCAGCAAAGCTAACAAAGCTGGCTGTTGAATTCTGGGAGTTGAAGTCCACAAGTCTTAAAGTTGCCAAGGTTGGAAACCCCTGGCTCTAGAACAGTAATAAAGCAGTCTTTAAACAATAAGTCTAATAATTTGAACATTCTACAGACATTTATAGTTATTCACTTACCCCTTTCCATCCAGTTCAGCAAAAAATAAAAATCTGCGAGTCTCTCCCAGCTATTTGCCTCTTTGTAGTTTCACTTTCATTTTCCCACGTGGCAAGTCAGCTGTAGGTTAGGAAGTGCTAGTGACTTGCTTTGCTTTACAGGCCCTTCCCTGGTAGGTAGAGAAATTGCTGGAAGACAGAGGCAAAATGATGGAGGTGGCTGGGTGGGTGGGGCTGCATTCGTTGTATAAGACGCACCCAAGTTTTCACCCTCTTTTTTGGGGGTAAAAAGGTGCGTCTTATACTCTGAAAAATACAGTAAGTTTCAGTTTCTCAAGTTTCCAAACTGTCACATTGTCCAACCAAGATGGGAGCCAGTTGCTCCGTGGCATATCTCCTTCTCCTCCTCTGGTCAGCCATGCGTTGGAATGTGGTTGACTCATCAGTTAGGAATTCTGTTTTGGTTGAAGGCTCCATCCTTCCTCAGCTCCAAACTGTGTCAAGCTGAATGCATGTCAGAATGCCCAAGGATACAAACAACCCCACACTCCAATCGATTTCAGGCTTGACAAATAAATGTTGATTTAATTTGGTTTGATTTGGATGTATCTTCCACTAGTCTAAAGGACAAGACCCTTTCCTTTATGCAATGTGTGGTAAAATACTACACCAGGCTAGAAAACAGGAGATCATGAGTTCTTTTTTAAAAATATATATTTTATTTTCCTTCAAGATACTTAGTGAACAGTACATTATCTGGGTCAATTTATACAAAATCTGGATAACAATAATGATATTAATTCAATATACATAATTATACTCTTTCAGCTTCTCAGATTTACACATACATTGTAATTATAATGTATTCTATTTTGTGACAGTATATACAGTAAAATAGTGTTTTTCCAAATTCTACTTTCTACTGTACATCCTATTACTTGCCTGCAATGCAATTCCCATATTAAGAGGTATTATGTATCTATCCATCATCCCTTATTTTTTACTTTTAAGCCTCCATAATAGTACTCTTGACTTCTAACATTTACTTATGCATATTAACTATAATAGTTTCTATCATATAACGGTATGCATAATAACATTTTCCCAATTTTTAATTTCTAGCTCTATTTTTTAGTCTTTAGTAAAACAAATGCCATATTAAGTTATATTCTATATCTATCCATCATCTCTTGTCCTTTTTAGGATTTCAACTCATTGACTTTTTAATCAGTCTCCCTTGCTCCTCCCTTGGGATCTTGTATCACTCTACATCACTCATGTTTAATCTATATGTCTGCTTTGCATCCACATCGGCCTCTTGCTGTCTGCTCTCTAAGATACCCATCAAAACCTCTTTGGTTTCTGCTAAGAAATCTTTCTTTTTGCTCTCTTCTACATTTTGGCCTCTTGAAAAATCATTTATCTGTTCTATTTCTACTGTCTCTTCTATACCTCTATCAACTTGTGTCATTTGTTGGTTTCTCTCCTCTCTTCTTTTTTCTGCTCCTTCTGAATTCTCCTCTATTGTTTGAATTTTTTGTTCATCATCCATTGTCATTTGTTGGCAATTTCCCGATGTCCGATCCGTATAGTGCATCAGTTCCATCATCTCCCTATGATTCCTTATCATAGTTTTCCTGAAATCCTGAAACATTAATAGCATTTCCATTTGACTCAGCCTTCCATCCTGTCGAGGTGGGTAAAATGAGGACCCAGGTTGTTGGGGGCAATATGCTGACTCTGTAAAACCACTTACAGAGGGCTGTAAAGCACTATGAAGCAGTATATAAGTATAAGTGCTATTGCTATTACTATTTGGGGTATATTTATTTCTTCTTGATATAACATTTTACTTTATTTAGTTGGCTAAAAGTTATTCAGTAATCCATCCAAGTCCCGGTGTCCCAAGTTTTCCAGAACGTCAAAAAGTCAATGTTAAAAGAATTTGCTCAGTCCCTGAACCTCAAAAGTCCATAATGTTTGTTATCCTCAAAGTCTGCTGCTTTACTCCCTCTGATTTATTTAAGTTTATAAGTCTTGTTTATTTTCCCCCCTCCTTTCGCCTTGTGGAATATTCTATCAAACCGTATTTGTAATCCAGAATGGCCCGCCAAATTTCCCCATGACTCATTAAGTCACAGAATCAGGTGTTCCGTTTCAAGGGCAATTCCTACCCTTTATAATCCACATTACTTTCAAAATTTCAAAAGGCTCACCAGTTTTTCCTAAGCTGCCAAAAAGTAACAAGTAGAGACAACAGGAAAAACAAATAGACGGCCTTCCAGATTTTGTTTGACTTTTACTTCTCTTCCTATCTCCTCCTATGACTCTTCGTTTTTTTCCCCCAACTCTTTTTCAAGGTCTTTTCCAGCCCTATATCAATATAGTATCTTCTTTGGCCAGTAGATGGCAACAGCTCTAATTTTCAATACCAAAATGGGACTGCCAGGTGATTGTCAAACTTCAATACAAAAAGGGGGGTGTAGTGTGCCAGTAGGCCACTAGGGGCCGCTGTTTAAGCGGGAAGTTGTGTAACTGTTGATTGGTCGAGCTGCTTGACAGCCAGATATAAAAGCTGGCTGTCAGGCAGAGTTACCTCAGATTTTAGAGTTGTGAGCTGTTCCTGTTAGCTGTTATTAAAACGAGTTATCCGACTTGAAGAGTGACGTCTCCTTCACCGCACCCATCTGACTGGCTTCACAGCACTGGTGACGAGGAGTGGGAGTCCACTTCAGTCGTGAATCCGACCGTAATCTGTATGTGGAGAGACATAATCAGGCGTCTTTCGCGAAGTGAGGCTCACCAGATGTTGTTTGCCTTTTACTTCAATACAAAAAGGGGAAAAAACAATTTTTCTTTATATAATTTCTCCCAACAATCAGACAATATTTCCAGCAGATTTAAGTCACTTTTCACAACATAACAAATTTCAGTTCGGTCTTTAAAATTTTCATATTTTTCCATTAAGGTTACATTTCTCTTTTGGGTCTATAGTTTATCTCCATGTGTTAATTTGCCGCTTTCTCCAAGCTTCAGAGTTTTTCAAAAATTCTTTTGTTTAAAGTGGGTCTCTAATAAAAAAAATTGAAAATCGTCTCACCCAGTTCCAATCCACTGTTCGGAAACCGCTGCAGCTCATTTCTTTCTTCAGTTGCCCCAGCTTCAGTCGGCCATAATGGCCGTTTCTCTTCTTTGTTGGTTGGGAGGGTGCCTCAGATACAGTGGAAGAGCTGCCACAAGGGATCCCTCCTTTCTTCGTAACCCCTCCAGGGTCACTTTGTCCCTTAGGGACCCAAAAAACAAAGCGGAGCCCCACTATCCTGACTGTGTCGCTATGATGCCAAACAGAAAGAGGAGGAGATCATGAGTTCTAATCCTGCCTTAAGCATGAAAGCCAACTGGGTGACTTTAGGACAGTCATACTCTCTCTCAGCCCATCCCACCTCACAGGGCCATTGTTGTTTGGGGGGAAATAGGAAGAGGAAGGTGTATTATATATGTTGGATGCCTGAGTTGTTTGTAAAAATAATAAAAACTGTATGTACCCATGTTTTCCTGAAAATAAGACTGGGTCTTATATTTTTGGGACTGGCAAGAAAAGCACCAGGTCTTAGTTTCGGGGAGGTCTTATATTTTCCCCATTTTTTCCTGTACTGGGAACTTGAGTGAGCTGTGCAGCCATCCACCCCAACCCAAGTGGCGGGGAGGGTTCGGGACAATGTTTGGGACTGCCCAACTGAGGACAGAACCCTTCTAGCACCTTCCATGCTTGCAGAGGTGAAGTGGAAGCAGACGGTGGCCACACGGGGCTCCTCCAATGGCCTCCCCATGCTCGGCGCTGTGAAAGGCCCAAAGCAGGACCAGGAAGCTCACCAATTCTGGCCTGCTGATCTTGGTTGGCTGTGGCTCTAACCCAATCCTGGCCGCCAATGTTGTGGGCAAGAACCGCCATGCCGATCCCACTTCATGGCCACACAGATGGAGCCTGCACCGGCCGCTACTTCACATGGGAGAGGAGGCACTATGAGGAATCCCATTTTTCAAATTAGGCAGGTGGGGGTTGCCCACACAGATGCTGCACCTCAGGGCGCCACACTTAGCAGGTGCTAAGCTGGAGGTGGGGGAGGGTCAGTCCCCTTACCCAGTTGCCTGCCCTCTGCCGTTTCTCAACAAACATCTGTGTGTGTATGTGTGTGTGAGAGAGAGAGACAGAGAAAGAAACTGTAGAGAGGAAACCCTTTCAGTGTTACCTGTAATTCTTGTTACTCCCCTCCGTCATTTCTCTGTCTCTCTCTCTCTCTCTCTCTCTCTCTCTCTCTCTCTCTCTCTCTCTCTCTCTCTCTCTCTCTCTCTCTCTCTCTCTCTCTCTCTCTCTCTCTCTCTCTCTCTCTCTCTCTCTCTCTCCAGTTAAAGGGTCAAGCTGAAATTAAGGAGTCAAGGTGACTGTGGAAGGGAAGGGGTGCCTCCTTGGCTGGACTCATCCACCCCCTTCTCTAGGTCTTATTTTTGGGGTAGGTCTTATATTAGGCCCACCACAAAAATCAGGGGAGGGCTTACTTTTGGGGTATGTCATATTTTGGGGGAAACAGTGTGTATTTATTTATTTATTTATTTATTTATTTATTTATTTATTTATTTATTTATTTATTTATTTATTTATTTATTTATTTATTTATTTATTTATTTATTTATTTATTTATTTATGTTTTCTTATATGCCGCCCAACTCCCGAGGGACTCAGGGCGGCGTACAGCAAAGAGAAAATACAAGAACAACCAACAATAAACATTGCATTAAAATCAAATATAAAAATTAAAAATTTAATATTAAAAACCATCTAACAACCAGACATACCCGGGGGAGAGCTAAGATGGATTAGGCTCTACCCCCAGCCTGCAGGAAAAGCCATGTCTTAATGGCTTTTCGGAAGGCCAGCAGGGTGGGGATGGTTCGGGTCTCTGGAGGAAGTTGGTACCAGAGCGCGGGGCCCGCCACAGAGAAGGCCCTCCCCCTAGTGCCCGCCAGCCAGCATTGCTTGGCTGACGGGACCTGGAGGAGGCCAACTCTGTATGTGTGTGTGTGTGTCAATAGACTTATATACCGCTTAACAGTGCTTTACAAACCTCTCAAAGTGGTTTACAACGTCAGCATATTGCCCCCAACAATTCGGATCCCCATTTTACCAACTTGGAAGGATGGACTTCTGCCACAGATAGATTTTTACTATGAAGATGTATCCTTAATCTGTTCTTTCAAGTTTCCCAATGGTGCATTGATGGGTTGACACAGTGGTTCCTGCTGGTTGTCCACTTTTTCTCTTTCCTTCCAGCTTTCCCAGCATTAGGGCCTTTTCCTGAGACCTTGGTTTTCATATGAGGAATAATTTGTGCCTGGTCATTTGTGTTTCGAGTAAAAATTCTAGATTGATTTGTTTCATGATCCATCACTTTCTTTTTTTGGCTACCAATGGAATTCCCAACAGTCTTCCCCAACAGCAAAGTTCAAAAGCATCAATACTCTTCTTTAAAATCCCATTTTTGCTTCTGTCAAGTCACTGGAAATACCATGGCAAGCATGATTTGGATCTGGAACTTTTATCTAGTTTCCAAAGGATTTTCAAATCAAGACCAGCTAATCTGTACCAGATAGTTGATGTTTGGCCATTCCATCCAACATTTTGCAGGGAAATTGATTTCTAATCCATTAATCAAATTAAATAATTTTCCTGATTTTTAGAATTAGAGCAATGTTGCAGCTTCAAACTTCCCAATTCTATTTCTCCACTATTTTCAAAACAGATTAAGCATCAGTCACTTATTATGTCACTCCAAAGAAGGAAAATTGTTGATCAGAGTTATTAAGAAAACAGTACCAGGTCCCCAATGGTTCCATGGCAATTATGTCCCTTATGAATGACTGCAATCATTCTATTATTCCAGAAGGCCACAATATCAAACGTTCTGCATAGAAGGGAATAGAAAGTGAGAAAGGATCCATATGAATACTTCAAGAGCCATGCGGAGGAAGGAAGTGGTCATGCTGACTCTGTGAGATTCATTTCCACAAAGTTCTCTTCCTTGTGTTTTATCTGCCAGAAGTTCTCCTTGAAGATAGACTCAGGTTCTTTCTCCATACATAGAGAATCATAAAATCGATCCTCCTGGTGTCCTGATGCACAAAGCAGTTACTCCGATCTGTTCTGGAAGTGATGCTTTCCCTGTTCCACATGAGTGGTATCAACCCGGTGATCTCATCATTGGTGGGATGATGTCTCACTTGATTTACAATTTCTATCAAATTCCATTCAAACAACATCCTTTTCTCAACCTTTATGATTCACCAAGGTAAAGATTTTCCTTCGAATCATTGACCTTAGACACACACAGCAAAGAATCATTTATATCACTGTTTGTACAGAAAATGTAGAGTTTTTCAGGTAACTGTAAGAATGCTTTGGGTTTTGAAAGTGGTGAGAGAAGAGGGAACTTTCATTTGTGTCTGTTTCATTAACAACGTTCTCGTAAGTAAAGCACATTTGATTGCATGGAAATTATCAAAAAGGAGAATGCTAAAAAAAATCAGCTCTGCCACATTTCACAACACAAAAATAAAGGTTGCCTTTCCAAAAGACAACTAGATATTCTTGGTTTTTTCTTTGAAAATATTTCATTACTTATCCAAAAAGCTTCTTGTTCTGTCTCAGTTCTGGTTTATTTCCGGAAGCTTCTTGGATGAGAAGCGAAATATTTTCAAAGAAAGAAAAAAAAAACCCAAGAAAATCCAGTTGCCTTTTGGAAAAGCACTTTTGGGACAACCATGACCTGGATCACTGAGAATCTCCATAGACATAAATATTGGAATTTATTTAAATCTATTGGCATTCTATTTTACTAAACAGATAAGGAATGGTAGGATAGAGTAAAGTTTTTTTTAATATTTCTACCTGTTGCAGACTATAGTGGACACACCTCATGGATATTGACTCTGGGAGAATTTAGAATTATGAGCACTCCTGGAATATTCCTTCAGAACTGAAAAGATTCAGATGAGCAAGATGTATGGGTTTAGAGAGAATCTCACCCTGAATCTATCATTATTTCTAATTCAGTAAAGTTCCTAGAAAACTAAATCAACAGAGAAAACAAACCACAGCATTCTAGCTTAAACTGAAGGCTGAAGGTAAAACTTCAGATATTAACATAGTATGTCTTATGATGAGTACCTTTCAGGAAAAATAATATAGGGAATAAAGTGTGTGTGAAGTATATTTGAACTGATTACAAAATTATTTAATACTTCAGTCAGAAACAAGTTTTCCTGTAGTCAGTTACAAACAATACCACACAAAAATAATTTGCAAAATTATTGATGATGATGATGATGATGATGATGATGATGATTGTGAAAAGGTGTGCTTAACCTATTTGCAGTGTAACAACCAAATTCTACCAGCACATCCTTGCCTTGGCCTTTGCTGTGAAAGAGATCAATGAAGACCCCCAGATCTTACCTAACGTCACTCTTGGGTTCCACATCTATGACAGTTACCTCAGTGCAAGGATGACCTATCGCACCACTCTGGACCTCCTTTTCAAATCCCAAGAATTTGTCCCTAACTACAAATGTGATAGCCAGAAGAATCTGATGTCCATCATTGGAGGATTAGGTTCTGATACATCATCTAATATAGCTGAAGTTGTAGGTTTCTACAAGATTCCACAGGTAAGTATGGAGGAGATGAGCAGAAAAATTCTGTACCTTGTTGTTATGGCATAATTGCTGAGAATCAGATATTAGACTTAGATTTGTATTAAGACAATCTGCAGACCTTAAGGTATAATACTTATAACACTTTTATGAAACTACAATGCCAATCATAAAAGTGATTATCTAGAGTCATTCCATACCAGAGGAAAGATTAAATGTAGCATACCCTGGTCCTGTTCAACCAAATGAACTGTTATAATGTGTTTGAAATAATTCATAGAAATTCCATTCTACATTAATATTTTAAAGGAAAAGAAGAAGAATCCTCTATTTTTTATGGGAAAACTAGATCCAGAAAGATCAGATTTGAGCTCATGACTCAACAGACTATTATTCTGCTTTATTTTAGCTGACATATGGCTCATTAGCCCAAGAGGAATTTCAGACTAGTAAGCGATCTTCACTTTATTTCATGGTCCCAAAAGAGGAGCATCAATATGTTGGGATTATTCAACTGCTTCATCATTTCAGATGGACATGGATTGGGATTTTTACTAGGGATAACAACAACGGAGAATGTTTCTTACAGAAAATGCAGCCCATACTTTCACAAAATGGAATCTGTTCATCGTTCATACAAAGGCTTCCACACCTAATCCACATAGAACACTATATAGAATTTGATCACATAATGTCAAATATTTCCACTAATTTGAGGAATAGCAACACCACCACATTTCTCATCTATGGAGAATCAGTGACAATTATGTGGCTCAGGGTTATCATGTTTTTAGCAGATCCTGAAAACAAGCAAACTGCATTATTTAGAAAGGTGTGGATCTTGACTGCACAGATTGATTTTGTGCTCTCAGGCTTGCAAGTCACATGGGATCTCCAGATGTTCCATGGGGCTATTTCCTTCACTGTTCATTCAAGAGCAGTTGTAGGTTTAAAGGAGTTTCTTCAGACCATCAAACCTCATTCAGGCTGCAGAGATGGGTTTCTGCAAGATGTTTGGGAACAATCATTTGATTGTTCATTCTCAAAATCAGAAGTACAGGAAATGTCCAATAGGCAATGTCTGGGTGAGGAGAAACTGGAAGATCTTCCTGGGCCTGTGTTTGAAATGGAAATGACTGGCCAAAGCTACAGTGTCTACAATGCTGTTTTTGCTGTGGCTCATGCTTTGCAAGCACTACTCATGTCTGGGTTCAATAAGAAAAAAACTGACCTTCCACCTCTGCAGCCTTGGCAGGTATTCTCTCTGCATTGGACATTTCTTTTATTTCAATGATCAATTTGATCTAGAATTACATTTGAACCTATGGGGGAAAGTCTTAATATCTTCTGCTTATAAAATCCAGTTTAGGTATGAACATCAAGAAGCTACTATATTGTTAAGTAACACAGTTGTAAAGGGAACCTGGCTTCTCCCTTGACTTTGCTTGTCAGAAGGTGGCAAAGGTCATAAATGTGAAAAATGGTCATAAGTCACTTTTTTCAGTGTCATTGTAAGTTTAAACAGTCACTAAACAAGCTGTTGTAAATAGAGGACTACCTGTATTATCCTTTCAACTCACTCTCTCCTTTTATTCTCTCTCACATAGCTCCATCCGTTTCTACATGGCATTTCTTTTAACAATTCGGCTGGAGAGAAGGTTTCCCTGAATGAAAAAGGGGAAGTAATGGGTGGATTTGATATCATCAACCTCATCACATTTCCAAATCGGTCTTTTCAAAGAGTTCGAGTCGGAAAATTAGATCCGAGTTCTCCAACAGGCAAAGAATTATTGATTGATGAAGATTTGATTGCCTGGCACCCAGCTTTTAATCAAGTATGGACTCATTTAATGGACTGTATCTTGAGCCATTATGATCCCAGAGAGAGGCCTTGGTCTCTTAATCCATATTAAGAAAAGCTACTTTAGAAATCTAATTTCTATGTTTGTAAGAAAAAATGGCAGACTATGAACAAATATGGCCCAGGATGAAGCTTTAATCAAATTGACAAAATGATGTTACAATGTAACAGTCAGGTTTTCTTTTTGGTTGCAATTATTTTGCAACCAAATTATTAATAATTATTAGCTGCCTAGAGTCCCCTGGGAGTTGGGCGGCATATAAATCCATTTAAATAAATAAATAAATAAATAAATAAATAAATAAATAAATAAATAAATAAATAAATAAATAAATAAATAAATAAATAAATAAATAAATAAATAAACAAATAAATAAACAAATAAACAAACAAACAAACAAATAAATAAATAAATAAATAAATAAATAAATAAATAAATAAATAAATTTTTCAAATTATGGACATTGCTTTATTTCCATAACATTGTAAATCTTGCATATTTATTTACTCACCTTGTCTTTTTTAAACAGGCCCCTTGGCTCATCATTGTAATTTCAACAACTTTTAATGTATAATATAAATCCAGCTAGATAATATTCACTAGCCCTTTGGGAAGTAAAGGATTCTTTACCCCAATAAAAGAGAACGATTAATAACTCACAAATGAAGGTGTCCCAGGATAACATTGAAGAATCTACTCTGAGTTGGTCACTGGTCAACCTTTGATCCTGGTGACTGTCCCAGATTGGATCCTGAAGGATTAATATTATTTTTTTTAAAAAAAATCTTCCTTTGCAAAAAAACTTTTATGTTTATCACCAGGTTCTTCCAATTTCTTTGTGTAATGACCATTGCTTCCCTGGATACTGGAAGAAGGAGGCTGAAGGAAAACAATTCTGTTGCTATGACTGTGTTCCCTGTGCAGAAGGGAAGATTTCAAATCAAAAGGGTAAGTGAGACATTCCAGCAAGTTTTCATTAAGTTGATTTAAGCAAACGAATAAGAGTGGTGGTTCAATGGTTTAAAATGCTGGAGAAGGTCATTAAGCTCCAACGGTTTGAGTCCTAGCACTGTGTAGTGTGGTGAGCTTCCATCACTCAACTCAGCTTCTGTCGATCTAGCAGTTTGAAAGTATGTTATATGCAAGTAGATAAATAGGTACCACTTTTGTGGGGAGACGAGCTGGCTCTTCATGTGGACGGTTAGAATCTTACTGGCACTGCACTTCCCATTTGAGACGTCCATTAGCAAGGCAGCTTTGGTGAAGGGTCAAGGCACCCGATGTAAGCCACTCAACTTTCATTTTGATGCAGAGCTAGATTGCTCCCTGTGGTGCACTTCAGAAAGTGCATGAGTGTGAACCAATCAGCGCAAGCAGTCTTAGGCAGCCAAACTACTAGTCTATATTTATATTATAGTTTCCTGGCTAATGTAACATCACCATATACTAAATAAATAGATAAATTTAAGCAAACTGTAATACTCTACCTTAGTGTGAACATAACTAATACTTTTACGTCTTCTTCAAGATAAGTATTCATTTTTATAGCTGTCACTCACAATCTGTTGTTCAGCTTTCAAACATTGTCATTACACAATTTATTTAGTTAGTTAGTTACTTTGTCAAACATATATGAGAAAACAGATATAAGTACAGTATAAACATGGACATGAACACAGGAAATGGGTATAAATAAATGGGGACAGTAGGACAGGGATGGTTGGCACGCTTGTGCACTTATCCATGCCCCTTACAGACCTCTTAGGAATGGGGTGAGGTCTATGGTAGGCAGTTTAAGGTTAAAGTTTTGGGGGTTTGAGGATGTAACAACATTGACCACTCAATGTTGAGTGGTCAGAGCATTGACCACTCTGTTGCTGAAGTCATTTTTTTCTGCAATCGAGTTTGGAGCAGTTTACATTGAGTTTGTATCTATTGTTTGCCCGTGTATTATTGCGGTTTAAGCTGAAGTAGTCGTTGATAGGTAGGACATTGTAGCAGACAATTTTGTGTACTAAGCTTAGGTCAGACCATAGGCGGCATAGTTCTAGGATATTCAAGCCCAAAATTTCAAGCCTCGGGCATAAGGTATTCTATTGTGAGCAGAGGAGTGGAGTATGTATGAACTATGTTACTTGAGATTTACAAGCCTCATGGTTTTCTTTTCCATACTTTTTGGGGTGGGGGATTGGGAAAAGTCCAAATGGTCTACATTGTAATAAATTTTAAAATGATACAAAGGGTTGCATTTCAAAGATTAATTGTCCGTCCATTTCTGCTTGCTGTTATGCCAATCCTAAATTTTCCATTTGAGGAAAAAACTGAATTTTCATAGAAACATGATCCATCTGGTAACCAGCGGAAAGAACTGAAAAGGAATAACAACTGTCAATGTGTTCAGAAAGTAATTTGAATAATATGGAATGCCTAGATGACATATTCCTTTATTTTCCTTCCAGATATGGATGACTGTTTTGAATGTTCACAAGATCATTATCCAGATGAAGAAAAGAAAGGATGTATCCTGAAACTGCTGGTCTTTCTAACTTTTGAAGAAATCTTAGGCATCGGTTTAACCTCAGCAGCTCTTTGTTTCTTCTTCTTGACATCTTGGATACTTGGAACTTTCATTAAGCACAGGGATACTCCCATTGTCAAAGCCAACAACCGGTCCCTCACCTACACCCTCCTTGTCTCTCTTCTGCTCTGTTTTCTCTCCTCTTTGCTCTTCCTCAGCCAGCCTGGCAAGGTGACCTGCCTTCTCCGACAATCAACTTTTGGCATCACCTTCTCAGTGTCCATTTCTAGTGTACTGGCTAAAACCATCACTGTGGTTGTGGCTTTCATGGCCACTAAACCAGGATCTCAGATGAAGAAATGGGTGGGGAAAAGATTGGCTTTTTCTATTGTCCTTTCCTGCTCTCTCTTGCAAGTATGTATTTGTATTCTTTGGTTGTCGACATCTCCCCCGTTCCCTGAGTTGGACATGCACTCAGAGCTCCAAGAAATGATTTTACAATGCAATGAGGGGTCAGCCTCCTTCTTCTACTGTCTCTTGGGCTACATGGGTATCTTGGCCATCGCCAGCTTTATTGTGGCTTTCCTTGCTCGTAAATTACCGCACAGCTTTAACGAAGCCAAGTTCATCACCTTCAGCATGTTGGCCTTTTGCAGTGTTTGGATCTCCTTCTTTCCAGCCTATCTGAGCACAAAAGGAAAAGCCATGGTAGCCGTGGAGGTCTTCTCCATCTTGGCATCCAGCGCTGCATTACTGGGATGCATATTCCTGCCCAAATGCTACATCATTGTTTTGCGGCCAGACCTCAACCACAGGGAGCAGCTCAGAAAGAGGAATTAGTACATAATGTGATATTTCTGGCTTTGAGAAATTGCTGACCAAAAAAAGAGAAGGATTGTTTGCTATCTATAGGAGACATATAGAAGTCATTAATTCTGACAACAGAGGATTGTCAAATCAATTAGAATAGAGCTGGAAGGGACCATGGAGGTGTTCTAGGCCAACCCCCTGCTCAAGCAGGAGACCCTATACAATTTCAGACAGTTGGCTCTCCTTCTTAAAAACCTCCAATGAAGAAGCACCCACAATGTTTGAAGTTAAAGCTGTTCCACTGGTTAATTGTCCTCATTGTTAGGAAGTTTCTCCTCAATTCCAGGTTGCTTCACTCCTTGGTTAGTTTCCATCCATTGTTTCTTGTCTTGCCTTCTGGAGCTTTGGGAAATAAGTTATCCCCCTCCCCTTTGTGGCAGCCCCTCAAATACTGGAAGAGTTCTATCATGTCCCTCCGGTCCTTTTTTCCCCTAGACTGGCCATACTCAATTCCTGAAAGGATTTTTCAAAAATGTTTTAATCTCCAGCCCTTTAATCATCTTTGTTGCTCTTCTTTGCACTTTTTCCAAAGTCTTGACATCTTTTTTGTAATGTGGTGACCCAAACTGGATGCAGTAATCCAGGAGTGGCCTTACTAAGGTTTTATAAAGCAGTAAGAATACTTCATGTGATTTTAATTCTATGCCTCTGTTTATACAACCAAGGATCGTATTAGCTTTTTTGGCTGCTTCCGCAAATGGCTGGCTCGACCACCTCACCCCACCCAAAATGTTAAAGGTGGCCCTGATTCCCCCCCCCAAAATAGGTTATGCCTTATAATATGGAAACTGTGTCCTGTAGCACAGGATTGATGGAGGATTATTCTAATCACTAAGAGTTATAGTAGTTGCCAATTGCAAAAGTAATGCTCATCCTGCTACATTTGCAATCATTCTTCAAGATTCTTTAATTAAACATTTTCTGTCTTTCAACACCCCAAGATAGCAAGACATTGAGAATCCAGTTGTCATGTTAGAAGATTAGGGATATTGAATCAAATCTTGTCAATGTTCGCAGTTTACTTATTTATGTAGCAAATTTATACAGCTGCCTACTTGTTCACAATGACTCTAGGCACCATACAAGCAATAAAACACAATATAGAAAAAAAATCAAAATTAAAAAGTATTTCCCCCTGGTGACAATACACAGTCAAGTAAGACATTTGATGGGCTCCATTCCACTCTGGGTTCTCCAGGCCTGCTGGGAAAACCAGGCCTTCAGTGCCTTACAAAAGAGTATCAAAGTGGGGGCCAGTATCATTTTTGAAGGGATGGTGTTCCAGAGGGTGGGAGGGTATTTTCCTCCATTTTTTCCTGTACTGGGAACTTGAGTGAGCCATGCAGCCGTCCACCCCCAACCCAAGTGGTGGGGAGGGTTCGGGACAATGTTTGGGACTGCCCAGCTGAGGACAGAACCCTTCTAGCACCTTCCATGCTTGCAAAGGTGAAGCGGAAGCAGGCGGTGGCCCCACAGGGCTCCTCCAATGGCCTCCCCACCCTCGGCGCTGTGAAAGCCCTGAAGCAGCACCAGGAAGCTCACTGAGTCTGGCCTGCTGATCTCGGTTGGCTGCGGCTCTGACCCAATCCTGGCCGCCAATGTTGTGGGCAAGAAATATCATGCCAACCCCACTTCATGGCCATGCATATGGTGCCTGCACTGGCCACTACTTCACATGAGAGAGGAGGCACTACGAGGAATCCCATTTGTCAAATTAGGCAGGTGGGGGTTGCCCAGATAGGTGCTGCACTTCGGGGCGCCACACTTAGCAGGTGTTGAGTAGGAGGCGGGGGAGGGTCAATCCCCTTACCTGGTTGCCTGCCCTCTGCCATTTTTCAACAAACAGTGTATGTATGTGTGTGTGTGAGGGAGACAGAGAAAGAAACGGTAGAGAGGAAACCCTTTCAGTTTTACCTGCAATTCTTGTTACTCCCCTCCGTCATTTCTCTCCCTCTCTCTCTCTCTCTCTCTCTCTCTCTCTCTCTCTCTCTCTCTCTCACACACACACACACACACACACACACACACACACACACACACACACACACACACACACACACACATGATTGCTTGAAAGGGACAGGCTGCGCTTTGCTTCTACCATAAGCACACACATCCCACAGTCTTTCAGAATTGCCTACCTTTTTGTTACTTTTCTCAAACAGCAGGAGCCGGGTAGAGGTGTGTGGGTGGGGGAGCTGATTCCAACGGGCTGCATGGCTTTCTGCCTCATCACCCGAAACATCTCCAGGCACCCAGAGAACTCCTGGCCCTCACTGGATCAGCTGATCTAAAAGCTGCAGTTAAGGGGTCAAGGTGACCAGGGAAGGGAAGGGTTGCCTCCTTGGCTGGACTCATCCACCCCCTTCTCTAGGGCTTATTTTTGGGGTAGGCCTTATATTAGGCCCATTCCAAAAATCAGCAGAGGGCTTACTTTCGGGGTATGTCATATTTTGGGAAAACAGTGTGTATGTGTGTGTGTCAATAGCACTTGGACTTATATACCACTTAACAGTGCTTTACAAACCTCTCTAAGCGGTTTACGTCAGCAACAATTTGGGTCCTCATTTTACCAACTAGGAAGGATGGACTTCTGCCACAGATAGATTTTTACTATGATCATGTATGCTTAATCTATTCTTTCAAGTTTCCCAATGGTGCATTAATGGCTTGACACAGTGGTTCCTGCTGGTTTCCCACTTTTTCTTTTTTTTTCATCTTTCCCAGCATTAGGGCCTTTTCCTGAGACCTGGGTTTTCATATGAGGTGTCCAAATAGAATAATTTGTGCCTGGTCATTTGTGTTTCGAGTAAAAATTCTAGATTGATTTGTTTCATGATCCATCAGTTTCTTTTTTTTGGCTGCCAATGGAATTCCCAACAGTCTTCCCCAACAGTGAATTTCAAAAGCATCAATACTTCTTTAAAATCCCACCTTTGCTTCTGTAAAGTCCCTGGAAATACCATGGCAAGCATGATTTGGATCTGGAACTTTTATCTAGTTTCCAAAGGATTTTCAAAACAAGACCAGCTAATCTGTACCGGATAGTTGATGTTTGACCATTTCATCCAACATTTTGCAGGGAAATGGATTCCTGATCCATTGATCAAATTAAATCTTTGTCCTGATTTTTAGAATTAGAGCAATGTACTAGCTTCCAACTTCCCAATTCTATTTCTCCACTATTTTCAAAACAGATTAAGCATCAGTCACTTATTATGTCACTCCAAAGAAGGAAAGTTGTTCATCAGACATATTAAGAAAACAGTGCCAGGTTCCCAATGGTTCCATGGCAATTATGTCCCTTAGGAATGACTGCAATCATTCTATTATTCTAGAAGGCCATAATATCAAACATTCTGCATACAAAGGAATAGAAAGTGAGAAAGGATCCAATTAAATATTTCAAGAGCCACATGGAGGGAGGAAGTGGTCATGCTGACTCTGTGAGATTCATTTCCACAAAGTTCTCTTCCTTGTGTTTTATCTGCCCCAGAAGTTCTCCTTGAAGATAGACTCAGGCTTTTTCTCCATACACAAGAGATTCATAAAATCGATCCTCCTGGTGTTCCTGATGCACAAAGCAGTTACTCTGAGCTCTCCTGGAAGTGATGCTTTCCCTGTTCCACATGAGTGGTATCAACCTGGTGACCTCGTCATCGGTGGGATGATGTCTCACCTGGTTTACCATTTTTATCAAGCTCTATTCAAAGAACACCCTTTTCTCAACCTTTATGATTCACCAATGTAAAGGTTTTCCTTTGAATCTTTTGACCTTGCATACATACCAAAGAATCACTTATATAACTAATAGCTGTTTGTACAGAAAATGTAAATTTTTCAGGTAAATGTAAGAATTCTTTGTGTTTTGAAAGTGGTGAGAGAAGAGGGGACTTTCTTTGTGTTTGGTTCATTAAGAACGTTCTCGTAAGTAAAGCACATTTGATTGCATGGAAATTATATATATTAAAAAAAAGAAAGAATGCTAAATAAAATCAGCTCTGCCACATTTCACAACACAAAAATAGAGGTTGCCTTTCCAAAAAGCAACTGGACAATATTGTGTTTTTCTTTGAAAAAAAATTTGCTTCTAATGCAAGAAGCTTCTTGTTCTGTCTCAGTTTTGAAAGCTTCTTGGATGAGAAGTTGAATATTTTCCAAAAAAAAAAAATTAAACAAAACAAGAAAGTCCAGTTGCCTTTTAGAAAACCTTTGGGACAACCATGACCTGGATCACTGAGAATCTCCATAAACATAAACATTGGAACTTAGTTAAATCTATTTTACTGAACAGATAAGGAATGATAGGATAGAGTAAAGGTGTTTTAGTATTTCTATCTGCTGCAGCCAAAGTGGACACATACCTTAGATATTGACTCTGGAGGGATTTAGAATTATGAGCACTCCTGGAATATTCCTTCAGAACTGAAAAGATTCAGATAAACTAGATATATGGGTTTAGAGAGAATCTCACCCTGAATCTATCATTCTTTCTAATTCAGTAAAGTTCCTAGAAAACCAAATCAACAAAGAAAACAAACCACAGCATTCTAGCTTAAACTGAAGGCTGAAGTTAAAACTTCAGATGTTAACATAGTATGTCTTATGATGACTAACTGTCAGGAAAAATAATGAAGGAGATAAAGTGAGTGCAAAGTATATTTGAAATAATTAAAAAATTATTTAATACTTCAGTCAGAAACAAGTTTTCCTGTAGTTAGTTACAAACAATACCACAGCAAAATTATTTGCAAAATTATTTATGATGATGATGATGATAGAATAGAATAGAATAGAATAGAATAGAATAGAATAGAATAGAATAGAATAGAATAGAATAGAATAGAATAGAATAGAATAGAATTCTTTATTGGCCAAGTGTGATTGGACACACAAGGAATTTGTCTTTGGTGCATGTGCTCACAGTGTACACACAAAAAAGATACGTTTGTCAAGAATCATAAGGTACAACACTTAATTATTGTCATAGGATTCAAATAAGCAATCAGGAAACAATCAATATTGATATAAATCGTAAGGATACAAGCAACAAATTACAGTCATACAGTCATAAGTGGGAGCAGATGGGTGATAGGAATGATGAGAAGACTAATAGTAATAGTAATGCAGCCTTAGTGAATAGTTTGACAGTGGTGAGGGAATTATTTCTTTAGCAGAGTGATGGCGTTTGGGAAAAAACTGTTCTTGTGTCTAGTTGTCTTGATGTGCAGTGCTCTATAGCATTGTTTTGAGGGTAGGAGTTGAAACAATTTATGTCCAGGATGCGAGGGGTCAGTAAATATTTTCACGGCCCTCTTTTTGACTCGTGCAGTATACAGGTCCTCAATGGAAGGCAGGTTGGCAGTAATTGCTTTTTCTGCAGTTCTGATTATCCTCTGAAGTCTGTGTCTGTCTTGTTGGGTTGCAGAACCAAACCAGACAGTTATAGAGGTGCAGATGACAGACTCAATAATTCCTCTGTAGAATTATATCAGCAGCTACTTGGGCAGTTTGAGCTTCCTGAGTTGGTGCAGAAAGAACATTCTTTGTTGTGCTTTTTTGATGATATTTTTGATTTTAGTGACCATTTTAGGTCTTGAGATATCATAGAACCTAGAAATTTGAAGGTCTCTACTGTTGATACTGTGTTGTCTAGTATTGTGAGAGGTGCTAGAATGGGAGGGTTTCTCCTAAAGTCTACCACCATTTTTACGGTTTTGAGTGTTTTCAGTTCCAGATTGTTTCGGTCGTACCATAAAGTGGTGCTGATGGTGATGGTGATGGTGATGGTGATGGTGATGGTGATGGTGATGGTGATGGTGATGGTGATGGTGATGGTGATGGTGATGGTGATGATGATGAAAAGGTGTGCTTAATCTATTTTTAGTGTAATAACCAAATTCTACCAACACATCCTTGCCTTGGCCTTTTCTGTGAAAAAGATAAATGAAGACCCCAGATCTTACCTAACATCACTCTTGGGTTCCACATCTATGACAGTTACCACAATCCAAGGATGACCTATCGCACCACTCTGGACCTCCTTTTCAAATCCCAGGAATTTGTCCCAAACTACAAATGTGATAGCCAGAAGAATCTGATGTCCATCATTGGAGGATTAGGTTCTGATACATCATCTAATATAGCTGAAGTTGCAGGTTTCTACAAGATTCCACAGGTCAGTATGGAGCAAAAATTTCTGTACCTTTTTTTTCATGGCATAATTACTGAGAATCAGATCTTAGGTTTAAATTAAAACGTTCTGCCAATCTTAAAATATAATACTTAGCACTCTTTTCTGAAATTACAATACCACTCATAGAAGTAGGTATCCAGGGACATTCCATAAATTAAAAAAAAAGTTTTAATGTAGCAGTCCCTGGTCCTGTTCAAACAATTGAACTATTATAATGTGTTTGAAATAATTCCTATAAATTCCATACTATATTAATATTTCAAAAGAAATAGAGGAAGAAAAATCCTCTATTTTTTATGGGAAAACTAGATCCAGAAAGATCAGATTTGAGCTCATGACTCAACAGAGCATTATTCTGCTTTATTTTAGCTGACATACGGCTCATTAGCCCAAGAGGAGTTTCGAACCAACAAACTCTCTTCACTTTACTTCATGGTCCCAAAAGAGGACCATCAGTACATTGGGATTGTCCAACTGCTTCGTCATTTCAGATGGATATGGATTGGGATTTTTACTATGGATAACAACAATGGAGAACGTTTCTTACAGAAAATGCAGCCCATACTTTCACTAAATGGAATCTGTTCATCGTTCATACAAAGGCTTTCACAACTAATCCACATAGAAGACTATGCAGAACTTTATCACGTAATCTCAAGTATTTTTGGTAATTTGTGGAATAGCAACACCACCACATTTCTCGTCTATGGAGAATCGGGGACAGTTATGTGGCTCAGAGCTATCATGTTTTTAGCAGATCCTGAAAACAAGCAAACTGCATTATTTAGAAAGGTGTGGATCTTGACTGCACAGATTGATTTTGTGTTGTCTGGCTTTCAAGTCACGTGGGATCTCCAGATGTTCCATGGGGCTATTTCCATCACTGTTCATTCAAGAGCAGTTGTAGGATTCAAGGAGTTTCTTCAGACCATCAAACCTCATTCAGGCTGCAGAGATGGGTTTCTGCAGGATATTTGGGAACAATCATTTGATTGTTCATTCCCAAAATCAGAAGTACAGGAAATGTCCAATAGGCAGTGCCTGGGAGAGAAGAAACTGGAGGATCTTCCTGGGCCTCTGTTTGAAATGGAAATGACTGGCCAAAGCTATAGTGTCTACAATGCGGCTCATGCTTTGCAAGCACTACTCATGTCGGGGTTCAATAAGAAAAAAACCATGATGGGTAAAAAAACTGACCTTCCAACTCTGCAGCCTTGGCAGGTATTCTCTCTGCATTGGACGTTTCTTTTATTTCAATGAGCAATTTGATCTAGAATTATCATTTGAACCTACGGGGGAAAGTCTTAATATTTTCTGCTTATACAATCCGGTTAGGTATGAACATCAAGAAACTTCTGTCTTGTTAAGTAACGCAGTTGTAAAGGGAACCTGGCTTCCCCCTTGACTTTGCTTGTCAGAAGGTGGCAAAGGTCATAAATGTGAAAAATGGTCATAAGTCACTTTTTTCAGTGCCATAGCAACTAAACAAACTGTTGTAAGTAGAGGACTACCTGTATTATCCTTCCAACTCACTCTCTCTTTTTATTCTCTCTCAAATAGCTCCATCTGTTTCTATATGGCATTTCTTTTAACAATTCAGCTAGAGAGAAAGTTTCCCTGAATGATAAAGGGGAACTAATGGGTGGATTTGATATCATCAACCTCATCACATTTCCAAATCGGTCTTTTCAAAGAGTTCCAGTCGGAAGAATAGATCCGAGTTCTCCAACAGGCAAAGAATTATTGATTGATGAAGATTTGATTGTCTGGCACCCAACTTTTAATCAGGCATGGAGTCAGTTAATGGGCTATATCTTGAGCCATTATGATTCCTGATAGAGGGCTTGGTTTCTGAAACCATATTGAGAAAAGACTCTTTAGAAATCTAATTTCTATGTTTGCAAGAAAAAATGGAATACTATGAACAAATGTGGCCCAGGATAAAGCTTTAATCAAATTGACAAAATGATCTTACAATGTAAAAGTCAGGTTTTCTTTTTGGCTGCAATTATCTTTCAAATTATGGGCATTGCCTTATTTCCATAACATTGTAAAAATTGCATATTTACTCACATTGTCTTTTTGAAACAGGCCCCTTGGCTCATCATTGTACTTTCAACAAATTTTAATGTATAATATAAATCCAGCTAGGTAATATTCACTAGCCCTTTGGGAAGTAAAGGATTCTTTCACCCAATAAAAGAGAATGATTAATACATCACAAATTAAGGTGTCCCAGGATAACATTGAAGAATCTACTCTTGGTCTACTCAATCTACCAATTGGTCAATGGTCAACCTTTGGTCCCAGTGACTGTCCCAGATTGGATCCTGCAGGATTAATAAATGTTTTTTTAAATCTCCTTTTGCAAAATCCTTTTATGTTTATCACCAGGTTCTTCCAATTTCTCTGTGTAATGACCATTGCTTCCCTGGATACTGGAAGAAGGAGGCTGAAGGAAAACAATTCTGTTGCTATGACTGTGTTCCCTGTGCAGAAGGGAAGATTTCAAATCAAAAGGGTAGGTGAGACATTCCAGCAAGTTTTCATTAGGTTGATTTAAGCAAACAAAGAGGAGCGGTGGTTCAATGGCTTAATGATGCTGGAGAAGGTCATTAAGCTCCAATGGTTTGACTCCTAGCACTTTGTGGTGTGGTGAGCTTCCGTCACTCGTCTCAGCTTCTACCGATCTAGCAATTCAAAAGTATGTTATATGCAAGTAGATAAATAGGTACCACTTTGGTGGGGAGACGAGTTGGCGCTTCATGTGGACGGTTAGAATCTTGCTGTCACGGCACTTCCCATTTGCGATGCCCATTTGCGAGGCAGCTTTGATGCTGCACCCCATATGATGCTGCAGCAAAACCACTCAACTTTCATTCTGATGAAGAAATGAAAGCTTTGATGAGGTTTCATCCAAGGAGCTTCTTCAACTCTGACTGGATGGTGGGAAATGGAAGGATTTATATTCATTGTAGACAGCTGTTCATTTGCATTCTTTTATAGAGTTGTTGAGGCCATTTGGAGGTTTGTCTGTGTCCTCGGGGTCACCTGAGTAGTGCAAATGGTATGGAGCCTTCTTGGAACTGCTGAAAGGACTGTGTTGTGGAGTTTTGCTTTCTGCAGCTGTGTTCCTTTCTGCCCTGTGTCCCTTCATTGTTGGAGACAGCCACAGGCTGTTGGGGATGAGTCTGTGATAAAATCATACTCCCACACCATTTGAAGGGTGTTCATCCCAAAGTGCATAGCCAAATGTCAATGGATTTCATGTTTGTGCTTTTAGCATAGCTAAATGTCTATGACCAGCTATCTGCAAGGAATATAAATCCTTCCATTCCCCACTATCCAGTCAGAGCTAAAGAAGCTTCTTGGAGGAGAAGTGAAACATATTCAAAGAAAAAACAAGTCGTCACTTGAAAAAGCACCTTTCAGACAACCATGACCTGAATGACTGAGAATCTTCCTAGACAAACAGAGCTAGCAGTCTTAGGCAGCCAAATTACAACAGTGTGAGGCAGCAGCCAAAAAAGGCCAATGCAATTCTAAGTAGCATTAAGAGAGGAATACAATCAAGATCAAGGGAGGTACTAATATCACTCTATAAAGCCATAGTAAGACCACACCTAGAGTACTGCATCCAGTTTTGGTCACCACACTATAAAAAAGATGTTGAGACTCTAGAAAGAGTGCAGAGAAGAGCTACCAAGATGATTAGGGGACTGGAGACTAAAACATATGAAGAACAGTGACAGGAACTGGGCATGGCTTATCTAGCGAAGAGAAGGACAAGGGGAGACATGATAGCAGTGTTCCAATATTTGTGGGGCTGCCACAGAGAGGAGGGGGTCAAGCTATCCTCCAAAGCACCCAAAGGCCAGACAAGGAATAATGGATGGAAACTGAACAAGGAGAGATTCAACCTGGAAATAAGGAGAAATTTTCTGACAGTGAGAAAAACTAACCAATGGAACAGAAGTTGCCTTCCGAAGTTGTGCAAGCTTCATAACTGGAAGCTTCCAAGAAGAGACTGGACTGCCATCTGTCAAAAATGGTGTAGGGTCTGCTGGATGGGGGGTTGGACTAGATAACCTACAAGGTCCCTTCCAACTCTGTTAATCTGTATATGTATCTACTAGTCTGTATTAGCATTATAGTCTCCTGCATAATGTAGCATCACCATGTAGTAAATAAATAAGTAAATTTAAGCAAACTGCAATACGCTACCTTAGTGTGAAAATAACTAATACCTTTACATCTTCTTCAAGGTGAATATTCATTTTTATAGCTGTGACTCACAATCTGTTGTTCAGGTCAATAGACTCTGTTACTAGAGACTTACATATACCCTCATAATTTTCTTTTCCATGTTTCCAAATAGCCTACATTGCAATAAAATTTAAAATGATACAAAGGGTTGCATTTCAAAGAATAATTGTCCTCTCATTTCTGCTTTGTTTTATGCTGATCCTAAATTTTTCATTTGAGGGAAAACTGAATTTTCATAGAAACATGATCCATCTGGTAACCAGCGGAAAGAACTGAAAAGGAATAATAGCTGTCAATGTGTTCAGAAAGTAATTTTAATAATATGGAATGCATAGATGACATATTCCTTGATTTTCCTTCCAGATATGGATGACTGTTTTGAATGTTCGGAAGATCATTATCCAAATAAAGAAAAGAAAGACTGTATCCTGAAACTGCTGGTCTTTCTAACTTTTGAAGAAACCTTAGGCATCGGTTTAGGCTCAGCAGCTATTTGTTTCTTCTTCTTGACATCTTGGGTACTTGGAACTTTTATTAAGCACAGGGATACTCCCATTGTCAAAGCCAACAACCGGTCCCTCACCTACACCCTCCTTGTCTCTCTTCAGCTCTGTTTTCTCTCCTCTTTGTTGTTCCTCAGCCAACCTGACAAGGTGACCTGCCTTCTCCGGCAACCAACTTTTGGCATCACCTTCTCAGTGGCCATTTCTAGTGTACTGGCCAAAACCATCACTGTGGTTGTTGCTTTCATGGCCACTAAACCTGGTTCTCAGATGAGGAAATGGGTGGGGAAAAGATTGGCCTTTTCTATTGTCCTCTTATGCTCTCTCTTACAAGTATGTATTTGTATCCTTTGGTTGTCAACATCTCCCCCTATCCCTGAGTTGGACATGCACTCAGAGCTCCAAGAAATGATTTTACAATGCAATGAGGGGTCAGCTTTCTTCTTCTACTGTGTTTTGGGCTACATGGGTATCTTGGCCATCGCCAGCTTTATTGTGGCTTTCCTTGCCCGTAAATTACCGGACAGCTTTAACGAAGCCAAGTTCATCACCTTCAGCATGTTGGCCTTTTGCAGTGTATGGATCTCCTTCTTTCCAGCTTATCTGAGCACAAAAGGAAAAGCCATGGTAGCTGTGGAGGTCTTCTCCATCTTGTCCTCCAGTGCTGCATTACTGGGATGCATATTCTTGCCCAAATGCTACATCATTGTTTTGCGGCCACAGCTCAACCACAGGGAACAAATCACAAAGAGTAATTAGTACATCATGTGTTCTTTCTGGCTCTGAGAAATTGCTGACAACCACAAAAAAAGGATTGTTTGCTGTCCATTGGAGACATTTAGAAATCATTTATTCTGACAATAGAGGATTAATGGAGGATTATCCTGATCACTGAGTTTTATTATAGTTGCCAATTGCAAAAGAAATGCTCATCCTGCTGCATTAGCTATCATTCTCCAAGATTCTTTAATTAAACACCTTCTGTCTTTCAACACCCCAAGATAGCAAGACATTGAGAATCCAGTTGTTGTGTTAGAAGATTAGAGATATTGAATCAAATCAGGTCCAATGTTTGCAGTTTCCTTATTTATTTATGTAGAAAATTTATATAGCTGCCTACTTGCTCACAGCGACTCTAGGCAGCTTACAAGCAATAAAACATAATATAGAAAATAATTTAAAAAAACTGTATCCCCCTCTGGCAACAACACACAGTCAAATAAGCCACTTAATGGGCTCCATCCCACTCTGGGTTCCCTGGGCCTGCTGGCAAAACCAGGCCTTCAGGGCCTTACGTAACATTGTCAAAGTGGGGGATTTAATTTTGGAAGGATGATGTTCCAGAGGGTTGGAGCCACCATGGAGAAGGCCCTTCTTCTCTGTCCCACCAAAAGTACTTCCTTAGTGGACGGGACTTTACCATTTTCATGGTTTTTATATTTTCCATTCATAAATGACTTCATAAATGTATCAAAAATGGAATTACATTTTATGAAAATGTATTTAACGTGGTATCAGGGGATATCCTTTTTGGATTGGTCTGGGCTTTTGAAATATGAATATTATAGAGTTTATGAAATATAAATGATTTTTTAAAAATTATGCTCACTCTCTAGTAATCTACCTATTTCCACTATAATCTATTGTTGTAATAATACAAAAAGAATTAGTGAAGGGAAATAAAATGTATTCTTCCTTCCATAGTAGCAGCCCAAATTATATTGTTCTTCTGCCCCAAATGCAGCACAGAGCTTTCCTTAAATTCAACAGAAGCCATCCTGCAATCTCTGCCTTGTTTCTCTTTCTAAACACAGGTAGTTTTTTCAGCTTAATTTACAATGCAGTCTTCTGTGTGCTCTGGCCCCATAACCTATCAGAGTTTGTTGCATAAAAATCAATTTCCAGAAGCACACACAAATGATACAAGAGCCGATGTGGCGCAGTGGTTAAAATGCAGCACTGCAGTTCAGCAGTCCAGCTGTTCAAATCTCACCGGCTCAAGGTTGACTCAGCCTTCCATCCTTCTGAGGTGGGTAAAATGAGGACCCAGATTGTTGGGGGCAATATGCTGAACTCTGTAAACCGCTTAGAGAGGGCTGTAAAGCACTATGAAGCGGTATATAAGTCTAAGTGCTATTGCTATTGCTATTGCTATGACTGATTCAGCTGGATTCATTAACTTCTTTATAAACATAGTAATATACAATACCACAAGTAGATTATTTCTTCAAGTGAACACAAGCAGGAGAGTTATTCATTTCAGCAGAGCAGACAAGCACAGAGTGGGCTGAGAGTACAGAGTAGACAGAGAGTACAGAGTGGACTGAGCCATGCCCAGCATTCAGCTTACGTTGTCAGTTTCGATTCTCTGCACAGACTCAGAAATATTTAGCTCCCATTGGCTGACTTAGTTGCTATGCCTACTCATTGGCAGACCTTGTTAACATGGTTCTCCCAGTTCATGAATGTCTTAACAGTGGAGATATTCTAGTCCAACCCCCTCTTTGAGCAGGAAACCTGATACCATTACAGATAAATCAATGTCCAGTCTCTTTTTGAAAGCCTCCAGTGATGGAGCACTTACAACTTCTGAAGGCAAGTTGTTGCATTGGTTAATCGTTTTCACTGTTAGGAAATTTCTCCTTAGTTCTAGGTTGTCTTTTGGGGCTTTGGAAAATAGTTTGACCCCCTTGTCTTTGTAGGGGCCCCTCAAATATTGGAACACTGCTATCATGTCTTATGGTTTTAGGGAGAATCTCCTTTCAGTCACTTCCTGCCCATCCCCAACTCAAAGCTACCCAATATTTTCACTGCTGTTCACAACTCAGCTCCAGATTCCACCAAGCTACCAGACAATAGGTGACAACTGCCATTGGTATGTCTTGGTTGGGTCTGATAGTAATAACTCAACTGATTTGTCTAGAAATTGTTGAAGGATTGGGGTATGTGGTACTTTTGGAGATATCTATAATAATTGTAGTAAATGAAAACATCATTAATCCTTTCTATTCCTCCAGAATCTCATGGTCTACTCACGGTCACTCATGCCCTTGTCACCTCCCGACTGGACTACTGCAATGCGCTCTACATGGGGCTACCCTTGAAGAGTATTCGGAGACTTCAGTTGGTGCAAAATGCAGCTGCGCGTGCTGTGGTGGGTATGCCAAGGTACACCCACGTTACACCTATACTCCGCCAGCTGCATTGGTTGCCCATCGGTCTCCGGGTAAATTCAAGGTGTTGATCATCATCTTTAAAGCCCTTCATGGCTTAGGACCAGGTTACCTTCGGGACCGCATTCTGCCTCATACTTCCCTTCGACCGGTTAGGGCCCACAGAGTGGGTCTCCTCCAGGTCCCGTCAACCAAACAATGTCGGCTGGTGGGCCCTAGGGGGAGGGCCTTCTCTGTGGGGGGCCCCGTGCTCTGGAACCAACTTCCCCCAGAGACCCGAACCATCCCCACCCTGCTGGCCTTCCGAAAAGCCTTCAAGACATGGCTCTTCCTGCAGACAGGGGGTTGAGACTAGTTCCATCTGAGCTCTCCCCCGGTATGTCTCGTGGTGAATATTTTTAACTGTTTAACTTTTATCTTTTTAACTTTGTTTTAATTGTTGTTTATTATCTAGTGTTCTTGCATAATGCTGTATGCCGCCCTGAGTCCCTCGGGAGTAGGGCGGCATAGAAGAATCAATAATAAATAAATAAATAAATGGTTATAGTCTTTCATGTATAAGCCTTAAGCTTAAGTTTCAATTTTGATTCTCTGCACAGACTCAGAAGTATTTCGCTCCCATTGGCTGATTTAGTTGCTATGCCTATTCATTGGCTGACCTTGTTAACATGGCTCTCCCAGTTCATGTTCAACAACACCTGTCCAGTTCAACAACACCTGTCTCAATCCTTAACTGGGAGTTTGGTGTTCTTTTGGGTGCAGCTAAAATGGCTTGCAGGAATTTTGTTTGTATGATTTCTAGCGAGTCTTTCTTTACAAAAATTCCTGTTTGTGCCCTGTAAAAAAATTGTGCCAATGTTTTGGCCTTGAAGAGTTTTAAGGCAGCAGGGACTAATTGTCCTCCACCCGTGAAGAAGAAATGTTTAATAGCATTTGAAGACCTGAGGGCTGATTGCAATGTGTAATCCAGGTGAGCCTTCCATGAACCTTGCAAGTGGAAAACCACCCCAAGGTATTGAAATATCCTAACCTGTTCTAAATTATGTCCTTCTATTTTTCAGGAGTATTGAATACTGTATTTTTTGGAGTATAAGATGCACCTTAGTTTTTGGGGAGGAAAACAAGAAAAAAATTCTGGCTCTGCCTACCAGCATCCATCGATATTCATCTGGCTAGTGCCTTGCAGCAAATAGCGAACAGCCAGGTCAGCTTTAGCACATTATTGCAGCCTGATTCAGCATGAGCAGCTAATTGGCAGTTGGATCGGCCTCCTGGAATACCCCCAATCAGCTGTTCCAGGCTGCAGGGATTGCCACAGACCATCGCCACCTCTGTGCCTTGCCTGTTTGGGCTCTGTGGCTCTCGTTTTTGGCCTCTGTGTGTTGCATTTTTGGGCAGTTCCAGGCAGTGGGGATCGGTGGCAGCAGCCGCCTGGAACCGCCTGAAAACGTGTTGCACAGAGGCCAAAAACAGGGTGTGCAGAGGCCGAAAATGTGATGTGCGGAGGCATCAATCGGCGTCGATGTGCTCTGGCGATCCCCGTAGCCTTGAAGGGGTCTGAAATGGAGTGTTCAGAGGCCAAAAACACAATGCGCAGAGGCCAAAAACACGAGACACAGAGGCCAAAAACGCGAGGCACAGAGGCTGCCACGGTCTATGGCAATCCCTGCAGCCTGGAACAGGTCTAAAATGTGATGCACAGAGGTTGAAAATGGCCAAAGGGTGGGGGCCGGTGGCTGGGTGTATAGGATGCACCCTAATTTTCACCCTCTTTTAGTGGGGGGGGGGTGCATCTTATACTCCAAAAAATACAGTAGGTCTTTTAGCGAAAACTAAAAATTTTCATTTGTCAAAATTAAGGACCAACTTATTCTGTCTGCAGTATCCTAATGTTGCTGTGATTGCTCTCTTCAGTCCAATGGGTGTTTGTGAAATAATAGCAGCATTGTCTGCATATAAAAGTATCGGGATTTTACGTTGTGCCAAGTTAGGAGAGTGTAAGTCAGGGTTCTGCAAAATATTGATCAATGTATTGATGTAAAAGTTAACCAGAGAGGGGGATAGAATACAATCCTGCCGTATTCTTTTTTGTACCATTACTAGGCCAGATAAAGTCCCTCAAGGGTTACACCTCACTTTCTTTTTAAATTTTTTTTATTAAATACACAAAACTATACAGCAATACAACACTGACATACACAACAACAAATAGACATTTTGGGCTTTTCTGTTTAGCCCCTAACTCCAATAAGCTATCCTTGGAGCTTTACATAATTTTAGTTACATTTTTTACCATAATAAACAACTATATCCGTATTATCTATATAGCCTTTTAAATCTATAGTTTTTACTTATATTAATATACTGTATATATAAATATACTGTGTTACATTTATTCCATAGGTACCAATATGAAATTTCAAAGACTAATAGCATACAATTTTTGTATGAGGTAGAGGAGGCGTTTATCAGTAGTAGTGAGCTTTAATTTATCCCAGAGGGTATTTATGGATATTGAGTCGAAGGCCTGCTTAAAATCAAGGAAGGCCACGAAAAGAGAGGATTTAAAAAAAACAAAAACATGTATTTTTGGACCAGATGGTCCAAAACCAAGATATGATCCACTGTTGATCTTCCTTCTCTTAATCCATTTTGTTCATCTATGATTATCCCCCCTGAAATTCGTCAATCCTGAAGTTCAACTTTTTTTCAAATGAGCAAATGCTAATAAAAGTTATCTAGGTGACATTGGATAGTTGAACTATCAGTTGAATCATTTATTCTCTCAGCAAAAACAAAATAATTATCTCCTACAGGAATTGCCATATTTTTCTTAGCTAGGCCAAAACATCAAGGACTGTGCATAAAGGTATTTAAATTCAGCAACAATTAAGGTATCTATTTGGTTATAAAGTAATTCTTGGACTCCAGGGAGTTTGGAACAAAGGGATAATAATGGCTCCATCAGATTCATTGCAACTAGTTTCCTCCCTCCTTTCTTCTTTTCCAGGACATCTGTTCCATCCTATTGATAGTCAGTATACAAATTTGCACACACATGCAACTTCAAATAGAAAATGATGGGATTACTGATTAGGTGCATTGTCCGATATAAACCTTGGCTTCGTCATTGAATGAACCACTGAAATACAAACTTCCTTATGGACAGGAGACAGAAATATTTTCACTATGACAAATGCCTGAAGATGTTGTTCCTTCTGATGCCCTTGGTGCAGAAAGCAGTTACTCTGCCCTGCCCTGCGAGTGATTCTTTCCCTATTCCCCATGAGTGGTACCAGCCTGGTGACCTCATCGTGGGTGGGATGGTGTCTCAGATAATTGAAACCTTTGTTGAACTTGAATTTAGGGAACATCCTTCTCTAAAACCTTATGGTTTACCAATGTAAGGATTTTTCTTTCTTTCCATTCATTTTCTAATCTTAGCCGGATTTCCCAAAGTTGCTTATATGGCTAATAGCTCTTTGAGAATAAATGCATGGTTTTGTATGTAAACTTACACTTGCTTCCTTGTCTTTCAAACTTTTCTGATTGTGGGAAAACAAATCATTTTAATTCTGTTAAAATCTTACTCACAAAATGTATGAAACGATTCTGCAAGAAATATTTTGGAGAAAATTTAGGGAGTGTAAGATAATTAAAATTGTCTAGTCTGTGCAGTCACTCCTTGCATAACTTACATGTATTAAAAGAGTGATACTTGCTGGTTGTGTTCTATTTTGTGCCAAACTGATAGAAATAAATGTGAGACCTTGAAAAAAAATCAAGACTATGTTGTATACTTATTTGTGGCAAATCATGGAATACATAGTTGAAAACTATACAAATTATTGACTGTTTTACAAGGATTCCAATCTTTTTACTTACAACAGAGACAGAAATTGTTGTTACTCATATATCAATGCTTTCACCATAAAACAATTGTCAAATTATTTTGTTCAATGGGGGTGCTTAATCCATTTGCAGGGTAATAACCAAATTCTACCAGCATGCCCTCACCTTGGCCTTTGCTGTGAAGGAGATCAATGAGGACTCCCAGATCTTACCTAACATCACTCTCGGGTTCCACATCTATGACAGTTACAACAACCCAAAGATGACCTATCGCACCACTCTGGACCTGCTTTTCAAATCCCTGGAATTTGTCCCAAACTACAAATGTGATAGGCAGAAGAATCTCATGGCCATCATTGGGGGACTAGGTCCTGATACATCATCCGTTATGGCAGAAAGTGTACATGTCTACAAAATTCCACAGGTAGTTTTGGATGGAGTGAGAGAGAAAAGTCTTTTGTAATTAATACTAGATGCTAGCTGCTTGCCATACCTTTGTGCAGGAATTCAATCAAATACACTTTTATCACCCCTCTTCTGTTTTCCCCACAACCTTTTCTTGTTCATTGGCTGACCTTGTTAACATGGCTCTCCCAGTTCATGAATATCTTAACAGTGGAGATATTCTAGTCCAACCCCCTCTTTGAGCAGGAAACACAATACCATTACAGATAAATCATTGTCCAGTCTCTTTTTAAAGCCTCCAGTGATGGAGCACCCTCAACATCTGAAGGCAAGTTTTTCCATTGGTTAATTGTTTTCACCATTAGGAAATTTCTCCTTAGTTCTAGGTTGCTTCTCTCCTTGGTTAGTTTCCATCCATTGTTTCTCATGCTGCCTTTTGGGGCTTTGGAAAATAGTTTGACCCCCTCATCTTTGTAGGAGCCCCTCAAATATTGGAACACTGCTATCATATCTCATGGTTTTAGGGAGAATCTCCTTTCAGTCACTTCCTGCCCACCCCCAACTCAAGGCTACCCAATATTTTCACTGCTGTCCACAACTCAGCTCCAGATTCCACCAAGCTACCGGACAATAGGTGACAACTGTCATTGGTATGTCTTGGTTGGGTCTGATAGTAATATGTCAACTGATTTATCTAGAAATTGTTGAAGGATTGAGGTATGTGGTACTTTTGGAGATATCTATAATAATTGTAGTAAATGAAGACATCATTAATCCTTTCTATTCCTCCAGAATCTCATGGCCATAGTCTTTCATGTATAAGTATTTTATCTGCTACAAATAAGGGAAGAATGTAATCCAGTAAGGCTAGCTCTTAAAAATCCTTTCCTTAGGCTGAGAAGAGCTCACAAGCTCAGGTAGTTAGCAATTTTACAGATGTTCTAAGGAGATGAACATACTGGAACTCTGTGTTAGGAAACTGTGTGTGATTGCAAACTAGTTATATTTCAGATGAGAAAATATTTCATCATGGGGTTTTTGTTTCTTCTCTATTTCATCAGAATTGACACCATCTATATAGAATTGGACAAATGTTCAATGTAGGCAGACCTTCATTAAGTTTCTAACTTGCAGTCTTCTTCATATTTATCCCATGATTTTCATGAATAAAGAATTGCCCTTTTTCGTTTGTTTAGTTGATTTATGGTTCCTTTGCGCAAGAAGACTTTCAGATTACTGAGTTATTTCCACTTTATTGCATGGTCCCAAAAGAGGAGCATCAGTACCCTGGACTTGTACAACTTCTTCTCCATTTTAGATGGACGTGGATTGGACTCTTTGCTTCCGAAAATAAGGAAGAACGTTTTTTGCAGAAACTCCAGCCATTGCTTTCACAGAACGGGGTCTGTTTAGCTTTCACACAAAACATTCCACAACATCTTCACTTCGAAGACTTGTCCATATTCTTTAATTCACTCTCAATTATTTCTGATAAACTGATGGATCAGAAAGCAAATGTTTTTCTTGTCTATGGAGAATCCATCACAATAGCGTGGCTCAGAACTCTCATGTTTCTACGGGATCCTGAAAATAAAGAGAGTGTGTTATTTAGGAAGGTTTGGATCCTGATGAATCCTATTGATTTCATTCTGATGGGAGGTCAAAGGAGTTGGGATCTCCAGTTGTTCCATGGGTCTCTTTCCTTTAGTGTTCATTCAAGAGACATTCAAGGCTTTAAAGAATTTCTTCAAGTCATCAAACCTTCAACCCACAAAGATGCATTTCTTCAAGAGGTTTGGGAGCAATTGTTTGATTGTTCATTTTCAAAGGCAGACTTACCTTCAAATAGCAGTGGAACTTGTAGTGGGGAAGAGAGTTTGGAGGAACTGCCTGCACCATTTTTTGAATTTCAGATGACTAGCCAAAGCTACAGTATCTACAATGCTGTTTATGCAGTGGCACATTCTTTGCATGAGGCAGTGAGCTCAAAATCCCAACCAAGAGAGATTCAAAGGGTTGAATTTCCAAATCTGCTGCCTTGGCAGGTAATCTTTCCATGCCACACCTATCTTGTATTTAAATGATTATCCACAATCATCCACAATTTAATATAGCTTATTTACTCCGGTTTATGGCCACAAATCAATAGAGAGACTGAGTCAACAAAGCTGTTAGTTTTATAAAATAAGAGGATGAACCTAAACCAAGTCTTTCCTGATTTCAGTATAGTCAGTGGGATTTACTGTATGCCTCAATTTTCATTATATAAATAACTTTTCACCTCCACATAGAATTGTTCTGTCTTGTGAATTTATTCATCTGGGTTCCAAGAAGAGTTCAATAGCATTGTGTCTGAAGGCAGTCTTTCTTCTTTTTGTGCCCAAAAACATTTCTGAAATGTAGACATTTCACTTTTCTTATTAGCTTGTGAATAATGATTCTCACCAGATATAATTTAATTTAATTTAATTTAATAGATTTGTATGCCGCCCAACTCCCGGGGGACTCTGGGCGGCTCACAGCATGTCAAATCCATTACAAATAAAAACACATAACAGTTAAAAAGATATAAAAATTAAAAAATCTCCAACATTCATAACAAGGGCGGGAGACCCAAGTAAATTCTGCTCGGTCTCACTTTCACCCCACCTGCTGGAAGAGCCAAGTTTTTATTGCTTTACGGAAGGCCAGCAGGGTGGGGATGGCCCTGATCTCCAGAGGGAGTTGGTTCCACAGGGAGGGAGCTCCCACA
>JALIGW010000052.1:82500-127500 GCA_023053685.1 Diadophis punctatus similis | reverse complement strand
CCTTAATGATACCATGCGCCAATTGGCCCAGGCATCCCGGGTGGGTGGGCCCGCCTGGATGCCGCCATTTGAGTTTTGCCCTCTGCGCATGCGCAGAATGCTGTGCGCATGCGAGAGGGCAAAAGACCGCAAATGGCGGTGTCCAGGTGGGCAGGGGAAGCGGCCGGGGGCCGCTTCCCCCACCTGCTTCTTCAGCTTGAGTTTTAAAAGAAAGCAAAACGTGGGCGGGAGAGGCAGGTCTTGCTCATTAAGCCTCACTGCAGCGGCCAGCGAGGCTTAATGAGCAAGACCTGCCTCTCCCGCCCACGTTTTGCTGTATTTTATAACTCAAGCCGCCCAAGGCAGCCCAGAGCAGGCGAGTCAATCCAGCAGGTGAGGAGGCGTCGGCAAGAGGCGGAGCTTGGCGACAAGGAAGTTTGCTGGCTTAAGAAGCAGACATCCCTGTCGCCCTCCCTTTCGGCTCCGCCTCTTGCCAACGCCTTCCTCACTCGCGCCCTGCCAAGTCCCAAATCAAACCAGCCCTAGCACGAGACACGTGAGACTGCTTTCCAGGCTGTATGTGGAAGCTGAAGAGCCTTACTGGTAGTTTGGGAGAAAAAGTTTTTTGCTGCTTCTGCTTTTGAGTGCACTGAAGGAAACAGCAAAAAACTTTCTTTCTTTCTCCCAAACTACCGGTAAGGCTCTTCAGCTTCCACAAACAGAAGCGGCAGGGAGGAGGACTCGCGCCCCGCCCCACCATGCCCCCCTGCCAAGCCTCAAATCAAGCCAGCCCATGACTGGAGCTACCGGGAAAAGTCCCAGGTAGGACGCGCGCCCCGTCCCGCCTGCCAGTCCTGCCCCGCCCGCCCTGCCAACCCCCAGCACGAGATGCGTGTCCTACCTGGGATTTTTCCCAGTAGCTCCAGTCACGTTCCTTGCTACTGTAATAGCGTCCAGAGCAGAGCAGCCCCTTCCAAAAGATAACATCTCGTGAGATGTTATCTTTTGGAAGGGGCTGCTCTGCTCTGGACGCTATTAGCAAGGAACGCGACTGGAGCTACTGGGAAAAGTCCCAGGTAGGATGCCGCCTCGTCCCGCCCGCCAGTCCTGCCCCACCCGTCCTGCCAACCCCCAGCGCGAGACGCGTGTCCTACCTGGGACATGCCCCGGTACCTCCTCCTCACATTCCTCGCTGTTGTGTCCAAGGCAGCAGGTCTGCTCATTAAGCCTCGCTGCAGCAGCCAGCAGGCTTAATGACCAGACCTGCCTCTCCCGCCCACGTCTTGCTGTCTTTTAAAACTCAAGCCGAGGCGGCTTGAGTTTTAAAAGACAGCAAGTCACGTGGGCGGGAGAGGCGTCAGCCATTGGATGAATGCAATGAGCCACTTGCAATCATCCAATGCGCCACATTTGGCACATGCACCATGGTTTGGCCACCCCTGAACTACGCGAACTTAAAATAAGTAAAGATAGGTAATACCTAATAATGAACACTGCTCTGTCCAGGCCCTGTAGACTTGTGATCAGGACAATCGTGAGCAGGGGAAGGGGGGGATAGAACTTCTCGGACTCAGAACCGTAGGGCCGCGGCCGCACATCGAATGCAACAAAACGTTGCTGGGCAAAATCTAGCATTCGGTGGGCGGCAGGCCGTTCTGGATGTGACGCGAGCTTTTGCCGTGGCACACTTGGCATGGCCTCACGGCACACCAGTGTGCCGCGGCACACTGGTTGGGGAGCACTGCTGTAGGGTCCCCCAACAGCAGTTATCGGCTGGATTTTGCAAGGCTCGGCGAAGCCCGCTAATTTCCAGGCCGTTCTCGCCACAATGTCAACTGGAAGTCCATAATGTCGACATTTTAATGGATAGTATAAATATGTGATGGCTGAGTTGTTAATGACTATGACTGACAGGTTTGAGACCCAAGTGCCATGCAATAGGGTGAGCTCCAATTCCTGCCCCAGCTGCTTCCCACCTAGGAATTAAAAAGCAAGCAAATGTGAGTAGATTAATAGGTACCACTTTGGTGGGAAGGTAACAATGTTCCTTGTGCATTTGGCATATAGCCATGCTGGCCACATGATCATGGCAAATATCTTCAGACAATGCTGGCTCCCCCAGCAAAGAAATGGAGATGAGCACTGTGCCCTAGAGTCAAACACAACTGGACAGGGAAACCTTTCCCTTATAAATATACCTGGACTAACCTTTTAGGAATTCATATATTCTTCCCCCCATCATAAAGGATAATAATACAAACTGCTTAAAAATTTCTTTTATGTTTATCACCAGGTTATTCCATTTTCTCAGTGTAATCACCATTGTTCCCCTGGATACTGGAAGAAAGGGTTGGAAGGAAAACAATTCTGTTGCTACAACTGTATTTTGTGTCCAGAAGGGAAGATTTCAAATCAAAAGGGTAGGTTAGACATTCCAGTTGTCATTAGATAAAGCTAAGCAAATTGTAATACACTACTATAGTGTAGCCCTCCACTCCTCCACTCGCAACAGAATACCTTACACAACCAGACTTGAATTCCTGGGTTTAGAAAGCTTAGAACTATGTTGCCTTTGGCACGACCTAAGCATAGCTCACAAAATAATCTGCTACAACATCCTTCCTGTCAACGACTACTTCAGCTTCAACCACAACAATACACAAGCACACAACAGATACAAACTCAAAGTAAACCGCTCCAAACTTGACTGTAGAAAATACGACTTTAGCAACAGAGTGGTTAATGCCTGGAACTCACTACCTGACTCTGTGGTTTCGTCACCAGATGCCCAAAACTTTACCCTTAGACTGTCCACTGTTGACCTCACCCGGTTCCTAAGAGGTCAGTAAGGAGCGTGCATAAGCACACCAGCGTGCCTACCATCACTGTCCTAATGTTCCCTCTTATCAGTACCCATCTTACGTATATAAACAATGTTATATCTATGTATATTACAATACGTACTTGACAAAATAATAAATAAATAAATAAATAAATAAATAAATAAATAAATAAATAAATAAATAAATAAATAAATAAATAAATAAATAAATAAATAAATAAATAAATAAATAAATAAATAAATAAATAAATAGTTTTGTGAGTTCTTCAAGGTGAATATTCATTTCCATACCTTTGAATCACAATCTGTTGTTCCATAAGAGCTAAACTCTTATATCCACCCTCACAGATTTCTTCTCTGCGTTTTGGAAAAATAGGAACAATCAAAATGGTCTAAATTTTAATAAATTTGAAAAATTATTATACAGGACTGCATTTCATAGAATGATTGCCTTTCCCATTGTGCTTCTTTTATGGTGGTCCCAGCTGATACAATGATGGAAAAACTGCATTTTCATAGAAACATGAACCAACTGGTAGCCAACAGGAAAAAAACTTGAGAGGGATAATGGTTGTCACCCATAAAGCATATCGTTTTCAAAAATATGGAATGTATAAAAGCATGCCTTTACTTTTCTTTCAGATATGGATGACTGTTTTCAATGTTCAGAAGATCATTATCCAAATAAAGAAAAGAATGGATGTATCCTGAAACTGCTGATGTTTTTAAATTTTAAAGAAACCTTAGGAATTGGTTTAGCCTCAGTAGCTCTTTGTTTCTTCTTCTTGACCTTTTGGGTGCTTGGAACTTTTATTAAGCACAAAGATACTCCCATTGTCAGAGCTAACAACCGGTCCCTCACCTACATCCTGCTTGTCTCTCTTCTGCTCTGTTTTCTCTCCTCTTTGCTCTTCCTCAGTCAACCTGGCAAGGTGACCTGCCTTCTCCGGCAACCAACTTTTGGCATCACTTTCTCAGTGGCCATTTCTAGTGTACTGGCCAAAACCATCACAGTGGTTGTGGCTTTCATGGCCACTAAACCAGGATCTCAGATGAGGAAATGGGTGGGGAAAAGATTGGCCTTTTCTACTTTACTTTCCTGCTTTCTCTTGCAAGTATGCATCTGTATTCTTTGGTTATCAATATATCCCCCATTCCCTGAGTTGGACATGCACTCAGAGCTCCAAGAAATGATTTTACAATGCAATGAGGGGTCAGCCTTCTTCTTCTACTGTCTCTTGGGCTACATGGGTATCTTGGCCATTGCCAGCTTTATTGTGGCTTTCTTTGCCCGTAAATTACCTGACAGCTTTAATGAAGCCAAGTTCATCACCTTCAGCATGTTGGCCTTCTGCAGTGTGTGGATCTCCTTCTTTCCAGCCTATCTGAGCACAAAAGGCAAAGCCATGGTAGCTGTGGAGGTCTTCTCCATCTTGGCCTCCAGTTCTGCATTACTGGGATGCATATTCCTGCCCAAATGCTACATCATTGTTTTGCGGCCTGACCTCAACCACAGGGAGCAACTCACAAAGAGGAATTAGTACATCATGCGATATTTCTGGCTATGGAAAATGATGAACAAAAAAAGAGTAGAGAGCCTGCTATCTATAGGAAATTATAGATGTCACTGTTTCTATCAAACAAGATTTTGTTTAGTATTGGGATTATTATTAAAGTTCATTGTTGCCTGTTCCAAATGAAGTCCTCATTTTGCTACATTTTCAGACATTCTCCAAGATTATGTAATGTAACCCTTTTTTCCTTTGAATGCAACAAGCTAACAAGATTTTGAGCATCCATCTCTTTATATTCTTAAGAGATTTGAGAGATGCCTAAAGATTTGCAGCTTCCAGTTCTTGGTTTTTATAGCTTCACTTCATAAACCACTGGGGAAAAGCTAATTAATATTTTATAGACATATATTGAATACAGGATCATAGGGGATCGGGTTTGGATTGATCGGTTGTCAAGGGAAGAATATTCCCGTAGAGGTGACATAATGGAACTTTTACTTGGAATTCAGACAGTTAGAAATAAAGCCGAGATTAAAAGTCTAATAGAAAATATTTATTTCACTACAAAAACAATAAATCCTGAATAATTACATCTTTGCTAAGAAACACGACCGTTCAGGTCAAGAGCTAAGACAGAAGAGAATTAATGGTGGATCAGGAATGTGGACATGCGTAGAAGATCTTATCATGTGTTCTGCTTGTATTGGAATGTACCATCATATTTAGGATAGGGGTGTATCACCCTGCATAGACTCACAACTGACAATATTCACACCGTGACATCGGTCTTCTTTGAAAAGTTAGCAAATTTTTGAACAATTAACATACATTTAACTATGTTTCAAAAAACGTTTTCATGAATGGTCACTCTCCCTCCACCAATGTATTTCTACTGTACCTAATTATCCAATTTTAATAATGTTGCAATTTGGGGACATTATACAAAATATAGCCTTCCTTCTAACTCGTACCATTGGAAGTCTATGTTGATCATTGACCGTAATAAATTTTGATTTAATTTGGTTTGATTTGGGTGTGTCTTCCACTAGTCTTTTTGATGAGAGCCTTTCCATTATGCAATGTCAAATAAAATACCACATCAGGCTAGAAAGCAGGAGACCATGAGTTCAAGTCCCACTTTTACCATGAAAGACGACTGGGTGACTTTAGTCCTGCCTTAGCCATGAAAGTCATTTGGCTAACTTTAGGACAGTCCTTCTCTCTCAGCCCAACCCACCTCACAGGGTTGTTATTTGGGGAAAATAGGAAGATGAAGGTGTGTTAGATATGTTCGATGCCTTGAGTTATTCATAAAAATAATAAAATCTCTCTCTCTTTCTCTTTCTCTGTCTCTGTCTCTGTCTCTCTCTGTCTCTGTCTCTCTGTCTCTGTCTCTGTCTCTGTCTCTCTCTTTCTCTCTCTCTCTCTCTCTCTCTGTTTCTCTGTCTCTCTCTGTCTCTGTCCCTGTCTCTCTGTCTCTGTCTCTGTCTCTCTGTCTGTCTGTCTGTCTCTCTCGCTCTGTTTCTCTGTGTCTGTCTCTCTCTCTTTCTCGCTCTCTGTCTCTGTCTGTCTGTCTGTCTCTGTCTCTGTCTCTCTCTGTCTCTGTCTCTCTCTGTCTCTCTCTGTCTCTATCTGTCTGTCTGTCTGTCTGTCTGTCTGTCTGTCTGTCTGTCTGTCTGTCTGTCTGTCTGTCTGTCTCTCTCTCTCTCTCTCTCTCTCTTAATTTGATGATATCTGTATTGCTGTTGATTCACATTAGCATTCTCTGCCTGGAAATGTGGATGAATTCCTCCTCCAAATGGCTATCTGTTTTAATTGGCATTCTTTAATAGGTAAATGACTCTGTTCATTTTACATGGTAAATGGGAGTCCTGCTTCATTGTAAAAAACAAACGTGAATTTGAACAACAAAGCCTATTTTTATTGTCATTCTCCCTTGGATCATTTTAACTGGCATCCTCTCAGTATTAAATCATCGGACACTTATTATCTCACCAAAACGTAGCTCAACAAAAACACTTATTGTAGTTCCCACTGCCTTAAGAAAGTTCAAAATATTCTTAAAGATCCAGCTCATCCTGGGCACCCTTTTTTTTGAACTATTACCATCTGGCAGATGGTACAGGATAATTTTAAAAAAAGACAAATAGGCCAAAAAACAGTTTCTATCCTAGAGCAGTAACTATATTGAATTCTACTGTATTAATGCAATATCAGGGGTTTCAATTCAATTGTATAGAATGTGAAGGACGTGTGTTTTTGTTTTATTTTTTTATGTATAATGTACACTGAAGATGGCATTTAATTTCATTGTACGTTATTCCTACAGGAATCAGGATATTTTGCTGAGCAAAAAAAAAAAGTCAACAACAGTGAAGATGCCAGCATCTCTTTGCTTTTAAAGTATCACTTGAATCACAGGGAGGTGGGCACAAGGGGGGAAATGAGCCAGTTGGATTCATTGCTATAGGGTCCCTTCTGCCAGAATATCTATTCACATCCCGATCAGTGGTGGGATTCACATTTTTTACCACCGGTTCTGTGGACATGGCTTTGTGGGTGTGGTGTGGCTTGGTGGGCATGGCTTGGTGGGTGTAGCAGGGGAAGAATACTGTAAAATCCTCATTCCCTCTCCACTCCAGGGGAAGGATACTGTAAAATCCCCATTCCCTCTCCACTCCAGGGGAAGGATACTGTAAAATCCCCATTCCCTCTCCACTCCAGGGGAAGGATACTGTAAAATCTCCATTTCCACCCCACTCCAGGGGAAGGATACTGTAAAATCTCCATTTCCACCCCACTCCTGGGGGAAGGATACTGTAAAATCTCCATTTCCACCCCACTCCTGGGGGAAGGATACTGCAAAATCTCCATTTCCACCCCACTCCAGGGGAAGGATACTGCAAAATCTCCATTTCCACCCCACTCCAGGGGAAGGATACTGCAAAATCTCCATTTCCACCCCACTCCTGGGAGAAGGATAATGTAAAATCTCCATTTCCACCCCACTCCAGGGGAAGGATACTGTAAAATCTCCATTCCCTCCCCACCCCACCAACCTGCTTTCCAGCTCCATTCTCCTGTGCAGGGCAACAAAAGAAGACCCAGCCGATCAGCTGGGATTCTGATCAGGAGGCAGCCAACAGATGGGAGCGGGCCAGTCAGAGGTTGTATTTGCCGGTTCTCCAAATTCCTCAAAATTTCCACTACCGGTTCTCCAGAACCGGTCAGAACCGGCGAAATACCACCTCTGATCCTGAGGATAGCCAAGATTTCAATTGGCACTCACAGGGATCTTCAAATAGATAGTGATGGATTTTTGTCATTAAGTGTACTCTCAGATATAAACCTTAGCTCAATCATTGGACAAACATTGGATTACTTTGCTATGCATTTGATAAAAGAGATGGACATTTTCACTATAATTAAAGGGTCAAAATGTTGTTCCTTCTGATATTCTTGGGGCACAAACAAATTGTCCTGAGCTGTCCTGCAAGTGATGCTTTCCTTGATTCACGTGAGTGGTACCAGCCCGGTGATCTTATTCTTGGTGGGATGGTGCCCAATTTTTCTGCCATTTTTATGAAATTGAATGTAAGGAACATTCATCTCTAATACTCATCTCTACTCCTCAGGGAGTAGGGCGGCATAGAAGAACCTCCAAATAAATAAATAAATAAATAAATAAATAAATAAATAATACAGTATGATTTACCAATGTAAAGATTTTTTTTTCCTTCCCATGAATTTCATAATCTTAACTACAATCCCAAAATATACTTATAGGAGTGAAAGCATTTTGAGCATAAATGAAGGGTTTTGTATGAAATCTATGGCTTCTTTGTGCTTCAAATATATCTGGTTTATGGCTACTTTGTATTTCAAATGTATCCTTTTTGTACTCTGGAAAGAGTGCAGAAAGGAGCAACAAAGATAATTAGGCGCTAGAGATTAAAACATGTGAAGAATGGCTGCAGGAATTGAGTATGTCTAGTCTAGTGAAAAGAAGGACTAGGGGTGATGTCACTGGTAGGGTGGTGGGTGGTGTGTCACTCTGGATCCACCACATGGCCACCCACCCACTCCTTCCCACCATCTGTTTTTGCCTGCCCATAGCCACGATGGGGCAGGCAGGTGTACGGTGCAACCAGCGGGCCAGATCACGTGCCTCTCCCCATGCTTCTACCTGCTGCCGGTGCTGCTGCAGCATGGCAAGGTGAGGTAGGTGGTGGGGTAGGGATGGCACCATGGCTTGACCCCTGCGTGTTTGACTCCCACCGTCCAACCACAGAGGCATGGGTGGAGGCACTCGATCTGGCCAACCACAGGTGCTGCGCAGCTGACTGCCTGGTCACGGCTACGGGCAAGCAAAGACAGACTGTGGGGTGGAGTGGGCATCCTGCCATGCAGTGTATCTGGAAGGTCGGAGCGCGTGCCTCCCTCCTGTGCCTCTGCCTCTGCCTGCTGCTGGGAGGGCCAGCCTAGCAGTCACAGTGCTCAGACACATCTGTGCTGCACAACCCCGGAGTGCCCTGGCTAAGTGCCCCAGACACATCAGCCCTGCACGATCCCCTGTGCACACACTGGGAAGGGCACCCAGTCGGGCTGGGCCAGGGCCTGGGCAGTGGTGGCTGATCCCTTGCTATTTCTGGTTCAGGCCCGTAGGCCAGATATGGAACCATCTGGCCCATGGGCCTTATTTTTGACATGTCTGTTGTATATATAAAAAAAAGACATCACCTGAAAATAAATAACTAGGAAAATATAGAACTGAGAAGGAAATTCCGATGTCATAAAGCTGTATTAGTGGAACTATATTTTATGTGATGTATATGTTTGTTTTGTATGTTGTTTTGTTTTTAAATTGGAAAATTGCAATAAAAATTATTTTAAAAAAAAGAAAATAAGCCCTAATGCATCTTTTGGAGCAAAAATTAATATAAGATCTGGTCTTATTTTTGGGGAAACACAGTATTATTTTAGTCCCATTGTTTTAAATATAGAACTCTGAAAGTGTCAACCATAGCTCTAGTTGCTCATTTTCAGCATCAGGAAAAATCACACACTGACTCTAGAGATATAAATAAAATGTGTGTGTGTTTTGTGTGTGTGTTGACTTCTCTAAACCATTCTCATCTCCTCCAAGCAATTCAGTTTCCATGTCAGCAAATTCCAGGAGAAAGTTGAAATTACCTCAGCTGTGAAAAGAGCTGAGATGGTTTGTGAGAAACTCTCTTGAGGACTGCAACCCTCAAAGGCCTGGAAGTGGTCTTCTTCTCAACACTGAGGCTGAGAAAACATCTAAAGCCAAAATTGCAGAGTCATTATCCTGAAAAATAAACAATGGCATAATAAGATGTCTGTCGAATTGGGCCTTAGATATCCTACTGTGACATCCTTATGGCCACCAGATACGAACATTCCTATTCGTAGTCTCTGATTCAACCCAAGAATTAACACAAGCCCTAGCAGGACTGGTGTCAGTCAGCCAGCCGGACTGTCTGGGTTGTAATTACACACCACAATATCACTTAATGATGTCTATGGAGATTCTCAGTCATACAGGTCACGGTTGTCCCGAAAGTGCTTTTTCAAAAGGCAGCTGGACTTTGTTTTTCCATGAGGAAAAATGTCTCCCTTGAAAAAGCATCTTTAGGATCACTTAATGATAGTTATTAGACTTCGCAGAAGAACGGCTGAGGAAGAAAAGCTGAAATGCTCTCTTGGTAGTTTTCCTAATTTCCCCCTTCTTCATATCTAACTTTTCCGATGAGGCAGTTAGCAAGCTCTTTCTGCTTTTTAAGAAAATATCCTCTCTGTGACTATATTGCAGTTACTATAGCCCTGTGAGGTTTTTTTTTAGTGCATATTCCAGTATTTAAAAAAATAGAAATTTCAAAATGCAAATCATCTCTCATGTCAATGTGTGATAAAGTTATCAATATTAAAAAAAAAACATTGTCCAGGCATTTTCTATGAGTTAATACTTCTTTGAATGTACAAACGTACAAATGATTCTTGTTTTTAAAGATCAGAAATTAGATTGCATAGGACAGGGGTCGGCAACCCGCAGCTCCGGAGCTGCATGCAGCTCTTTGGGGCCTCTGCTGTGGCTCCCTGTCCCTCCCCTGGCTGGCCTCGCCCTCCCCTCCCTCCCCTGGCCTGAGAATGTAAGGGCGACGGCAGGAATGGAGAAGCAGCTGGGGCTGATTCTCCGGCGCTGGTTGAGGAATGATTGCCACCCCCGGCGTGGGTTTTCCTTCAGGTGACCCCCTCCTCCCCCTCTTGTGACTCCCTGGCTGGCTGTGGTGGGGCCAGGAGGGTGTGCATGTGCAAGGAGACCCTCCTTCTGGAAGCCACGGAGCCGCAAGAACCTTCCTTCTGGAAGCGAGAAGCTGCGGAGGGCGGGCGGTTTCTTGCTTAAGGAGGCTCTTTGGACACGGCTTCTCTCCTGGCCTAAGGATCTGGCTATTGCCTTGCCATGCCCCCCACATGAGAGGAGAAGGAGGGGAGGAGGGTCCCGGGAGCCTTAGTGCAGGAGCAATGTACCTGCCTTTGCACCACATTTCCATGAAAGCAGCCTTCGCTTCCTGCCAATTCGGGCTGGAGCTTACGGCTTCCCCGCTTGGCTGAAGAGCTGTGGGGGTGGGGTGGACATGGCAAGGTGATGGCCAGATCTTTAAAGCAGGAGAGAAGCCACATCCAAAGAGCCTCCTTAAGCGAGAAATCGCCCACCCTCCGCGGCTTCTCGCTTCCAGAGGAAGGTTCTCGCGTCTCTGCGGCTTCCAGGAGGATCTCCATGTGCATTCACACCCTCCTGGCTCCGCCACAGCCAGCCAGGGAGTCGCGAGAAGGGAAGGAGGGGGGGTCACCCGGAGGAAAGCCTGTGCTGGGGGTGGCGATTGTTCCTCAGCAGAGAGAGAGAGAAAGAGGGAGAGAAAGAGAGATGGGAGAGGGAGAAAGAGAGAGGGAAAAGAGAGAGAGAGAGAGAGAGAGAGAGAGAGAGAGAGAGAGAGAGAGAGAGAGAGAGAGAGAGAGAGAGAGAGAGAGAGAGAGAGAGAGAGAGACCCCTGTTTCCCATAGAAAAGAAAACAGCCACAAAACCTGGGTAGGCATGGCTGGAGGTCATGTGACTCAGTGGGATTGAGTGACGTCAAGTTGGCCACGCCCACCCAGGTTTTGTGGCTCTGGGTGTTTTGTTTTCTCTGGGAAACGGGTCCAAATGGCTTTTTGAGTTTTTAAGGTTGCCGACCCCTGGCATAGGATATAGAGCAAAAGTTAGTTTCATGTGGAGGCTGAAATACTTAATACAATGGTTTTGTGTCACTTTATGTCAAAAGATTTAGGCACCCTTGTTCAGATGGTAGGTTAAAATGACTCTTTAAATCAAAAGAAAGGACATAATTTATATTTGAGATGCAGTTAAGGATTATATCTTTTACCCAATGTAACTGTATTTTTATTAGGCACGAATAGACTTTTGCATATAAATGGCCCTAATAAAATGTTTAATCCTGGTCATAACAAATGGCTCTCTCTTCCATTGTTCTGCAGCCTTGATCAGGGATTGATCCAAAATAAATGTTTTTTTAAAAAATTCAAAAAGTTTTATTAGTACAAAGTACAAGCATTTTTCTCTTTTCTCCCCCCCCTTTCCCCCTAACCCCAACCCTCCCCCTCCCCCTCCTCCCCATCCCTTCCCCTCCCTGGACTTCCCAGAACATACACAGGGTATAATATAGTTTACACAAATGCAAAACTAAAATATGCTAACAAATTATTAACTTCCAAATATCAAAAACTCTTAACTCCTTATACAGTAAATTAAACAAAAAATTAAGTTGAAATATGTCCTTCCTCATCTATTTTAGTCCATTCATCTTCTCCTTTATCAGGAATATCATTTAAATAATCTTTAACATGTTCTAAAATTTTTGCCCTTTACAATATTAATTTTAAATAAGTCTTCCTCTTACAGTTTTATGCCACCAACACCTGGCAGCAATTATTAAATTCCAAACCAACTTAACCAAATCTAAAAATATTTAACAACATCACATTCATTTGATCTCTATTACATTAGATTACAACCTATACTTATTTCCACCTCTAATATAATTTTAATCTTATTCTCTACCAATTTAATCTCTATTACATTAACTATCTTCTATTCTTATTCCCCAAACTGTAAAATTAATTTAATCTTATTATTTAAACCAATTTAATCTCTATTACATTACTTTACCTTCTATAATTATTCCCCATAAGTAATCTTGTAATCTAATTTCTGTAAACTTAAACAGCCTCATATATACATTTAAACTTTATTCTTATTTCTTTTACATTATCCTACTATTAGTAAAACGTCAATTCTCAATTCTTCTCCCCTTAAATATTTCTTTAAGTTGGCATCTGAAGATATGTTTATCCATTCTTGCTTCATTTGGAGAAGTTGAGGACTGAAATCGGTAATTTGAATCTTCTTCGCTTTCAACCTTTACTTCACTAATCTGTCTTAAATCCTTTGTATCTTCTTGACTTTTCAAAGTTCCTTTCTGTTGTGAAAACCACCAGTATTCCTCTCCCTCTTCTTTAATTTCCTCATATCTTTTGTCTTCTTCACTTTCAATCTTTACCTCTTTAACTTGTCTTGGGTCCTTTGGTTCTTCTTGACTTTTCAGGATTCCTTTCTGTTCCTCATTTCTTTTATCTTCTGGTGACTTTGGTCTCTCAACCTTTAACACGTTGGCAAAAAAATCTTTTGCTTCACAGATCGTAATAAGTCTATATCTTTTCCCCCTAAAGGTAACAGATAGTCCAGCCGGGATTTCCCATTTATATTGTATCTGTTGCTTTTTTAATTCTGCCACCAGAAAAGTATAACCTTTACGTGCTTTTAATATTTTTGGAGGAATTTCCTTAAACGTCAGAACCTCTTGTTCTTCGACCTTAAGATTGTTTTTATAAGTCGCCTGTAAGATTCGATTTCGCAGTGTCCTTGTGGTAAAATATACTACAATGTCTCTTGGTAAATGATTTTTTCTGGCAAACCAAGAATTAGCCCGGAATACTTTTTCAATCTGCCATTCCAATTCAACTTTTCTTTCCCCCAAGAGCTTCACCAATGCATCCAGGATCTTTTCCTTTAAATTTTCTTTATTATTTTCTTTTGCCCCCCCCGTAGCCGTAAGGCAAATTCCATGTCTTTATATTGAAACATCGTTAATTCTGCCTCAGTTCCATCAATTTTATTCTGGATCTCAGTTACTTTTTCAACCAAAGTCCCAGTAGACTGTTTAATTTGAGTCACGTCCTGTCCCAATAAGTCCATATTAACTGCCAAGGCTTTAAATACAGATTCCACATTGTCTCTGGTTTGTTGAGTCTGAGAAACAAACTCCTCTGAGACAGCTTGTATTTTTTCATTAATTTCAGTAATTTTTCCATTAATTTCAGTAATTTTTTTGTTAACTACTAAAACAATTTCTTTCTGCATATCTTTCATAATTTGCTGCCATTTTTCCAATGTAAGAGGCTGTGTTGGGGGGGCAAAGTCTTGCAAATTAACAATATTTGTGGGAAGATTTTCAATTTTTCCTATTCCTTTAAAAGAAGCATTCTTTGCCAGTTTTAAAGACATCTTCAATTTGTATTAATTCTGTATAGCCAAAAAACAAAGTTCATCCAAGAAGAGAACAAAAAACAAAAGGAGTTCTCACCAACATCTGTTAACAATCAGAACTGTCATTAGCTTCAGTAGCTTTCGCTTTCTCCACGCCTTTCAAATTCCAAGCGCCATCTTTAGCTACTTTGTTGCTTCCCGAATAATCCAAAAAGCAACACCGGAATTAGGTAAAAATACTTGCTTTTAGATTCTCCTGGTATGTTCCGTCTGCTGCATTGTTTAGAGTAATAAAGTAATAAAACCATTTGCTACCAGCAGAGATGGTCGCGGCTTCTTGCTCCACTAAAAATTAGCAGAGGCATTCCAGGTCCGGAGCTGTGACAGGCTTCAAGGGAGCCCTCGCCCTTCGCACCCCAGAGCTTCTTCTGGGGTGTTAGGGGGGGCTCTACCTCTGCCCATCTAATCTTCTCCCCTCCCTTTGCCCGGGACAGGAGTTTCCAAGCCACCAGACAGCTGATGTGGCTTATCTGGCAGCTTTTACGGAGCCTGGAGTGGAGCGCCCATAAAGAGCGTCCAGCGAAGCTCGCGGTGCCACCGGAAGCCCGATCCAAAATAAATGTTGATGTGATGAAGTCAGATATCCTTTCTCTTCTGCCACATATTAATTTGGTAGCATATCATCTAAAATTAAGTACAGCTCCACTCCCGAAAACACTGCACAAGGACCTGAAGTCTTGATTATTTCTGTGGACTTTGAACTTTTATGCAAGTGTGAATTGTTCTGAATCAGAAACTGAAAATGCAGAGGAGGATAGGTATTTGACCCAGTCTTAGCAGAAGCAAAACTCCTTGTCACAAAAAAAACCCCTATTTACCTCTTGGCAATCATCCACCGAAAAGTCCAGGCAAGAGTCCTTCAAGGAGTGAACTGCAGTAACAGACCTCATCAGTTCCTTGCCATAATTGCAAGGCCATGAGCTCCCAGCCAAAAGGCTGAAAATTAAGTTTTGGCAAGCAGTCTTTGTGGCATGAAACACCATGAGCAAAATCTTCAGAAATACGAACTGTTGTCTCCTACGACCACCAGCCCTTTCCTTCATTTATTCCCCAGCCAGGGAGGGGCCATTCAGCGTCCACATGTGCTTTGCTTCCCGAGTCATCTCCTTGTCCTCTGTTGTTCACCTCTCCTAACTGCTCTGCGCATACGTGCATCCGGAACAGGCCCCAGCTGTTCTTCCTCCTGACTCATATCAGCCTCCAAAGGCAGCTGCCTCTCTGGTGGCTGGGAAATGTCAAACGGCCCTGGCTCTATCTCTGCATCTGAAGCAGAGCATCCATCAGATGCTTTCCCAGACTCCAGAACTGGCCCATGTTCTTCCCCAACCTCATCATCCTCCAAGTCTGCTGCCAGCTCTTCTGCCAGCTGGCGGGCCACAACAATAGGATTGTGTATCTACAATTTTTTTCAAAATCTCCATAGCAAGAAAAACTCAGAGCAGGCTGTAACGTGTTCTGTGACTGCTTGGTCTATCTTATAATCTGAAAAGGAAATACTACTCTTCGGTGGGCTATATTGCATTTTTTTTAGATTGGATTTAGGCTTAGCTTAGACTTAAAATGCTAAAAATAAATATTTAGGAAGTTGTGTAAGTGTATGGTTCAATACTATTGGATGTTTAGCTATGATTTTATAATCAATGATGAAAGGAACAAGAGATTATTCATAGAATAGAATTCCAACGGTTGAATGTAGGCCCTGTCACCAGAACTTTCTTCAGTGGTCAATTCTTAACATTTCAATGATTTGGTTGATTGATTGATTGATTGATTGATTGATTGATTGATTGATTGATTGATTGATTGATTGATTGATATGTGCCATCAAATTGTTTTCAACTTAGGAACTCATAGACCAATGACCCCCAAATCTTTCTGGCTCCATGGATCAGCTGTGACAACAGCTGCAGCGGTGGGGTGGGAGAAGGGGATGATTTTGCACACACAAAACCTAGATCCCACACATGCACAAATGAAGCTTTGCACACTTGCCTGCTACTTGTGCAACTGGTCCCCAACGAGCTGTTGACTGGTACTGGTCTGCAGCCTGGGGGTTGGATGACCATAAATGGATGCTTACTATGATGATGTATTCTTAAACTATTCTTTCAAGTTTCCCAAAGGTGCATTCATGGCCAACATAGCTGAATATGTCAGCCTTCCTCCTCTTTTTCTCTTTACTTCCATCTTTCCCAGCATTAGGGCCTTTTCCAGAGAGCTGGGTTTTCATATGAGGTGTCCAAATAGAATAAATTGTGTCTGGTCATTTGTGTTTCGAGTAAGAAATCTGGATTGATTTGTTTCATGATCCATCGTTTGTTTTTTCTTGGCTGCCAGTGGAATTCTCAGGAGTCTTCCCCTCAATATTCCCGCATCAATACTCTTCTTTAAAACCCCACTTTAGTTTCTGCAAAGTCCCAGGACCTACCATGGCCAGCATGATTCTGATCTTTGTTGGTGTAGACACTTCACAGCATTTTAGTATCTTTTCCAAAGCCTTCATAGTAATACTAAATACTATTCTGTGACATATTTAGAACATGGAACATAGAATTACAGAGTTGAAAGGAACCTTGGAGGCCATCTAATGCACCCTCTGCTCAAGAAGGACAGTCTATACCACTTCAGATAAATGGCTGTCCAGCTCTTCTTGAAAGCCTCCAGTGATGGGGCACTTACAACTTCTGAAGGCAAGCCATTCCACTGGTTGATTGTTCTCGCCATTTTGAAATTTCTCCTTAGTTCTAGATTGGTTCTCTCCTTGATTAGTTTCCATCCATTGGTTCCCATCTTGCCTTCTGGTGCTTTGGAAAATAGTTTGCCCCTCTCATCTTTGTGGTAGCCCCTCAAATATTGGAACCCTGCTATCATATCTCCCCTAGTTCTTCTTTTCACTAGACCAGGCATGCCCAATTCCTGCCACAATTCTTCATACATTTTAGCCTCCGGTCCCCTAATCATCTTTGTTGGTCTTCTCTGCACTCTTTCTAGAGTCTCAATTTCTTGACTACTTGTTCCATTAGCGTTTAGATGTCCTTTTAGTATATTGCTATCTATTCCAACACATTTCAATTAACCAGTCAAGAAAATTTGACATTTTACCCTGCCACTGTAGGATGTCTGGAATTTCCATAAATGATACCTAAAATTAAAGATAGCATGATAGCAAGGTGGAAATATGATGAAAATATAAATAAACAAATGAAAAAAAAAACAATTTATAGGTCCTGGAGCAGAACAATTATGAGTTCCAGGGGTGATGGTGGTGAATTCGCCATTCTTATTAAAAAAAACACACACACATACAAGATAAATGTAAAACATGATTTAATTTATTTTTTCAAATATCCCTGTCCACTCTTGTTTCTTCTTTTTTCCCTTGGGGGGCAGGGAGTATCAATGATTTTCTATTTCACTTTAACTTTTATCTAGTTTCCAAAGGATTTTAAAATCAAGACCAGTTAATCTGTACCAGATAGTTGAATGTTCGACCATTTCATCCAACATTTTGCAGGGAAATTCATTCCTGATCCATTGATCAAATTAAATCTTTGTCCTGATTTGTAGAATTAGAGCAATGTTGTAGCTTCCAACTTCCCAATTCTATTTCCCCACTATTTTCAAAACAGATTAAGCATCAGTCACTTGTTATGTCACTCCAAAGAGGGAAAGCTGTTGATCAGACATATTAAGAAAATATTGCCAGGTTCCCAATGGTTCCATGGCAGTTATGTCCCTTATGAATGACTGCAATCATTATATTATTCCAGAAGGCCACAATATCAAACATTCTGCACAGAAGGGAATAGATAGTGAGAAAGGATCCATTTAAATACTTCAAGAGCCATGCGGAGGAAGGAAGTGGTCATGCTGACTCTGTGAGATTCATTTCCACAAAGTTCCCTTCCTTCTGTTTTATCTGCCAGAAGTTCTCCTTGAAGATAGACCCAGGCTTTTTCTCCATACACAGAGAATCATAAAATTGATCCTCCTGGTGTCCTGATGCACAAAGCAGTTACTCCGAGCTGTCCTGGAAGTGATGCTTTCCCTGTTCCACATGAGTGGTATCAACCCGGTGACTTCTTAATCGGTGGGATGATGTCTCACTTGATTTACCATTTTTATCAAATTCTATTCAAAGAACACCCTTTTCTCAACCTTTATGATTCACCAATGTAAATGTTTTCCTTTGAATCATCTGACCTTAGACACACATAGCAAAGAATTGTTTATGTGATTAATAGCTGTTTGTACAGAAAATGTAGAGTTTTTCAGGTAACTGTAAGAATTCTTTGTGTTTTGAAAGTGGTGAGAGAAGAGGGAACTTTCTTTGTGTTTGTTTCATTAACAACGTTCTCGTAAGTAAAGCACATTTGACTGTATGGAGATTATCAAAAAGAAGAATGCTAAAAAAATCAGCTCTGCCACATTTCACAACACAAAAATAAAGGTGTTTTTCCAAAATGCAACTGGACATTATTGTTTTTTTCTTTGAAAACAATCCATTTCTCATCCAAGAAGCTTCTTGCTCTGTTTCAGTTCTGGTTTAGTTCCGGAAGCTTCTTGGATGAGAAGTGAAATATTTTCAAAGAAAAAAAAACCAAGAAAGTACAATTGCCTTTTGGAAAAGCACTTTTGGGACAACCATGACCTGGATCACTGAGAATCTCCATAGACATAAACATTGGAATTTAGTTAAATCTATTGGCATTCTATTTTACTGAACAGGTAAGGAATGGTAGGATAGAATAAAGTTTTTAAATATCTCTACCTGTTGCAGACTATAGTGGACACACCTCATGGATATTGACTCTGGGAGAATTTAGAATTATGAGCACTCCTGGAATATTCCCTCATAACTGAAAAGATTCAGATAAACAAGATATATGGATTTAGAGAGAATCTCACCCTGAATCTATCATTCTTTCTAATTCAGTAAAGTTCCTAGAAAACTAAATCAATCGAGAAAACAAACCACAGCATTCTAGCTTAAACTGAAGGCTGAAGTTAAAACTTCAGGTATTAACATAGTATGCCTTATGATGAGTAACTTTCAGGAAAAATAATATAGGGAATAATGTGTGTGAAGTATATTTGAACTGATTACAAAATTATTTAATACTTCAGTCAGAAACAAGTTTTCCTCTAGTTAGTTACAAACATTACCACACCAAACATTATAATATTCTGAGTCCTCTTTGTCTTTAATTTTCATTGTTACTCTGTTCATTTCAGCACAATCCAAATTTTTTTTTATGAAATCCTCTTCCGATGGAACCTTAGTTCCTTTCCATTTTTGTGCAAAGGTAATTCGAGCTACTGTCAAGACATGTATTACCAGATAGGTATCTTCTTTACTAAGTTCATGCGGTATAATCCCCAACAGGAAAGTCTCAGGTCTCAGCTCAATCTTTTGTTTCAGCATTTTTTCTAGCCAGTTCTTTACTCGAGTCCAGTATAGTTTTGCCTCTGCGCAGGTCCACCACATGTGATAATAGGAACCAGGTATATGTTGGCATTTCCAACATTTCATAGACATGTTCTTGAACATTTTAGCTAGTCTTTCCGGTGACAAATGCCATCTGTAGAACATCTTTTACATATTCTCTTTATATGTTGTTGCCATAATCAGTTTATAGTTCCTTTCCCAAAGTTGGTTCCATTTTTCAAGTTCTATTGTATAACCAAAGTTTTGAGCCCATTTTATCATTGTCTCTTTAACTTGTTCAAATTCTAGATCTACGTAGAGTAGGTGATTATATATTTTCTTAATTAATTTTTCATCTGGTCCTGTAAGTATTGTATCTAATTCTGTGTTTTTTAACATGATACCTTCCATTTTTTTATCTTTTTCATATCTTGTCTGTATTTGCAATCTCATAAACCAGTCCATTTTAATTCCTTGTTTCTCTAATTCTTGTGTCGATTTTAATTCCCCATCCTCTGTCAAAATGTCTTTATATCTTGGTATTTTTTGCCAGTTTACTCTGCTTGGATGAAGTAGTGCTTCTATTATCGATATCCAATTTGGTATACTCATATAATGTTTGGCTTTTACTTTTCCCCAAACTAAATATAAAGAATTTCTTATATAATGTCTTTGGAAGTAACTATGTATTTTATTTCTTCCATGCCATAAAAGTGCATGCCATCCAATATGCATATCATGTCCTTCTAGTGTTAACAATCTCTGGTTTCTTAATAAGATCCATTCTCTCAGCCAAGTCAAAGTCGCGGCCTGGTAGTAAAGTTCCCAATTTGGCAGCCCAAAACCACCTTGAATCCTAGCATCTTGCAACATTTTTAAGTTTATTCTTGATCTTTTCCCTTGCCAAATAAATTTCGAGATTAATGTATTTATTTATCTAAAATATATTTTCTCTATTTTTATTGGAATTGTTGAGAACAAAAATAGTAAGCGGGGTAATATATTCATCTTAATCAATGCAATTCTGCCCATAAGTGATACTTGTAAGTTTTTCCATTTGTCCAGGTCTAATTCAATTTGTTTTTTAATCTTTATGTAGTTGTCTTCTTTAATAGTTAAGCGTCTTGCAGATAATTGGATCCCCAAATATCTAACTTTCTTTACAATTCGTATCTTTGAGCTTTCAGACAATTTCTTCTTTTGTTTTTCTGTCAAATTTTTAACTAGGAATTTTGTTTTATCTTTGTTGATTTTTAGTCCAGCCACCTCTCCATATCGTTCTATTTGATGTAATAAATTTGAAGCTGTTTCTAGAGGTTCTTCCAATATAAACACTAAATCATCAGCGAATGCTTGTAATTTATATTCTTCATTCTTAATCCTTAGTCCTTTTATATCTTTATCTTGTCTCACCAGTCTGGCTAGAACTTCCAAGGTTAATATAAATAATAATGGTGATAGGGAGCAGCCTTGTCTGGTTCCTTTCATTATCTCTATCTTCTCTGTCATTTAATATTATCTTGGCAGATTGTTTGGTATATATTGATTTGATTACCCCTATGAATTTTTGTCCAAAGCCCATTATTTGTAATTGTTTTATCATAAATTGCCAATTCACGTTATCAAAAGCTTTCTGTGCATTTAAAAACATTAATGCTACTTGTTTTCCGGGATGTTGTTCATAATATTCTAAGACATTTAAGATCATATGCATATTATCCTTGATTTGTCTTTTTGGTAAAAAACCATTTTGGTCCGAATGTATAAAGTCATTTAGAAAAATTTTACAATTGGTTGGAAAATGAATATAGTGGAAAATCAAGTTAGAATAATTATTGTTTATAAAAGATAAGAAAATGAACATAGATAAATAACCAAGATGACAAAATGGATATGAATGAAGAAGTAGCAATACAGTAATATAAAAAAATACCTAAAATTTAAGTATGTTGAAGTAGATTTTTAACAATAAGTTAGATTTGAAAGAGTAATTTAAAATGTTAATTGAAGAGATATATTGGCTGTCTATCTGTTAAAAGAAAATTAAAATAATAATAATAATAATAATAATAATAATAATAATAATAATAATAATAATAATAATAATAATAATAATAATAATAATAATAATAATAATAATAATAATAATAATAATAATAATAATAATAATAATAATAATAATAATAATAATAATAATAACACACTCAAGAAAGGAGAAGAAGGAGGAAGAGGAAGTAGAGGAGAGGAGGCGAGAAGGTAGAAGGGGTAGTAGGAAAGGGGAGAGAAGGGAGAAGAAGGTAGAGGAAGGGGAGAAGGATAGAGGGAAGGGAGTGATTAGACATAATATGAAGGATAGATGGGCAATCTAGTAGCAATATTGGATGTGGGGGAAATTAGTTTAAATCTTTGTTAATGTATTATGGTATATGTATGGATGTTTTATGTGAAGAATATTAAAAGAAAATAAAAAACTTTTTGAAAAAAAAAACATTACCACACCAAAATAATTTGCAAAATTGATGATGATGATGATCATGATGATGATAAAAAGGTGTGCTTAATCTATTTGCAGTGTAACGACCAAATTCTACCAGCACGTCCTTGCCTTGGCCTTTGCTGTGAAGCAGATCAATGAGGACCCCCAGATCTTACCTAACGTCACTCTTGGGTTCCACATCTATGACAGTTATCTCAATGCAAGGATGACCTATCGCACCACTCTGGACCTCCTTTTCAAATCCCAGGAATTTGTCCTTAATTACAAATGTGATAGCCAGAAGAAACTGATGGCTATCATTGGAGGATTAGGTTCTGATACATCATCTAATATAGCTAAAGTTGTAGGTTTCTACAAGATTCCACAGGTCAGTATGGAGGAGATGAGCAGAAAAATTCTGTACCTTATTGTTATGGCATAATTACTGAGAATCAGATATTAGACTTAGATTTGTATTAAGACAATCTGCAGATGTTAAGGTATAATACTTATAACTCTTTTATGAAACTACAATGCCAATCATAGAAGTATTATCTAGAGTAATTCCATACCAGAGAAAAGATTTAAATGTAGCATACCCTGGTCCTGTTCAACCAAATGAACTATTATAATGTGTTTGAAATAATTCATAGAAATTCCATTCTATATTAATATTTTAAAGGCAATAGAGGGAAAAATCCTTCCTTGGATATTGTTTACAGGAAAACTAGATCCAGAAAGATCAGATTTGAGCTCATGATTCAACAGAGTATTATTCTGCTTTATTTTAGCTGACATATGGCTCATTAGCCCATGAGGAGTTTCAGACCAGTAAACTTTCTTCACTTTATTTCATGGTCCCAAAAGAGGAGCATCAGTACATTGGGATTATTCAACTGCTTCATCATTTCAGATGGATGTGGATTGGGATTTTTACTATGGATAACAATGACGGAGAACGTTTCTTACAGAAAATGCAGCCCATACTTTCACAAAATGGAATCTGTTCATCCTTCATACAAAGGCTTTCACAACTAATCCACTTAGAACACTATATGGAATTTGATCACATAATATCAAGTATTTTCACTAATTTGAGGAATAGCAACACCACCACATTTCTCGTCTATGGAGAATCAGGGACAATTATGTGGCTCAGGGCTATCATGTTTATAGCAGATCCTGAAAACAAGCAAACTGCATTATTTAGAAAGGTGTGGATCTTGACTGCACAGATTGATTTTGTGCTCTCAGGCTTGCAAGTCACATGGGATCTCCAGATGTTCCATGGGGCTATTTCCATCACTGTTCATTCAAGGGCAGTTGTAGGTTTCAAGGAGTTTCTTCAGACCATCAAACCTCATTCAGGCTGCAGAGATGGGTTTCTGCAAGACGTTTGGGAACAATCATTTGATTGTTCATTCTCAAAATCAGAATCAAAAGAAATGTCCAATAGGCAGTGCCTGGGAGAGAAACTGGAAGATCTTCCTGGGCCTGTGTTTGAAATGGAAATGACTGGCCAAAGCTACAGCGTCTACAATGCTGTTTATGCTGTGGCTCATGCTTTGCAAGCAGTGCTCATGTCTGGGTTCAATAAGAAAAAAACAATGATGGGTAAAAAAACTGACCTTCCACCTCTGCAGCCTTGGCAGGTATTCTCTCTGCATTGGACGTTTCTTTTATTTCAATGAGCAATTTGATCTAGAATTACCATTTGAACCTACAGGGGAAAGTCTTAATATCTTCTGCCTATAAAATCCAGTTTAGGTATGAACATCAAGAAGCTACTATATTGTTAAGTAACACAGTTGTAAAGGGAACCTGGCTTCCCCATTAACTTTGTTTGTCAGAAGGTGGCAAAGGTCATAAATGTGAAAACAGGTCATAATGTGAAAAATGGTCATAAGTCACTTTTTTCAGTGCCATAGTAACTAAACAAACTGTTGTAAATAGAGGACTTCCTGTATTATCCTTCCAACTCTCTCTCTCTCTCTCTCTTTATTCTCTTTCACGTAGCTCCATCCATTTCTACATGGCATTTCTTTTAACAATTCAGCTGGAGAGAAAGTTTCCCTGAATGAAAAAGGGGAAATAATGGGTGGATTTGATATCATCAACCTCATCACATTTCCAAATCGGTCTTTTGAAAGAGTTAGAGTTGGAATAATAGATCCGAGTTCTCCAACAGGCAAAGAATTATTGATTGATGAAGATTTGATTGTCTGGCACTCAGCTTTTAATCAGGTATGGACTCATTTATGGACTGTATCTTGAGCCATTATAATCCCAAATAGAGGTCTTGCTCTCTGAAACCATATTGAGAAAAGCCTCTTAAGAAATCGAATTTCTATGTTTGTAAGAAAAAATGGCATACTTTGAACAAATGTGACCCAGGATCAAGCATTAATCAAATTGACAAAATGATCTTGCAATGTAAAAGTCAGGTTTTCTTTTTGGTTGCAATTATCTTTTAAAAATATTTAAATATTTAAAATATTTAAAAATTATTTAAAAATATCAGATCTCCCATCATCTAGAAACAAACCAAGTAAGAACCAACAGCCAACATGGATTTGTTAAGAACAAGTCATGCCAAACCAACCTCATTTCATTCTTCAACACTGTGACCAAATTAGTAGACCAGCGAAATGCAGTAGACATAATATACCTGGACTTTAGCAAAGCATTTGACAAAGTAGACAACAACCTACTCCTTCATAAGCTAGAAAAAAGCGGGATAGACAGCTACACAACCAGATTTATTTTATTTATTTTTATTTATTAAAATTTCTATGCCGCCCAACTCCCGGGGGACTCTGGGCGGCTCACAGCAGATATAGAAACACATAAAAAACAATTTTTAAAAGGAGCCATATTAAAATACTATCCATTAAAAAACAAACTTTCATTCATACCCTGCCTGCCGGAAGAGCCAAGTTTTTATTGCTTTACGGAAGGCCAGTAGGGTGGGGATGGTCCTGATCTCTGGAGGGAGCTGGTTCCAAAGGGAGGGGGCTCCCACAGAGAAGGCCCTCCCCCTAGGTCCCGCTAGCCGACATTGTTTGGTCGACGGGACCTGGAGGAGGCCGACTCTGTGGGCTCTAACCGGTCGTAGGGAGGTATGCGGCAGGATGCGGTCCCGAAGATAACCTGGCCCTGAGCCATGTAGGGCTTTAAAGGTAACGACCAACACCTTAAATTGGATCCGGAGACTAATGGGCAACCAATGCAGCTGGCGGAGGATAGGTGTTACGTGGGTGCATCTAGGTACACCCACCACAGCTCGCGCAGCTGCATTTTGCACCAATTGCAGTCGCCGGACACTCTTCAAGGGTAGCCCCATGTAGAGCGCATTGCAGTAATCCAGCCGTGAGGTGATAAGGGCATGAGCGACTGTAAGAAGTGCCTCCTTCTCCAAGTAGGGTCGCAATTGGTGCACAAGACGTACTTGTGCAAAGGTCCCCCTAGCCACAGCTGAAAGATGTTGTTCCAATTTTAGCTGTGGGTCTAGGAGGACACCCAAATTGCGGACCCGTTCTGAGGGGGCTAATTTCTCCCCCCCAAGAATCAAGGAGGGACAGTTGGTCGAGTCCTTAGGAGGCAATATCCACAGCCACTCAGTCTTGTCAGGGTTAAGCTTTAGCCGGTTCTTCCCCATCCAGACCCTAACATCGGCCAGGCAGCGGTCCATTACGTCTACGGCTTCCCCAAATTGAGACGGGGTGGAGATGTACAACTGGGTATCATCAGCATATTGCTGATACCTCACCCCGTGTCGTCGGATGATCTCACCCAGCGGCTTCATGTAGATATTAAACAGGATGGGCGAGAGGACCGAGCCCTGTGGCACCCCACATAGTAGGGGCCTAGGGCTCGACCTCTGCCCCCCTGTCAACACCGACTGCGTCCTGTCAGAGAGGAAGGAGGAGAACCACTGCAAAACAGTGCCGCCCACCCCCACCTCTCCGAGACGACGCAGAAGGATACCATGGTCAATGGTATCGAAGGCCGCTGAGAGGTCAAGTAGCACCAGGATAGAGGAATAACCCCCATCCCGGGCTCGCCAGAGATCATCCATCAGGGTGACCAAAGCCGTTTCCGTACTGTAACCGCGCCTGAAGCCAGATTGAAAGGGATTCAGAAAATCAGTGTCATCCAACAGTCGTAGGAGCTGGAGTGCCACCACTTTCTCAACAACCTTCCCCGCGAAGGGAAGGTTGGAGACTGGACGGAAGTTCTTTAAATCCGCTGGGTCCAGGGAAGGCTTCTTGAGGAGGGGCCTCACCACCGCAGCTTTTAAGGGCTGCGGGACGGACCCCTCTCTCAAAGAAGCGTTGACCAACGCCTGGAGCCAGCCGCGTGAAACCTCCCTGGTGGCCGAAACCAACCAGGAAGGACACGGGTCCAATAAACAAGTGGCTGAGCTCATAGCTCCTATGGCCTTGTCCACATCCTCAGGAGTCACCGGTTCAAACCTATCCCATATAACCGGACTAAGACTCGCCCCAGTCATCTCGGCCTGTACTGCCCAATCGGAGTCCAGGTCTGTCCGAATCTGAATGACTTTATCCGCCAGAAACCGAGAAAATTCCTCAGCTCTACCCTGCAAGGGATCTCCGCCTTCCTCCTTAGCAAGAAGGGTGCGGGTCACCCTAAACAGGGCGGCTGGGCGGGAGTCAGCGGACGCAATAAGAGCGGAAAAATGCGAACATTTTGCCGCCCTTATCGCCACTAAGTAAGACTTAATGAAAGTTCTTAAAAGTGTCCGGTCAGACTCAGCTTTACTAGATCTCCATCGTCGCTCTAGGCGTCTCTTGTGGCGCTTCATCTCCCGGAGTTCCTCGGTAAACCAAGGAGCCCTCCTGGATCCACTTCCACGGAGAGGCCGCAAAGGCGCAATCCGATCCAGAGCCCCTGCTGCTGCCTGATTCCAGGCCGCAACCAGAGACTCGGACGAACTGTGTACCAGGGATTCAGGTATTTCCCCAAGTTCCCTCTGGAATCCGTCGGGTTCCATTAGGCGCCTGGGGCGGAACCACTTAATCGGTCCCGCCTCCTTGCGGTGGGGGAGTGGTGCCATGAAATCCAACCTCAGAAGGAAATGATCTGACCACGACAAGGGTACTGTGACTAAACCCCTCAGCCTCAGATCATCTCTCCACTGCCCCGAGAGAAACACAAGGTCAAGCGTGTGACCACCCTCATGAGTCGGACCCTGAACTACTTGGGTCAGGTCCATGGTTGTCATGGAAGCCATGAACTCCTGGACTGCCCCTGAGGCTTCGCCGGGCGATGGCAGATTAAAATCCCCCAGCACCATCAACCTGGGGAACTCAATCGCCAGCCCTGCAACCGCCTCGAGCAGAACAGGCAGGGCCTTTGCTACGCAGCTAGGAGGCAGGTACGTTAGCAAAAGGCCCACCTGAACCCCTAGGTCCAACTTCAGAAGGAGAGTCTCACACCCAACAATCTCCGGGGCAGGGCTCCTTCGAGGACACAGATTCTGGCGAGCTATAATAGCCACTCCTCCACCCCTTCCCTGGGGTCGCGGCTGATGCTGAACCGAGAACCCGTCCGGGCATATCTCCGAAAGGGGCACCCCCCCCTCCTGGCCCAGCCAGGTCTCGGTAATACATGCCAGGTCAGCCCCCTCTTCTAGGATTAAATCCCGGATAAGGGGGGCCTTGTTGGTAATCGACCTGGCGTTTACCAGCAGCAGCTTGAGCCCAGGGCCCTGACATCCCTGGTTACCAGGCACTCGGGTTGAGCTAGGTGGAACCAAACCAGAGGGGCCAGAACAAGGAATCGCTTGTAAACAGCGAGTTCTCGTTCTCCGAGAGCGGCCTACCCCTCTGCTCCCGCCATACCTGCCTCTCCCTGTTATGACCGTAATGCTCCCACTCCCTGTCCCCCCAGAGATCCCCTCCCCTTCCCCACTGGTCTCCCTCTCTCCCGACAGGCCATGCATTCCATTCACATCAAGCCAGGGGTCGGACTCAAACCCCCCTCCGCTTCTGTTTCCACACTCAGCAGAGGGGGGCAGAATCTTAATCCCTGACTCACTCATTCCTTGACCATCCGTCTTAAACATACAAACCAACAATCACCCCCAAGGTAAAATCTTTAAAATAACGAAAGTTAGTGCAGGAAAAAAAAAAAAAACATAGAGAAACAGCCTGGTTAATAGTCCTCAACCAGATCCAGTTGTTTGCACACTTAATGACCGTATATGTAATGGCTAAGCGGAAAAAGTCTCTGCTCAGAAAAGTTTTCGTAATGGGCGTAGTGGTCATAAAATTACAATTTCCCCTACTAGTCTCTGCAAGATTATAAAGAGAGCGTCCCAGATATTGGCTTTCCTGCTCTTTAACTTCCCAGTTCTCCTTCACCGTAGATCTCAAGCCAGTGGGGGAAGTAGTATTCGATATAATTAAAACAGCAGGAAGGAATGCATGGGAGGGGGGGGTAACAGTCAACCAAGTCCTCTCCACGATGATTAATCCTGGATTAAAAAATGCTGTGCCGGCGGCAGCTCCGCAAATAGAGGCTACTGCCACCACCGCCACCATCACAGTCAAAGAACGAGGAACCGCTGCAACCCAACCTGACGGATACGCTCGGCCAACCAGCTGGAACGTCGTCTGCAACATCCGGGAGGATCGCCAAAGCCGACAATGCTGGCTAGGCGAATCAACCCCTCCCCTCGGCAGGCAGTCCGACCGGAGATCTCTATTCCACGTCATATCCAGCCTTTAGGGTGTCCTTTAGCTTTAACTCTTATTATACAGCTCCTCTTTCAGTCCTCTTACTGTTCACATCCAGTCTCAGCTCATCCAAGCACGACTCCCGACCAAAGTCACGTTCTTTGCTCAACAAACAGTCATGCCGGGAGGTGCTTCCTTTACGCCCCACTCTATCTTGGGCGATTATGGATGATATCCTCTTGCGATCTGGGGCGCCCGCAGAAGCCGTTCTCTGGGGGAAACACTCCTGTTCTCCACCTCTGCTGTTTCTGTTTGTTGTTTGGTATTATGATTGAATTTTCCTTTCGTTATTCCTCTCGTTGTTAATTTGAGCCGTCCCAACCTCAACGCCTCCACCTCGGCGCCGCCATCTTAACGAGGCAACGTCCTCTCACCTCCCAATCTGAAAGCTGACACACCACTGATTTCGCAACGAGCGAAGTCGCCACGTTGCTCACTGGGGTCTCTGATGTTTCGTCTACTTCCCCAGTGATGGTAATTCTGGGAAGGAAGCCCCCAGGGTTTGGGAAAGTGGTGGGGTTGGGTTAAGGGGGAGCAGAGCTCAGTTCAGCTCTGTCTTACCGCTCGTGGCTCCACCCCGGAAGTTCCTGGATTGACAATTGGCTGACCAACCATACCCAGTGAGTAGTCCTCAATGGCTCTAAGTCAACATGGAGAGAAGTAAGCAGTGGGGTACCACAAGGTTCCGTCCTAGGCCCAGAACTCTTTAATATCTTCATAAATGACCTAGATGAGGGAATAGCAGGAGAACTAACCAAATTTTCAGATGACACCAAGCTGGCAGGAGTAGCAAACACTCCAGAGGACAGACTCAAAATCCAGAGGGACCTCGACAGACTCGAACACTTGGCCCAAACCAATAAAATGAAATTTAACACGGAGAAAAGTAAAATTCTGCACCTAGGTAAGAAGAATCAAAAATACACATACAAACTGGGCAAAACCATACTCAATAGCAGCGAATACGAGAGGGATCTCGGAGTCCTGGTAGACAGCCAATTAAATGTGAGCCAGCAATGTGCAGCAGCAGCCAAAAAGGCCAATGCAGTCCTGAGCTGCATAAATAGAGGGATACAATCAAGGACAAGAGAGGTACTAGTACCACTCTATAAAGCCTTGGTCAGACCACACCTAGAGTACTGCATCCAGTTTTGGTTACCACACTACAAAAAAGACATTGAAACTCTAGAGAAAGTGCAGAAGAGAGCAACCAGGATGATAAAGGGTCTGGAAAATAAAACATACAAAGAGCAGTTGCAAGAACTGAGCTTGGCCAGTCTGGCGAAGAGAAGGACCAGGGGTGACATGATAGCAATGTTCCAATACTTGAGGGGATGCCACAGAGTGGAGGGGGTCAGGCTATTCTCTATCGCACCAGAAAGCCAAACATGAAATAACGGATGGAAGCTGACCAAGGAGAGGTTCAACCTGGAAGTGAGGAGAAACTTTCTGACGGTGAGAGCGATCAACCCGTGGAACAGCTTGCCTGCGGAGGTTGTGAGAGCCCCAACACTTGCAACCTTCAAGGAGAGATTAGGACTGCCATCTGTCTCAAATGGTGTAACTCCTGCTTGAGCAGGGGGTTGGACTAGATGACCTACAAGGTCTCTTCCAACTCTAATAATAAATCTAAATCTAAATTATGGATATTGCCTTATTTCCATAACATTTTCATCTCGCATATATTTATTTACTCACTTTGCCTTTTTGAAACAGGCCCCTTGGCTCATCATTGTAATTTCAACAACTTTTAATTTATAATATAAATCCAGCTAGGTAATATTCACTAGCCCTTTGGGAAGTAAAGGATTCTTTCCCCCAATAAAAGAGAACAGTTAATAACTCAAGAATGAAGGTATCCCAGGATAATGTTGAAGAATATACTCTGAGTCGGTCACTAGTCAATCTTTGGTCCTGGTGACTGTCCCAGATTGGATCCTTTAGGATTAATTTTAAAAAAAATATTCCTTTGCAAAAAACCTTTTGTGTTTATCGCCAGGTTCTTCCAATTTCTCTGTGTAATGACCATTGCTTCCCTGGATACTGGAAGAAGGAGGCTGAAGGAAAACAATTCTGTTGCTATGACTGTGTTCCCTGTGCAGAAGGGAAGATTTCAAATGAAAAGGGTAGGTGAGACATTCCAGGAAGTTTTCATTAGGTTTATTTAAGCAAACGAAGGTTCAATGGCTTAATGATGCTGGAGAAGGTCATTAAGCTCCAATGGTTTGAGTCCTAGCACTGTGTGGTGTGGTGAGCTTCCATCACTCACCTCAGCTTCTGCCAATCTAGCAGTTTGAATGTATGTTATATGCAAGTAGATAAATAGGTACCACTTCTGTGGGGAGATGAGCTGGCACTTAATTTGGACGGTTAGAATCCTGCTGGCACTGCACTTCCCATTTGCGATGCCCATTTGCGAAGCAGCATTGGTGGAAGGACAGTGCCCCACTGCAGCAAAACCACTCAACTTTCTTTCTGACTCAGAGCTAGCTCACTCCCTATGGTGCATTTTGGAAACATACAAGTGTGAACCAAATGGCTAGCCAAACGGATAGTTCTATTAGCATTGTAGTCTCCTGGCTAATGTAACATCACCATATACTAATTAAATAAGTAAATGTAAACAAACTGTAATACACTACCTTAGTGTGCAAATAAGTACCGTATTTTTCAGAGTATAAGACGCACCTTTTTACCCCCCAAAATAGGGTGAAAACTTGGGTGCGTCTTATACACCAAATGCAGCCCCACCCACCCAGCCACCCCCACCCTTTGGCCTCTGTCTTCCAGCAATTTACCTGCTTGCAGCAAACAGGGAAGAGCCTGTAAAGCCAAGCAAGTCAGTAGAAGCTTCCCGACCTACAGCTGATTAGGTTTGCCACGTGGGAAAATGAAAGTGAAACTAGCTGCAAAGAGGCAAATAGCTGGGAGAGACACGCAGATTTTTATTTTCTGCTGGATGCAAGGGGGTAAGTGAATAACTATAAATGTCTGTAGAATGTTCAAATTATTAGACTTATTTTTTAAAGACTGCTTTATTATTATTCTAGCCAGGTGTCTTCAACCTTGGCAATTTTAAGACTTGTGGACTTCAACTCCCAGAATTCCACAGCCAGTTTTTTTTTAATTTTGCTGGCTGTGGAATTCTGGGAGTTGAAGTCCACAAGTCTTAAAGTTGCCAAGGTTGGAGATCCCTGTAAATCTAGACAACTTAACAAAATAAAGAAGCTTTTTAAAATAAATGCTTGCTCTGAAGAGGTCCAGTGCTATTGTATCTTCTTTTAAATAATAGAGAATAATGTATACTTCCAGAAATTTTAATTAATTTTAACAGCTCTGTACAAGTATAGTCTGAAATGTAACAGTGTCCTGTTTAGTATTAGAGTTAAATCCTGACTTACTTTGGAGTAGATCTATTTAAATAATTTGGAGGAGTTAGTGTGACTACATTTAAGAAAACTTTCTGGCATAATGTACATTTCTCCAATTTTTTGCTATTTTTATGGGTCAGGCACACATGCACAGAAATACACAGCAAACAGTGTATATCATCTGTGCTGTTTGCCGTTTGCTGTTTGGCAAATTGCTTTGAGGCAAAGGCCTTTTTTCCTTGTTTTCCTCCCCCAAAACTAAGGAGTGTCTTATACTCCGGTGCGTCTTATACTCCGAAAAATACGGTAATACTTTTACATCTTCTGCAAGGTGAATATTGATTTTTATAGCTGTGACTCACATACTGTTGTTCAGGTCAATAGACTCTGTTACTAGAGACTTACAAATACCCTCATGGTTTTCTTTTCCATGTTTCCAAATAGCCTACATTGCAATAAAATTTAAAATGATACAAAGGGTTGCATTTCAAAGAATAATTGTCCTCCCATTTCTGCTTTGTTTTATGCTGATCCTAAATTTTCCATTTGAGGGAAAACTGAATTTTCATAGAAACATGATCCATCTGGTAACCAGCGGAAAGAACTGAAAAGGAATAATAGCTGTCAATGTGTTCAGAAAGTAATTTGAATAATATGGAAAGCCTAGATGACAAATTCCTTGATTTGCCTTCCAGATATGGATGACTGTTTTGAATGTTCAGAAGATCATTATCCAAATAAAGAAAAAAAAGGATGTATCCTGAAACTGCTGGTCTTTCTAACTTTTGAAGAAACCTTAGGCATCGGTTTAGGCTCAGCAGCTCTTTGTTTCTTCTTCTTGACATCTTGGATACTTGGAACTTTTATTAAGCACAGGGATACTCCCATTGTGAGAGCTAACAACAGGTCCCTCACCTACACCCTCCTTGTCTCTCTTCTGCTCTGTTTTCTCTCCTCTTTGCTCTTTCTCAGCCAACCTGACAAGGTGACCTGCCTTCTCCGGCAACCAACTTTTGGCATCAACTTCTCAGTGGCCATTTCTAGTGTACTGGCCAAAACCATCACTGTGGTTGTGGCTTTCATGGCCACTAAACCAGGATCTCAGATGAGGAAGTGGGTGGGGAAAAGATTGGCTTTTTCTATTGTCCTTTCCTGCTCTCTCTTGCAAGTATGTATCTGTATTCTTTGGTTGTTGACATCTCCCCCATTCCCTGAGTTGGACATGCATTCAGAGCTCCAAGAAATGATTTTACAATGCAATGAGGGGTCAGCCTCCTTCTTCTACTGTGTCTTGGGCTACATGGGTATCTTGGCCATCGCCAGCTTTATTGTGGCTTTCCTTGCCCGTAAATTACCTGATAGCTTTAATGAAGCCAAGTTCATCACCTTCAGCATGTTGGCCTTTTGCAGTGTGTGGATCTCCTTCTTTCCATCCTATCTGAGCACAAAAGGAAAAGCCATGGTAGCTGTGGAGGTCTTCTCCATCTTGGCCTCCAGTTCTGCATTACTGGGATGCATATTCCTCCCAAAGTGCTACATCATTGTTTTCAGGCCTCAGCTAAACCACAGGGAGCAACTAATAAAGAGGACTTAGTACATTATGTCTTCTTTCTGGCTCCCCTAATTAAAAGATCAAAGGTGGTTTGTATGCAATTTCAGGGAAAGAACCTGATATTTGGTGCCTTTGCAATCCATACACTTTCTTTCATTGAGGTTTCTCTATAATTTCTAGATTTAAAGGGATTTTAGCCCGGTCTAGTGGTTAAGGAACTGCGGTAGAAAGCAAGAGGCCATGAGTTCAAGTCCTCCTTGGCCATGAAAGCCAGTTGGGTAACTTTGGACCAAACACTATTTCTAAGAACAGTGTTCCTCACAGGGTTGTTGCTGTGTGGGAAAAATAAGGAGGACGGTATATTGGATATGTTTGCTGCCTTTGTTTTTTTGTAAAAATAATAAAGTGGTATATATTGTAAAAATAATAATAATAAATGAAGTGAAATGAAATACTAAAGTGAAATGAAATTAAATAATAAAATAAAATAAAATATAAAATAAAATAAAGTAATCAAATGAAACACACCTGCTATGGCAAGTGAAAGGGATTGAAAGATGTAAAATGTACGATGACCTCATTAACTAAATTCCACCCAGTTTGTAAATGCATAATGAGCTGCACAAAAGGATGCCATTTCCATGCCATAAAGAATATGTTTACTGTTATGTTTTATTATAATTTATTATAAATAGATAGCTAAATAGATAGCTAAAATATTTAGCTAAATAGATAGCTAAATAAATCCAGATATTCAGAGGGGGGGAGGGAGGGGGGAAGGAAAGGAATAGAGAAAGCGAGATAGAGAGGGATGGGTGGGTGGGTGGATGGATGGATGGGATGGATAGACGGACGGACGGACGGACGGACGGACGGACGGACAGACAGACAGACAGACAGACAGACAGACAGACAGACAGACAGACAGACAGACAGACAGACAGACAGACAGACAGACAGACTCTATGGACAGGACAAGTAGCCCAAATTATAATGAAAGTGCAACCCTAATCCAGATAGAAACTAGTTACTCTGGACTTCTCTGCAACTGATGCTTTCCTGTTCTCATCATTGGTGGCATGATGTCCCACATACTGTAGTTTACCAGTTTTATAAATTGAAATTTAAGGAAAATCCTTGAATAAACCTTAGGACATACATTGTAAGGAGTTTTGTTTATTCATTTATTCATTTATTTATACATTTAAAAGAATCTATATGGCCACCCAATCACTTTCAGTGTCTCTGAGATGCTTAAAAAAATAAAAACCCAATACACAAAGAATAAAAACACACCGCTGGGGATAACAATCAATTGGTTGAGCCACTTCAAAGGTTCCAACCAATTCTGGGTCCCACAGGCCCATTGACAAAACCAGGTGCTTTGCAAAAGAGTGTCAAAGTGGGGAGCAATCTAATTTATTTATTTATTTTATTTATTTTGTGAGATTTATATACCGCCTCACAGTGCAAGCACTCTCTAAGTGATTTACACCAGTAAGCAATGTATATTTATATTGCCCTCAACAATCTGGGTCCTCATTTTACCTACCTCGGAAGGATGGAAGGCTGAGTCAACCTTGAGCCGGTGAGATTTGAACCGCTGACCTGTGGATCACAGTAAGCTAAAGTGACCTGCAGTACTGCCTCTAACCGCTGCGCCACCTCGTCTCTTAATCTCAGTGTGGATGATGTTCCAGAGGGAGGGAGCCATCATGAAGAAGAGACTTCTTCTGGGTCCCACCAGTTGTCCTGATTTAAGAGAGAGGACCCACAACTTTCCCTGCCTCCCTGTTCCACTGGATCACATGGATGTGATCAGGAAGAGACAGTTCTTCAAATAACCTGGTGCAAAGCCATGTAGAGTTTAAAGGTGACAACCAACACCTTGAATTGTACCCAGAAGCAAAGTGTCAGCCAATGCAACTACTACAGGAAAGGTGACACAACTTGGTCCGCAGAAAACCATATGGGTGGCTGCATTTGGAAACAATTGGAGCTTATGGATACTTTTAAAGGGCAGCTCCATGTAGAGTTCCATGTAGAGCTCATGATCTCATAATTGGTGTCCCGGTGTCCCACATAGTTTATCACTTTTATGAATTGAAATTTTAGGAACATCCTTGCATAAAACCTTATGACATTCCATTGTAAAAGGTTTTTTTTTCTTTTTATAATCTTTGCCAGTTCCCCCAAAAATTTCTTATATGAGTAAAAGGTGTTTCAGCAAAAATGTAGGCTTCATTTTTGACCTATAACTTCTCTGCTTTTGAAATGTTTCTAATTGTAGGAAAAGAAATAATATTCTTTAGAATATGTTAAAGTAGGGGTGTCAAACTCAATTTCATTGAGGGCCGCATCAGGGCTGTGGTTGACCTCAGGGGGCCAGCCGACAGGGGTGGGTTCCTACCAGTGCGGTCCAGTGCTGGCACTCCGGTAGCAGCCTGCTGATGATGCAATAGCACTTTACTTATAGCAATAGCACTTTACTTATATACTGCTTCATAGTGCTTTACAGCCCTCTCTAAGCGGTTTACAGAGTTCAGCATATTGCCCCCAACAGTCTGGGTCCTCATTTTACCGACCTCAGAAGGATGGAAGGCTGAGTCAACCTTGAGCCTAGTGAGATTTGAACAGCTGAACTACTGAACTAGCAGTCAGCCTGCAGTCGCAGCATTTAGCCACTGCACCACTTCAGCTCTTTATGCAATTTAGGCATGACAGCTCTGGTGCTGTCTTTCCCGGTCCATGCGCGGCGCCATCTTTTTTCGGCTTGAAATGTCCTTCTGTGCATGTGCGGAAGTAGAATCAGCGCTTTTTTCCTGGTTTGGATGGCTTCTCAGCTGTGTTTCGGCTTCAAATTTCTTTCTGCGCATGCGCAGAAGTAGAATCCTGTGGCGTGACGTTGCAATGCGCACCGGTAGCCAGCAGGGCATGGCCAACTGAGTGGATATGGCCAACTGGGTGGGCATGGCCAGCTTGACGCCACTCCCCAAACTGCTGGCATATTTCCTCTTTGCATTGGGTAGACCGGGTCGAAGCCACATGGGTTGGCCCCTTACATTTTCCAGGACGGATCCATGGGCCAGATCCAACCACATAGCAGGCCGGATCCAGCCCACGGGCCTTGTATTTGACACCCCTGTGTTAAAGTGTTTGTCAAAAGTTTGTCAACTTTTGTGCAAAAAAATTTTTGAAACATTTTAGAGAGCATAGGGTCACTTTTAAAAAAATGTTCTGCATAGTTACTCCTCAGAAAACATACCTACAATAAATGACTGATACCTGCTGGATTTGTTCATATTTTATTTTGCGAAAAATTGGTAAAAAATAAATGTGTTGTCTTGGGGAAAAAAAGCTTTGTATTTATTTCTACAATTATAACAATTAAATATATGTTCTTTTGCCTATATCCCTTATATTACATTTGTTGGCATTTGCTCATTAAAAAAATAGCTGAACTATCAGCTACTTATTATCTCATCAAAATAAAACAATTATATCCTAGAGGAATTACTATAGGCCAAAACATCAAAGGCTTCCCAGAAGGCTATTGAAATTCAACAGTAATGAAGGTTTCTGTTTGGCTATAAAGTGAGTCTTGAATCACAGAGAGTTTGGTACAAGGGGTAGTAATTTCTCCGTCAGATTCATGGCTTCAAGTATCCACCCTCTGTTCTCTTCTGCCAGAGTATCTGTTCAAATCCTTGTGATGTTCAAGATAGAAAAATTGTACTCACATCTTCAAACAGAAAATGATAGGTTTTCTCATTAGACGTATTCTCAAATATAATCCTTAGATCTATCTTTAGATGAAGTATTGGCTTATATATGCTTCCCTATGGGTAGGGTGGAAGAAAAAACATTTTCACAATAACAAAAGCATCAAGATGTTTCTCTTAATGTTTTTGGTGCACAGAGTAGTTACTCTGAGCTGCCCTGCGAGCGATGCTTTCCATGTTCCACATGAGTGGTACCAGCCTGGAGACTTCATCATTGGTGGGATGGTGTCTCACATGGGTTACCACTTTTATGAATTTAAATTTAGTGAAAATCCTTCAATAACTCCTTATGAAATACCAGCGTAAGGATTTTTTTCTTTATCTAATCTTACGCAGACTTTCAAAAATATTTTATATGAATAAAAGCTGTAGGTGCATAAATGTAGCATTTTTAATGTAATCTATGCCTTGTTTTTCTTTCAACTGTATCTGGTTATGAGAGAAAAAATAATCTTCTTTATATTCTTTTAAAGTGTTTCACATGAAATGTACAAAATTTCACATCAAGAAGCCTCTATTTAAACATTTACTGAGATAAAGATAATTTTTAAAAAGGTTTGGCATTATCTCTCCTCACAAAACATACATACAGTAAACAAGTGATGCCTGTGGAATCTGTTCATATATCATTTTCTGAAAATCTTTTATATGAATAAAAGCTGTTTGTGCATAAATGTAGCATTTTTAATGTAATCTATGCCTTGTTTTTCTTTCAACTGTATCTGATTATGAGAGAAGAAATAACCTTCTTTACATTCTTTTAATTTAAAGCGTTTCACACGAAATGTACAAAATTTCAGATCAAGTAGTCTCTATTTGAACGTTTACTGAGGTAAAGATATATTTTTTAAAGGATTTGGCACTGTCTCTCCTCACAAACATATATACAGTAAATGAGTGATGCCTGTGGAATCTGTTCATATATCATTTTCTGAAAATCTCATAGAAAATAAGTATAGGACTTTGAAAAAAGTCACTACTTGTATTTGTTGCAGTACATATTTGTTGGAAGTCATGGAAATGCTGTTTAAAATAAATCTGAACACTGTATTATGAAGCATGGTACCAAAACCATAATCTTCCTACTACTGTCAGAGGAAAAAAAGTTTGTTATTCATAGAGAAAAGATGCCACCTTTACAAGGTTGTAAAATTATTATTTTTTTCAATGGGGGGGATTTAACCTATTTGCAGTGCATTCACCAAATTTCATCAACACATCCTTGCCTTGGCCTTTGCTGTGAAGGAGATCAATGAGGACTCCCAGATCTCACCTAATGTCACTCTTGGGTTCCACATCTATGACAGTTATCTGAATGCAAGGATGACCTATCGCACCACTCTGGACCTGCTTTTCAAATCCCAGGAATTTGTCCCTAACTATAAGTGTGATAGACAAAAGAATATCATGGCTATTGTTGGGGGACTGGATTTCGTTTCATCATCTCATATTGCTGAAATTACAAGTTTCTTCAAGATTCCACAAGTAAGTTGTGAAAGGATTAAACAGAAAAGATCTATATTCTGGTGCCATTATTGTTATTGAATCATTAAGGAGCATTAAAATTTAATCTCAGCTTTGTGTTAAGATGTTCTTCCTGGCTTAAGGTCTATTAGTTAGCATAATTTTGAAGCTACAATGCCAAATACAGGAAGTATGAATCCATAAACATTCCATACCAGAAGAAAGATTTGAACTCTTCTATGAAAACAATTGATCAGTTATATGGTTTTGAAATAATAATAATAATAATAATAATAATAATAATAATAATAATAATAATAATAATAATAATAATAATAATAATAATAATAATAATAATAATAACAACAACAACAACAACAACAACAACAACAACAACAGAGTTGGAAGGGACCTTGGAGGTCTTCTAGTCCAACCCCCTGCCTAGGCAGGAAACCCTACACTACTTCAGACAAATGGTTATCCAACATCTTCTTAAAAACGTCCAGTGTTGGAGCATTCACAACTTCTGGAGGCAAGCTGTTCCACTGATTAATTGTCCTAACTGTCAGGAAATTTCTCCTTAGTTCTAAGTTACTTCTCTCCTTGTTTAGTTTCCACCCATTACTTCTTGTTCTACCTTCAGGTGCTTTGGAGAATAGTTTGACTCCCTCTTCTTTGTGGCAACCCCTGAGATATTGGAACACTGCTATCATGTCTCCCCTGATCCTTCTTTTTATTAAACTAGACATACCCAGTTCCTGCAACTGTTCTTCATATGTTTTAGCCTCCAGTCCCCTAATCCTCTTTGTTGCTCTTCTCTGCACTTTTATAATTCCAAGTAATTCCTTTCCTTATTAATACTTAGAAGAATTTCAGGAAAATAATTCCTTCATTGGATATATTTTATGTGAAATTAGACAGGACAATGAGATTTTATCGAACAACTCAAGAGAATACTACTCCACTTTCTTGCAGCTGACATATGGCTCATTACCCCAAGAGGAATCTGAGACCAGTAAATTCTCTTCACTTTATTTCATGGTCCCCAAAGAGGACCATCAATACATTGGGATTATCCAACTGCTTCATCATTTCAGGTGGACATGGATTGGGATATTTGCTGTTGATAACAACGATGGAGAAAATTTCTTACAGAAAATGCAGCCCTTACTTTCAGAGAACGGAGTCTGCTCATCGTTCATAGAAAGGCTTTCACAATTAATCCACATGGAAGACTTTCCAGAGGTACATCAAAGAATCTCTATTATTACCATGAATTGGATAAATAGCAGAGCCAATGCATTTCTTGTCTATGGAGAATCATTGACAATTATGTGGCTGAGAGTTGTCACATTTATAGTAGATCCTGGAAGCAAGGAAATTGCATTATCTAGAAAGGTGTGGATCATGACTGCATAGATTGATTTCATATTATCAGGATTTCAAATCAGTTGGGATCTCCACATGTTCCATGGGGCTATTTCCTTCACTGTTCATTCAAGAGCAGTTGCAGGTTTCAAGGAATTTCTTCAGACCTTAAATCCACTTTCAGACTCCAGAGATGGATTTCTGCAGGATGTTTGGGAACAAGCATTTGGTTGTTCATTTCCAAAACCAGAGTTACAAGAAATGCAGAGTAGAAAATGCACTGGGGAAATGAAGCTGGAGGATCTTCCTGGACCTGCCTTTGAAATGGAAATGACTGGCCAAAGCTACAGTATCTACAATGCCGTTTATTCTGTGACTCATGCTGTGCAGGCTCTATACATGTTGGGGTTCAATAGGAAGAAAACTATGATGGGTAAAAAATCTGATCTTCCACATTTTCAGGCTTGGCAGGTATTCCCTTTGCATTGGACTCTTCTTTTATTTCAATGAGCAGCTTGACATAAAATGATTTTTTGAAGCCAATGGGGAAAGTCTTAATATTTTCTGCATGTGGAATCAAGTATAAGAAACAACATAGAAATAAGACAGAATTTCCTGACAATGAGAACAATTAAGGAGTGGAACAGCTTGCCTTTAGAGGTTGTGTTTGCTCTATCACTGAAGATTTTTATGAAGTGATTGGGCAGCCATTTCTGTGAAATGGTATAGGGTCACCTCCCTGAGTAGGAGGAGGTGTTAAGTTGAAGACTTCCAAGGTTCCTATACAGCACAGTATATTTTATACTTTGCTGTATAAAATAGATACAGATTGCTTACAGATTAATAGAGTTGGAAGGGACCTTGTAGGTCATCTAGCCCAACCCCCTGCCCAAGCAGGAGACCCTACACCATTTCTGACAGATGCCAGTCCAGTCTCTTCTTGAAAGCTTCCAGTCATGAAGCTCCCACAACTTCCGAAGGCAACTTCTGTTCCATGGGTTGATTGTTCTCACTGTCAGAAAATTTCTCCTTATTTCCAAGTTAAATCTCTTCTTGTTCTGATTCTATCCATTATTCCTTGTCTGCCCTTCGGCGGCTTTGGAAAATAGTTTGACCCCCTTCCTCTCTGTGGCAGCCCCTCAAATATTGGAAGACTGCTGTCATGTCTCCCCTGGTCCTTCTCTTCACTAGACTAGCCATGCCCAGTTCCTGTAACCGTTCATTGTATGTTTTAGCCTCCAGTCCCCTAATCATCTTGGTTGCTCTTCTCTGTACTCTTTCTAGAATCTTGACATCTTTTTTATAGTGTGGTGACCAAAACTGGATGCAGTACTCTAGGTGTGGTCCTACTAAGGCTTTATAGAGTGGTATTAGTGCCTCACTTGATCTTGATTGTATTCCTCTGTTAATGCAACTTAGGATTGCATTGGCTTTTTTGGATGCCGCCGCACACTGTTGGCTCATATTTAATTGGTTGTCCATTAAGACTCCAAGATCCCTCTCACAGTTACTGCTATTAAGCCTGGTTTCCCTCAGTCTATATGTGTACTTTTGGTTTTTCTTGCCTAAGTGTAAGACTTTACTTTTTTCTACATTGAATTTCATTTTGTTAGATAGGGCCCAGTGTTCAAGTCTCTCAAGATCCATCTGGACCTTGAGCCTATCTTCTAGGGTGTTAGCTATTCCTGCCAGCTTAGTATCATCTGCAAATTTTGTAAGTTCCCCTTCTATTCCTTCATTTAAGCCATTTATGTAGATCTTGAAGAATACTGGGCCTAAGACAGAACCTTGTGGTACCCCACTGCTTACTTCCCTCTATGTAGACTTAGACCCATTAAGGACTACTTGTTGAATAATGTTTGTCAGCCAGTTGCAAATCCATCTGGTGGTGATGCTATGTACCCCCTTTTTTCTAGCTTACCAAGAAGTAGGTTGTGGTCTACTTTGTAGAATGCCTTGCTGAAGTCTAAGTATATTATGTCCACAGTATTTCGCTGGTCTACTAATTTAGTCAATATGTTGAAGAATGAAATAAGATTGGTTTGGCATGATCTGTTTCTAACAAACCCGTGCTGATACAGAAAACTGATTTCTCTTGTTATTCTGTTTCCTATTACTCTGTCATTCTGATCATCCAGAAGCTACTATATAAATTATGGTTTAAGTGTCAGTAGGAGTTATTAAGTAAATCACCATAGCTTGCAAAATAAGAGATAGTTAAATGATAATTTAGATTACTTTTCATTGTCTTTTCCAAAAACAATCTGTTCTGTCCCCACGAAGCACACAACCACACAAGCAGTTTAATGCAACACTTTTACTAATAAACCTTTTATCAGTAAAGAATGCACTTTGCACCAAGTTACAAACAGTCTTTGTTGGCAAACAACCAGCTACTAATTAACTTTATTAATAGCTGGTATTAGTTCAAAGAGGTCGCAAACAATGATGAGTTAATTAAGTCCAGTTATCTTATGGAGTTTTCCAAGAGTTGGCAAAGTTCCTAGAAATTAGTCCTTGATAATCCAAGCCAACGCAGAGAATGCCAAAACAAGAGTCATGGAGCAAGCTATGATCAGACAGGTCTCCTTTTCAAACATTGTTCTCTGCAGCTTGTTAGCTGCAACTGATGACCTTAAATAGACTAGGGGAGTGGTCAATTAGCCCCAAGTCTTACTCCCAAGTAGACCTCCTCCGGAGTAAATCTTCCTGCCTCTTGGCAGCCCTGCGTGCTCTTGCATTCAGGAAAGGAGTAGCCCCTCCTTTCTCAGCACTGCCAAGAGGTACTGAAGGTTCCAAAGGCCCAGGCTGCACAAGCTGCGGGCGGGCCACAACACAATCAATCAGAGTTTTAGAGGAATAAAATAAAAGTGGTTCTTTTTACATGTGGCATCCATAGTATCAAACAAACCTATCTTTGCAATAATCTCTTCCTCTCATCTATGTGACAAAGAATGCTTGAGTCTCAGATTCTGAAATCTGGCGAAAGGAAGTTAGTCAAACCTGAGACTCTCAAATAGCTTTGTACCAACGAGGAAAGATTATATATACTCTATCGTGAATTAATTGTTTAAGTAGTGGACCTAAAACACAATTGAAGAAAGTTACATAATTCCAAAAACCTACCTTCAGTTCATTCTTACTTTTTTTTTGAATAATATCAAATAAACAATATAGTGGACATGTATATTTCCATGCAATATTGATGATCAAATTTCTAAGTGTACATATTCAATAATAGTTATTGGAATATGAAGAATTATTGAATGAAACTTGATAATGATGTTCTTTTCAATTATATTGCTATCAATTCCCTCTTTCTTCTATTCCCTTTCAAGCAGCTCCATTCATTTCTTCAAGGCATTTCTTTTAACAATTCAGCTGGGGAAAGAGTGTTCCTGAATCAGAAAGGGGAAGCAACAGGTGGATTCGACATCACCAACTTGGTCACTTTTCCAAACAGATCCTTTCAGAGAGTTAGAGTTGGAAAGCTGGATCTTGCTCCAAAAGGGAAAGAATTATTCATTGATGAAGATATGATTGTCTGGCACCCAGCTTTTAACCAGGTATCGAATTATTGAATCAACAATGCCTTAATCCATTATGATCCCATATCGAATGCACTCCCTTTAGAAGTCTAATTTCTGTGTTTTAAATCAACAATGACATATTCTTTCAAAAGTTTCTGATGATCAAGCATTCCTCAAATTGACAAAATAATAATGTAAAAGCCATGTTTGCATATTTGGTTTCCATTTCTGTTTGAAATCATATGAGTGGACATGTTTCCATGAGATTGTCACCATGTGTAATTATTTACTCACCTTGACCTTAAAACAGGACCATTTGTATATTATTCTTACTAGTAAATTTTTAAGTTGTTGATGAAGTTGATAACCTCAGTATTCTTTCTGGAAGTAAAAAATAATTTTCCTCCATAAAGGAAAACATCACAAACTGTTTTGAATTTTTCCCTTTTCAAAACCTTTTATGACTATCACCAGGTTCTTCCACTCTCTCGATGTAATGACCCTTGGTTTTTTTTTGTTTTTTGTTTTTTGTTTTTGCTTTTTGGAGGTAAGATGGAAATAGCAGCATGTACCTAGAAGAGAGTACTACACAAAAAGAATAATAATATAATTATATTGGTTAAATTAAATTTTTTATTTTTATTATATTTTTTATTTTTTAAAAAAGAGATACGATTAGTTTAAAATTGAGATTAGCATCAGTCTGTCAAATATAAAATGAGTTAGTATAAAAGCACTCAAGGAAATGTAAAGAAAGTGAAAGAGGAAGTAGAAAGGGAGGAAGAGAAGGTGTAGAGAGGGTAGAGGAGGAGGGAAGGAGTTAGAAAGTAGGAGGAGAAGTTGGAGATAGAAAGAGGGGAGTGTAATGGAATAAAGTAGAACAGACTGATAACTGATGAGGCAAGTGTTGAATAAGATATTGATTTTTGAATGATTGATTATATTGAACAAATATGTATTTTTATTGTAATATCTTAAGGTACATGTGTATTGAATTATATATGAAGTAATGGAGAAAATAAAAAAAATTGTACCCAAAAAAACCTTTTATGACTATCACCAGGTTCTTCCACTTTCTCAATGTAATGACCCATGTTTCTCTGGATCCAGGAAGAAAGGGATTGAGGGAAATCAATTCTGCTGCTATGACTGTGTTCCATGCCCTGAAGGGAAGATTTCAAACCAAAATGGTGGGTAGCCATTCTTCTTTGAAGTTAAGGAACCTTTATTAAACCTATTTGGGATGCA
>JALIGW010000052.1:0-72500 GCA_023053685.1 Diadophis punctatus similis | reverse complement strand
GGAATAGCCAACTCTCCAGAAGATAGGCTCAAGATACAGAAGGATCTTGACAGACTTGAACATTGGGCTCTATCAAACAAAATGAAATTCAATGGTGAAAAAAGTAAGGTTCTACATTTAGGCAAGAAAAACAAAATGCACAGGTACAGTATATGTGGTACCTTGCTCAACAGTAGTAACTGTGAGAGGGATCTTAGAGTCCTAGTGGACAACCATTTAAATATGAGCCAGCAGTGTGCAGCAGCTGCCAAAAAAGCCAACACAGTTCTAGGCTGCATTAACAGAGGGATAGAATCAAGATCACATGAAGTGTTAATACCACTTTATAATGCCTTGGTAAGGCCACACTTGGAATACTGCATTCAGTTTTGGTTGCCACGATGCAAAAAGGATTTGAGACTCTAGAAAGAGCGCACAGAAGAGCAACAAAAATGATTAGGGGACTGGAGACTAAAACATATGAAGAACGGTTGCAGGAACTGGGTATGTCTAGTTTAATGAAAAGAAGGACCAGGGGAGACATGATAGCAGTGTTCCAATATCTCAGGGGTTGCCACAAAGAAGAGGGAGTTAAACTATTCTCCAAAGCACCTGAGGGTAGAACAAGAAGCAATGGGTGGAAACTAAACAAGGAGAGAAGTAACTTAGAACTAAGGAGAAATTTCCTGACAGTAAGAACAATTAATCCATGGAACAGCTTGCCTCCAGAAGTTGTGAATGCTCCAACACTGGACGTTTTTAAGAAGATGTTGGATAACCATATGTCTGAAATAGTGTAGGGTTTCCTGCCTGAGGGGGTGGGGTTGGACTAGAAGACCTCCAAGGTCCCTTCCAACATTATTATTATTATTATTATTATTATTATTATTATTATTATTATTATTATTATTATTATTATTATTATTATTATTATTATTATTATTATTATTATTATTATTATTATTATTTATTCACAAAAATGTAATACACAGCAAACAAGATTTATATGCTGGATTTCGTATCACTATATCACAAGTCGAACACTTCCCAAGCGTCTAGGACTGTGTGATGTATTTTCGTATGATGCGCGCAGATCCAAGTACGGTGGCCTTTTGCCACTGACAGATCGTGATTTTGTCAATGTTTATTGTTTTCAAATGCCAGTTAAGGTCTTTTGGCACAGCACCCAGTGTGCCGATTACCACTGGGACCACCTGTACTGGTTTATGCCAGAGTCGTTGTAATTCGATTTTAAGGTCCTGATATCGGTTAAGTTTTTCTTGTTGTTTTTCATTAATTCGACTGTCACCTGGTATGGCAACATCAATGATCCACACTTTTTTATTTTCCACAATCGTGAGGTCTGGCGTATTATGTTCCAAAACCTTGTCAGTCTGAATTCGAAAGTCCCAAAGTATTTTGGCATGTTTGTTTTCAACTACTTTCTCAGGTTTATGATCCCACCAGTTCTTTACCACTGGTAGGTGGTAGTTGTGGCACAGGTTCCAATGAAGCATCTGGGCCACATAGTTGTGCCTCTGTTTGTAGTCCGTCTGTGCGATTTTCTTGCAGCCACTGAGGATATGATCAATTGTTTCATCAGCTTCCTTGCAAAGTCTGCATTTTGGGTCATCAGCTGATTTTTCAATCTTGGCTTTGATTGCATTTGTTCTAATTGCTTGCTCCTGGGCTGCAAGAATCATTCTGTCTCCTTCTTCAGTGTTCTATTAGTGAGCCATAACCAGATCTTCTCCTTATCAACCTTTCCTTCAATCTTGTTGAGGAATTGCCCATGCAAGGCTTTATTGCACCAACTGTCGGCTCTAGTTTGCATTGCAGTTTTCCTATACTGATGCTTGGTCTGCTGCACTTTCAGAAGCTTCCGGTTGTTTACTTCAATCAATGCAGGCAATGCAGTTCAGCCTGTGTCCAGTTTATTATGCCAGCAGTATATCTTATAACAGGTATAGCCCAGTTGTTTATGGCCTTGATGGTGTTGCCTCCATTGAGCTTGCTTTTGAGAATTTTTCTGACTCTTTGTGTGTATTCTTTACTGACCACATTCTTCACATGATCATGTTTGATATTATCCAGTTGTAGTATGCCCAGGTATTTATAGGCCTCTGGCTGATGACACTTTATGGCTTGACCATTAGGCATGTTTATGCCCACACTTTCAGTGATTTTGCCCTTCTTCAATGCTACTGTGGCACATTTGTCCAAACCAAACTCCATGCTGATATCATTGCTAAAGATTCGGACAGTGTTGGTCAGAGACTGAATTTCAGTTTCAGTTTTTCCATACAACTTCAGATCATCCATGTACAACAGGTGTGAAATTTTATTAGATTTTTTGGATGTTTGATAGCCAAGGTTTGTTTTTTGTAAGATTGTTGACAGCGGGATTATGGCAATGATAAAAAGTAATGGTGACAATGAGTCTCCCTGGAAAATTCCTCTTTTGATGTTGACAAATCCGTAATTTTCATTTCCCACAAACAGTTCAGTTTTCCAGTGCTTCATCATGTTTTCAATAAAACTGCCAACATTTTTACAAATCCCAATGGTGTCTAGGCACTTGATGATCCAACTGTGTGGGAGTGAATCAAAAGCTTTTTTATAGTCAATCCATGTTGCGTGAAGATTAGTTTTTCGGCTTTTGCAATACTCCAGAATCATTTTATCAATCAAAAGCTGATCTTTTGTGCCCCTGCTTTTTCGTTTGTTGCCTTTCTGTTCATCTGGTAAGATGTCATTCTCTTCAAGATAATCTTGAATTCTGTCAGCCATAATGCCAGTCAATAGTTTAAACATAGTGGGTAGACAAGTTATTGGCCTATAATTTCCTGGTGCTGCTCCTTTTGCTGGGTCTTTTTGTATCAGATATGTTCTCCCAGTTGTCAACCATTCACTGATACTTCCTTTTTGCAGCATCTCATTGAATTTTTGGGCCATTTTTTCATGCAGACTGGTCAGATGTTTGAGCCAAAATCCATGCAGTTGATCACTGCCAGGTGATGTCCAGTTCTTTACTTTCCTCACACGTTTGCTGATCATTTCAGTTGTTATTTGCATCTGTTCCATTTTCTTGTGTGAGAATTTTTCTTCAAACTCTTTTATCCACCCAGCATTTTTGTTATAGTCCTTCTCATTTTCCCAGAGCTCTTTCCAAAATGCAGTTGTTTCAGTTTTCTCAGGCTTTTCAACTACTATGTCTGTTGATTGATTCAAGGTCTGGTAGAACCGCCTTTGGTCTAATTGAAACAGTTGGTTTTGTTTGTACTGGGTGATTCTGGCTTCATATCTTTCGATTTTTCTGGCTGTTGCTGTAATTTGTTCTTTCACAATTTCCAGAACTTCTTCGATTTTTCTGGTATTTAGCCAGTACCTTCTGATCAGGTATTTTTTGATCTTCTCATTCTTCAGTTTTTTCTCTTTCATACTCTTCAAGTTGCTTGCATCTGATTGTAAACTTTTTATTTTCAACTCCAACCTGATCTTCCATTTTGGTTTTCCAGTTGATTTTCTAGGAGGCTGCAGGAGCCCTAGCTCTTCTGTTACTATTACTGCTGTACTATAAGCAAACTGATTTATTTGTTCAATGGTTGCTATTTGGACCGTAGCAAGTACAGTGTTCACATCCTTCATCAGCGGTGCAAGTCGTTTTTTGGGCACAGTTTTCAAAGTTGGAAGCCGTCTTCTTACTGCATTTAATGCAGTATGGGCTGTGAGTTTATCCTTCAGTTCTTGTTGCCTTGTTGTCAATGTTCCTGGTGTTGCAACAAAGACATCAAGTTGTGGCTCCTTTTCATTTTCTTGAAAAATTTCCATATTTTCTTCTGGTTTAGTTTGTTCAATGACTCCTAATGTTACTGAAACGTCAGCCACTGTCTGTACAGTAGCCTGATGTTCATTTGCTTCGCAACTTTTTCGAATTTCTTCAAGTTCAACCTCACTGTATACTTTATTTCTGATTATGAATCTTCTTTGATCAGCCAGTCGAAGTTCAGTTATCTTTGAGTCAGGGTATACTTGTTTCCACATTTGGTACATCCTTTTTTGGTAGCCACGCTTTTGAGGTTCTGATTTGTAGTAGCATTTCATTACTGTACGATTCTCTGACATGGTGTATTTCTGCTGCTTCTGTAATTGTTCATTTGAGTTTTGATTCCGTAAACCACTTTCGGCGAATGCCCGGAATCAGCAGCATCCGCCGCGGACCTTTTTATCCTGGGCGATGGCCGAGCCAGTATAGACTTCGATTTTGTTTGTTTCTCCATAATACTAATGGGTTAGGTGCTCTTAGTTCTATTCCTCAGCTGAGACCACTCTGACTTGGTTGAACCTTCTGGTAGTAACACTACCGTCAGCACAGCTCTCAGCATCATTGGAGCAGTTAAGCCCCCCCACCACGGCAAGGTGGCACCCATCGGGGGGGATTATTATTATTATTATTATTATTATTATTATTATTATTATTATTATTATTATTATTATTATTATTATTATTATTATTATTATTATTATTATTATTATTATTATTATTATTATTATTATTATTATTATTATTATTATTATTATTATTATTATTATTATTATTATTATTATTATTATTATTATTATCGACTGGTACATGCCAGAATTGTTCATATTCCATTTTGGGGGAAATGGGTTCAGTGATGGGTTCTAAATCCCATCGTTACCGGTTTACGCTCGTGTGCACGTGTGACACGTCTGTGCATGCGCAGAAGCATCTGGGGTGGATGGGCGGAGCCTCGCACTGCAACCATTACAGGTTCATAGAACTGGACCGGACCGGTAGCAACCCATCATTGTATGGGTTCCAGGAATGGGTTTCCATGAAAAAAGGATTATTCCATGAAAAAGGATTTTATTTCTTGTTTCAAATCATGCAAATAATTTAAAAAATTGAATTTGAACTGTCTATAAATTATTCAGTATTTTAGAAAACCTATTACTTTCCTATCTTCATCAGAGAAAGAAATATCTGTTAATTCAAACAGAAATGATGCCACCTTATGAGAATTTGCCAACTTCCTCTTTCAACTAGGATATTTAAATCATTTGCAGTGTAATAATCAAATTCTACCAGCACATCCTTGCCTTGGCTTTTGCTGTGAAGGAGATCAATGAGGACTCCCAGATCTTACCTAACGTCACTCTTGGGTTCCACATCTATGACAGTTACTATGATTCAAGGATGACCTATCGCACCACTCTGGACCTACTTTTCAAATCTCAGGAATTTGTCCCTAACTACAATTGTGATCGCCAGAAGAATCTCATGGCTATCATTGGAGGATTTGATTTTGTCACATCATCTTATATAGCTGAAATTATAGGATTCTTCAAGATTCCACAAGTAAGTTCTAAAGGGGTTGAGCAGAAAATTCTTAATCTTATGGTAGTTAACAGAATAATTAATGGGCATCAAATATTAGGCTTAGTTTTTTGTTAAGATGTTCTGCAATGGTTAAGTTTTACTACTTGGTATTCTTTTCTGAATCTACAATGCCAGTTACAGGAAGTAAGTATCAAAGGTCAATCCATGCCAGAGGGAAGATATGAATACTACTAAAGAATACTGCTGAATTTTCTTTTAGCTGACATATGGCTCATTAGCCCAAGAGGAATTTCAAACCAGTAAGCTTTCTTCACCATATTTCATGGTCCCCAAAGAACACCATCAATACATTGGGATTATCCAACTACTTCGTCATTTCAAGTGGACATGGATTGGGATATTTTCTGCTGATAACAACAATGGAGAAAATTTCTTACAGAAAATGCAGCCTTTACTTGCAGAGAACGGAATCTGCTTAGAATTTATAGAAAGGCTTGCTCAAAAAGTCCATATGGAAAGATTCCCAGAATTTTATCAAATGATCTCCATTATTTCCATTAATATGATGAATAGCAAAGCCAATGTGTTTCTTGTCTATGGAGAAGCCTGCACAATTATATGGCTAACATTAGCAACACTTTTTATAGATCCTGAAAGCAAGGGAACTGCATTACCTAGAAAGGTGTGGATCATGACTGCACAGATTGATTTTGTACTCTCTGGAGTTCAAATCCGTTCGGATCTCAAGATGTTCCATGGAGCTTTTTCCGTCAGTGTTCACTCTACAGCAGTTGTAGGTTTCAGAGAATTTCTTCAAACCGTGAATCCTCTTTCAGACTACAGAGATGGGTTTCGGCAGAATGTCTGGGAACAATCATTTGATTGTTCATTTCCAAAACCAGAGTTACAAGAAACACACAGTATGCAGTGCACTGGGGAGATGAAACTGGAGGATCTTCCTTCGCCTATATTTGAAATGGAAATGACTGGCCAAAGCTACAGTGTCTACAATGCTGTTTATGGTGTGGCTCATGCCTTGCAGGCTCTACACATGTTGGGTTTCAATAGGAAGAAAACTATGATGGGTAAAAAAACTGATCTTCCAAATCTGCAGGCTTGGCAGGTATTTTCTTTGACTCTTCTTTCATTTCAATGAACAGTTTGATGTAGAATTATCTTTTGAACCATTGTGGAAAGTCTTAATATTTATTTTATTATTTATTTTATTTTATTTTATTTTATTTTATTTTATTATTTTATTTTATTTTATTTTATTTTATTTTATTTTATTTTATTTTATTTTATTTTATTTTATTTTATTTTATTTTATTTTATTTTATTTTATTTTATTTTATTTTATTTTATTTTATTTTATTTTATTTTATTTTATTTTATTTTATTTTATTTTATTATTTTATTTTATTTTATTTTATTATTTATTTTATTTTATTATTTATTTTATTTTATTTTATTATTTTATTTTATTTTATTTTATTTTATTTTATTTTATTTTATTTATTTATTTTATTTTATTTTATTTTATTTTATTTTATTTTATTTTATTTTATTTTATTTTATTTTATTATTTTATTTTATTTTATTTTATTTTATTTTATTATTTTATTATTTTATTATTTTATTTTATTTTATTTTATTTTTTTTTATTTTATTATTTTATTTTATTTTATTTTTTATTTTATTTTATTTATTTTATTATTTTATTTTATTTTATTTTATTTTATTTTATTTTATTTTATTTTATTTTATTTTATTTTATTTTATTTTATTTTATTTTATTTTATTTTATTTTATTATTTTATTTTATTTTATTTTATTTTATTTTATTTTATTTTATTTTATTTTATTTTATTATTTTATTATTTTATTTTATTTTATTTTATTTTATTTTATTTTATTTTATTTTATTTTATTTTATTTTATTTTATTTTATTATTTTATTTTATTTTATTATTTTATTTTATTTTATTTTATTTTATTTTATTTTATTTTATTTTATTTTATTTTATTTTATTTTATTTTATTTTATTTTATTTTATTATTTTATTATTTTATTTTATTTTATTTTATTTATTTATTTATTATAGTTTATTTATTTATTTGTTTGTTTCATCAAGCATGTATTAGATAACAGATATAAGTATAAACATTATTTTGAATACATGAAATGGAGACAAATAAATGGAGACAGTAGGACAGGGATGGTAGGCATGTTCGTGTGCTTATGCACGCCCCTTACAGACCTCTTGGGAATGGGGTGAGGTCAACAGTGGACAGTCTAAGGTTAAAGTTTTGGGGGTTTGGGGAAGAAACTACAGAGTCAGGTAGTGTGTTCCAGGTATTGACCACTCTGTTGCTGAAGTCCTATTTTCTGCAATCAAGTTTGGAGCAGTATTTTGTGTTCTGATTTTTTTTGTGCCAATGTGTAAGACAGAGCATTTGTTGGTTGAGATTTGAAGTTGCCAATTGTTTGACCATTCTGACACATAGTCAAGGTCTTTTTGAAGGGTAGCCGCATTGTCGGTGGTGTTAAATAGTTTTACATCATCAATGAAGAGAACACAGTTGCTTATAATATGATCACAAAAGTCATTTATCTCCCTTTTTGAAGATAGGGATGACCATGGCTAGTGACCATAGGTTGGGCAAGGAGCTGGTCCTGAAAGATTTTTCAAAGATTATGCTTAGAGGTTCTGCTATGGCAGTGGAAAGCTTTTTAAAGAAGTGGACACATACTCCATCAGGTCCAATAGATAGAGATGGTTTTAGGCTGCGTAGTGCATTTTCAACATTATCTTCTTTAAACTCGATTTGTATTATATCGTTGTAATTATTTGTGGTATGACTAAGAAATATTGGGCATGAGCCATTGCTGTTTACAAAGATTGAGCTGAAGAATGTGTTAAGGAGATCGGCTTTAATGGCTTCATCATTACAATCTTTACTGTTAGGTCCTTTTAGGGATGGGATGGATCTCGAGTCTTTAAGTTTGTTGATTATAGAAGGCACGGGTGGATTTCGTGCGGAGAAGGTTTTCCTCTTGTTTGATGTGATAACTGGTGCATTCAGTCTTTATCTGGTGGCATAGGTTTTTGTAGCGGCTTTTAAAGTTACCTACATAGCCAGTTTTGTTTTTTCACTATTGCAGAAGATGAGATCAAGGCAGTTGTTGAGTCTATTGTTGGTACTTACTAGTTGATGCAGTCCCAGATTAGTAACAGCATTGTACAAGGTTGCGTATATGGGTTCAGTTGTACATTCTGTTAGGGTCCAATTAATATTTTCTGCATGTGGAATCAACTTAAGTATGAGAAAAATGTAGATGTAAGGAAGAATATCCTGACAGAATGGTTAGAGAATGAATATAGTTGAAAGTTAAGATAGAACAGTTATTGTATTTAAAGATAAGGAAATGAACGTAGATAACCCAGATGACAAAATTATATAGATAAGGAGGTAGCAGTATAATACTATAAAAATATACCTAGAAATAATTACTTTGAAATAGATCTTTAACACAGAAAAGATTTGAAAATAGCAATTTAAAATGTAAGCTAAGGAGATGTATTGCTTGTCTTTCTTTTAAAATAGATTAAAAATGAATATACTCAGGAAAGGAGAAGGAGGAGGAAGAGGAAATAGAGAGGAGGAAAGAAGGAAGAATGTAGGTAGGGAAGGAAAAGAAAGTTAGAAGAGTGAGAAGGAGATAGATGGAAGAAGGGGAAGTAGGAGAGGGGAGAGAAGGAGGAAGAAAGTTGAAGAAGGGGAGAAGGATAGAGGGAAGGAAGTGATTGGATTTGATATGGTAGGACAGATAGGCAATTTAGTAATGATAGATGTTAGAATATTATATTTGAATTTTGAATACTGTATATATAATATAAAACTTATGTAATTTTTTGATAATACACTATGGTATATGTATTGATGCTTATATGAAAAATGTTAAAAAATAATAAACTTTTTGAAAAAAAAGAGAATATCCTGACAGAACAATGAATTAGTGTAAAAACTTGCCTTCAGAAATCCTGTGTACTAAATAACTGGAGATGTTTATAAAGCGATTGGAGATTCATTTGTCTAAATTGTTGTAAGATCTTCTCCTTGAGCAAGGTGGTATACTAGAAGACCTCCAAGGTCCCTTCCAACGTTGTGTTGCATAAAACAGATACAGAAAAACTGGTTTGTGTTCTTTTAGAATAGAATAGAATAGAATTCTTTATTGGCCAAGTGTGATTGGACGCACAAGGAATTTGTCTTTGGTGCATGTGCTCTCAGTGTACATAAAAGAAAAGATACATTTGTCAAGAATGGTTGTCATAGGGTTCAAATTCTTATTTTGTCATTCAGGTATTCTGCTATTCTGATGATCAAGAAACTGCTGTAAAATCATGGTTTAGATGCTGGTAGGAGTTATTTAATAAATCACCATAGATTGCACAATCAGAGATTGTTAAAATGATAATTTACATTATTTGTCATTGTGTCTTCCAAAAATAATCAATTCTCCAAGAACTTTTGTATGGCTAATGAACTTTTCATGAGTGACAAGCTGAGCTTTCTGTCTCTATCAGAGATTTAGAGGAATGAAGTGGTGGTCCTTCTTAGATGTGCCATGCATAGTTTGAAACAACCCTATGTTTGCATTAGTCTCTGCTTCTCATTTATCTATCAAAGAATGCTTAAGCCTCAGATTCTAAAATCTGGCTAAAAGAAATTAATCAGACTCTCAAATAGCTTTCTACCAGTGAGGAAAGGTTAGATATGATCTACTGTATCTTGAATGAGTTGTTTAAGTAGTGGACATAAAATATAATTGAAAAACCTTACATTAATCCAAAGGCTATTTTCATTGTGCTTCATTCCATTCCAACCTTTCCTTAAAATAATATCAAATAAATAATTGAGTGGACATGTGCATTTCCATGCAATATTGATTATCAAATTTCTAAGCATACATATATAATATTGTATATCTATTGGAATATGAAGAATGAGTGAACGAAACTTGAATATGTTGTTCTCTTCTCTGTTATATTGCTTTCAATTCCCTCTCTCTTCTATTCCCTTTCAAGTAGCTCCATCCATTTCTTCAAGGCATTTCTTTCAACAATTCAGCTGGGGAGAGAGTGTTCCTGAAGGAGAAAGGGGAAGCAACAGGTGGATTCGACATCACCAACTTGATCACTTTTCCAAACAGATCTTTTCAGAGAGTTAGAGTTGGAAAACTGGATTTACAGGCTCCAAAAGGGAAGGAATTATTCATTGATGAAGATATGATTTTCTGGAACCCAACTTTTAACCAGGTTTCAATTATTTTAAAAAAATATTTATTTAATCATTATTGTATCAAACACGCTTTAATCCATTATGCTCAGATATTGAACCTAATCGGAACATAGAAATCAGATTTCTGGTTTTTTTAAATAAAGAGTGGCACATTTTTTTCAAATTTTGTTGATGATCCAGCACTCATCAATGTGCCAAAATGATATCACAATGCAAAAGCCATGTTTGCATATTTCCATTTGAAATCACAAGAGTGGGCATGTTTCCATGAAGTTGTCGCCCTATGCAGTTATTTACTCTCCCTGCTCCTCAAACAGGACCTTTTCTACATAATTGTGGTTTCTACATCTTTTTAAGTTGTGGGTGAAATTAATAAATTCAGTATTCTTTTCCATCAGATTGTCACCAAGTATCTATCCTTTGGGAAATAAAAAATAATTCCCCTCCATAAGGGAGAAAAATTACAAACTCTGTGAAATATCACCAATTTCAAAACCATTTATGCTTATCACCAGGTTCCTCCACTTTCTCGATGCAATGACCCTTGTTTCCCTGGATCCTGGAAGAAGGGGATTGAGGGAAATCAGTTCTGCTGCTACGACTGTGTTCCATGCCCAGAAGGGAAGATTTCAAATATAAATGGTAGGGTAGGAATTTTACCATAATTCATTAGTTTTACGCAAACTTTAATAAACTACTTGGATGCATAAAATTAATAAGGTGACTGTCAATAATATAGAATACCAAGAAAGGAGAATATTTGTAGCTCAGGGTTGAAATGAGGGTTCCTTGGAGCTCTCTGCTCTTATTTGTTTTCTTGCAGATATTTCATTACCCTAACTAGGTAACATCATCAGTGTGAGTAAGGAGTGCTGTTTGCTGTCAGTTTTTTTATTTTGTCAAGTACATATTGGTAATATACATAGATATAACATTGTTTATATACATAAGATGGGTACTGATAAGAGGGACCATTAGGACAGGGACGATAGGCACGCTGCTGCGCTTATTCACGCCCCTTACTGACCTCATAGGAATAGGGTGAGGTCAACAGTGGACAGTCTAAGGGTAAAGTTTTGGGGGTTTGGTGACGAAACCACAGAGTCAGGTAGTGAGTTCCAGGCATTAACCACTCTGTTGCTAAAGTCGTATTTTCTACAGTCAAGTTTGGAGCAGTTCAAATGTGGGTATCCAGTGTAAGGACTTTATTTAATGAGCCCAAACACACTGCAGCAACCCAGAACAGCAGGAAAGGGAAAAGGAGCATCTATACAACGCATTCCAACAAAATGGATACTCATGCAACTTTTTCAAAAAGTCCCTGAGCACTCAACCCAATGTAGCACATCCAACACAAACCCTAAAAAGAATTACACTGCCATACATCAAGAATATCTCAAAAGCCACAAACAGACTATACAACCACATGGAATTAATGTAGCACACAAGCCAATTGAAGCCCTAAGCAAACCAAAAGCAATCCCTGAAGAAAAAAACAGGAATCATCTAAACATACAATGTAAGAACTGCAACAACCGCTATGTAGGACAAACAGGCAGAAAACTGGCAGAACGCATCCATGAAAACCAACTGACGATTAGAAGATATGAAGAAAATTCTGTAATTTCACAACATATAGACAGATTTAGCTCTAGTTTCAATTGGGAAAATGTGACAATCCTAGACTAGGCCACGTACAAAAATGCCAGGGAATTTCTAGAAGCCTGCCACTCTGACAAACCAGTCATTAATAGACACACAGACATTAACAACATCTAGAGACTATGCAAAAGTGACAATCATCCAGCCCAAAAGAGAGTAAAAAGACTCCAGCAGCTCTCCACCAGTAATCAGCACCCAGAGCAGCATAGATGAATGCCAAGGTTCACTTCAGACCAACAATCAAGTAAACAATACCCCCGTCAAGAAACTGCCAAAGAGCCATCACTAAAGAGCCCATCGAAAGAATCTCTACCCCACCCACACAGATAGGCAAGACACCAGAATATAAACTAACAGCAAACAGCACTCCTTACTAGCACTGATGATGTTACCTAGTTGTTTGTTTGTTTGTTTGTTTGTTTGTTTGTTTGTTTATTTGTTTATTTGTTTATTTGTTTATTTGTTTATTTGTTTATTTATTTATTTATTTATTTATTTATTTATTTATTTATTTATTTATTTATTTATTTATTATTTATTTATTTATTTATTTATTTATTTATTATTGGTTCTTCTATGCCGCCCTACTCCCGAGGGACTCAGGGCGGCGTACAGCATTATACAAGAACACTAAATAATAAACAACAGTTAAAAACAGACTTAAAAAATTTAAAATATTAAAAATATTCATCACCAGACATACCAGGGGAGAGCTCAGGTGGAACTAGTCTCGCCCCCTGCCTGCAGGAAGAACCATGTCTTAACGGCTTTTCGGAAAACCAGCAGGGTGGGGATAGTTCGGGTCTCTCGGGGAAGTTGGTTCCAGAGCACGAGGCCCCCCACAGAGAAGGCCCTCCCCCTAGGTCCCGCCAGCCGGCATTGTTTGGCTGATGGGACCTGGAGGAGGCCCACTCTGTGGGCCCTAACCGGTCGAAGGGAAGAATGAGGCAGAATGCGGTCTCGAAGGTAACCTGGTCCTAAGCCATGAAGGGCTTTGAAGATGATGAAGATTATTGAATTTATATTCACACATGGCAACTAAAGGCGGCTTACAGAATATAAAACCTTATTTAAAACAATAAAACTAATCAAAGAGAATCCAATATATCCAATATAATGTAATAAAATCACCCCCCACTCCACCCCGTATTGGCGACAGCAGATCACACGAGCCATTTAATGGGCTCCATCCCACTGTGGGTTCCCCAGGCCTGCTGGCAGTACCAGGTCTTCAGCGCCTTCCAGAAGAGTGTCAGAGTGGGGGCCATTCTAATCTCTGGGGTATGATGTTCCAGAGAGGGAGAGCCACCACGGAGGAGGCCCTTCTTCTGGGTCCCACCAGGTGTATCTCCCTCGGGGATGGGACACACAGCACAGCCTAACTAGGGTAATGAAAGGTCTACAAGGAAACAAGGAAGCTCAGAGAGCACAAAGCACCTCTCAATAATATGGAATGCCCGGGTGAAAAAAATATATCCTTGATTTTCTTTCCAGATGTGAAAGATTGTTTGGAATGTTCAGAAGATCATTATCCAAATAAAGAAAAGAAAGGATGTATCCTGAAACTGCTGATTTTTCTAACTTTTGAAGAAACTTTAGGAATTGGTTTAGCCTCAGCAGCTCTTTGTTTCTTCTTCTTGACATCTTGGGTACTTGGAACATTTATTAAGTACAGGAATACTCTTATTGTCAAAGCCAACAACCGGTCCATAACCTACACCCTCCTGGTCTCTCTTCTGCTCTGTTTTCTCTCCTCTTTGTTCTTCCTCAGCCAACCTGGCAAAGTGACCTGCCTTCTCCGACAATCAATGTTTGGCATCACCTTCTCAGTAGCCATTTATAGTGTACTGGCCAAAACCATCACTGTGGTTGTTGCCTTCATGGCCACTAAACCAGGATCTCAAATGAGGAAATGGGTGGGGAATAGATTTGCTTTTTGTATTGTCCTTTCCTGCTCTCTCTTCCAAGTATCTCTTTGTATTCTTTGGTTGTCGACATCTCCCCCATTCCCTGAGTTGGACATGAAATCAGAGCTCCAAGAAATGATTTTACAGTGCAATGAGGGGTCAGCTTTCTTCTTCTACTGTCTCTTGGGCTACATGGGTATCTTGGCCATCACCAGCTTTATTGTGTCTTTCTTTGCCCGTAAATTACCTGACAGCTTTAACGAAGCCAAGTTCATCACCTTCAGCATGTTGGCCTTTTGCAGTGTGTGGATCTCCTTCTTTCCAACCTATCTGAGCACAAAAGGCAAAGCCATGGTAGCCGTGGAGGTCTTCTCCATCTTGGCCTCCACTGCTTCATTACTGGGATGCATATTCTTGCCAAAGTGCTACATCATTGTTTTCCGGCCTGACATCAACCACAGGGAGCAACTCACAAAGAGAAATTAGTTCATCATGTGATATTACTGGCTCAGAGAAATTGCCTTAAAAAAGCAATAGAAATAATGCTGTCTATAGGAAAAAAATACTGTATATAAAGTTATAGGAACAATTATTTTGTTATTTTTTGTCAAATAAGAATTTGTGTATGACATTTATGATTGTTAAGGTTTATTATGATTGCCCATTCCAAAAGAAGTGCTCATGTTGCTGTGTTATCACAATTTTCCTAGATTCTTTAACCAACTCCCTTTATCTTATCAACACATCCATTGAATTTGATTTTGGTTATCTAGCTTTCTTGTTCCCTGTTAGGATCTTTCAGATTTTGGCTCAAACGTTGCCCAATGTTTGCAGATACATGTTCATCATTTCTATACTATCCATTCCTAAAGTGCTATACAAATACAGGAAAAAGCTGATTACCATTTTGTGAACATATAGTTAACACAGTATCATAGGATATCAGTTTTGGATTTGTTAGGGTTCTTTCAAATGTGAAATATGTTGAGTTTGTGAATCTTGTACATTTATCTCCATTTTTAAAAAAGCTGAATATTTTTTAGCAGATTCCTCTGCATAGACTTTAAGCAATAAATCAGATTAGTTGAACTTGATTATGTGTGGACCTATTTTTTTCTGTCTGACATTAATTTCAACTCCCCCAAAAATTTATGGGGAGTAATGGAAGCAACCAACATTGCATCTGACCTACAAACAGAAGCAGTGTCTGACTACAGAACAGTGGACACTCTCCTGCACTGTGGGTCAATTTGTGCAACTTTGCAGCACTCCAACTATACGTCAGATGCAGAATTTGGTGCACCTTGCAACCATTGCTCCTCTAACACCAGCAACAGTCTCAATACTACCAACCATGTTGCAAAGGTGTCACAGAAGCTTACCAGAAAGATTCAGAGGAATATCAGAATGTACGAGTTGTTTGTGGAAACCTGAGCAGTGGAATTCCCGATCCACCAGTCATGAGTCTCCTTCATTTTGAGTCTATTGATGGCCTCAGCAGCTCATTCAGCACTTACCGGTACATCACTTAGGTAATGCCTCAATTATGGATCACTATCACAAGTTTATAGACACCTTCAGGGGCCACTTCGGAAATCTGATATGGAGATTGTAATAACCCGCACAATCCATTACCTCGAGCTGGCTAATAGAAAGGTCAGACTGTACGTAGCAAACACAAGTTAATCACAGCAGACCTAGAGTAGAATAGGGCAACTGCAATTGCTTTTTTTTAGATGGAGACTGAATAAAAAAATCGGCATTGATATCATAAGGCAAGGACATCAAGAGACACTGGACCAAATCTATTCCATTTGTATTATTATAGACTCATGCTTGCAAGTGATTCAAAGCCAATTCGGATGTCAGAGACAGCTGATGTCATAGCTTAGCTATTCAGCCTTCTCTCCCTTATTACTGACAAGGACTCACCCATGGGGAGCGGAAGCCCTGCAAATAGAAGCCACAAAGAGACCTTTGGCTACTGAAGAAAGACAGAGGTGCAGAGACATGGCACTCTGTTTTTATAGTGGAGAGTCTGGGCATGTATTGAGAATGTGCCCAGCCACAGCCTCCAGAAGAGGAGAAAGGACTCTCAGCCAGAGCATGGGAGAGCACTGCGCTGAACACAGAAGCCAAGAACAGGGAAAACAGAACAGCTCTTCTCCATAGTGGGTGGAGCTAGCCGCCAAGATTGGGTATTGGCACAGCCTTCTAGCCAATTATGACTGAGTCTGGAAAAGTATAAAAGGTGGCTCTAGGCCTAGATTCCCCCTCTTTTGACTCAGTCACAGCCATTGACTAAGTGCCTTTTTCATCATCTATCTTCCATTAATAATTGTAAGTTTTTGGTTCTATTCAGAATTATTATTATTATTATTATTATTATTATTATTATTATTATTATTATTATTATTATTATTATTATTATTATTATTATTATTATTATTATTATTATTATTATTATTATTATTATTATTATTATTATTATTATTATTATTATTATTATTATTATTATTATTATTATTATTATCCTTTCCCTTTCGAGCTCCTCAGGCCCCCCTTTTCTATATGGCTATACCTGGGTGAAGCAATTGGCCGCAAGTCTGACTGCTGCTCGCCCCTCCAGCCGAAGGCCCAGCAAGATTTTTGTTTTTTCTTTTTCTCCATACATTAATTTCCGGCTGTGGAGGGAGTGAGAAAGGGCCCCCTTATCACCACAGGGGCAGCGGTGACCTCACTGCACATCTGGGCGTGGAGCGAAGCTTGTATTTTTCTTTTTCTGTCTCCTTGCCAGATACCAAGGGCCAACCTGACAGGTGAAGGCCTCTAACGTTGGTTTTCACAGCTGCTAGCCTGCCTGGGAGAGCCGAGGGGCAGAGGGGCAGAGCATGCTGCCAGATTAAATTTTTGGGTGCCTTGGCATCTGGCCGGTCCAGCGCAAGCAGTCCGAGCCACTAACGAATTAATCACAGCAGACCTAGAGTAGAATAGGGCAACTGCAATTGCTTTTTTTAGACGGGGACTGAATAAAAAAATCGGCATTGATATCATAAGGCATGGACATCAACAGACACTGGAGCAAATCTATTCCATTTGTATTATTATAGACTCATGCTTGCAAGTGATTCAAAGCCAATTCGGATGTCAGAGACAGCTGATGTCATAGCTTAGCTATTCAGCCTTCTCTCCCTTATTACTGACAAGGACTCACCCATTGGGAGCGGAAGCCCTGCAAATAGAAGCCACAAAGAGACCTTTGACTACTGAAGAAAGGCAGAGGTGCGGGGACACGGCACTCTGTTTTTATCGTGGAGAGTCTGGGCATGTATTGAGAATGTGCCCAGCCACAGCCTCCAGAAGAGAAGAAAGGACTCTCAGCCAGAGCATGGGAGACCACTGTGCTGAACACAGAAGCCAAGAACAGGGAAAACAGAACAGCTCTTCTCACAAGAGCTCACAAAAGGGACTATTCAAACATGAAAGAGAGAGCAACGCCATCTAAATTAATACCTCTTTTTCTAAATGAATGGATGCAGGGAAGATTACAGTTGTCCTAGAGATATTCACCTGCTTATGTTTATTAACATCATTTTTTTTTGCTGGGGGGCGCATGTTCTAAATTTATTTTTCTGGGGTACAACTCTTTGGTGCTTCCCGAGAGGAAACCTCTTCCAAATTTAAGCATTAAGAATTCTCTCCCTCTGCTTTTCTTACACAGTAAATCAGAGCTCTGGTTTCTGCCATTAAATGATGATCTGATGAGATTAGTTAGACATAAATGTAAGGCTCTGTTGTCTCTTTTCTCTTTCCTTTCCTTTCCTTTCCTTTCCTTTCCTTTCCTTTCCTTTCCTTTCCTTTCCTTTCCTTTCCTTTCCTTTCCTTTCCTTTCCTAAGGAGCCGAGGTGGCGCAGTGGTTAAAAGCAGCACTGCAGCCTATTTCAGCTTACTGCTAGTTCAGCAGTTCAGCTGTTCAAATCTCACTGGCTCAAGGTTGAGTCAGCCTTCCATCCTTCTGAGGTCGGTAAAATGAGGACCCAGATTGTTGGGGGCAATATGCTGAACTCTGTAAACCGCTTAGAGAGGGCTGTAAAGCACTATGAAGCGGTATATAAGTCTAAGTGCTATTGCTATTGCTATTGCTATTGCTTTCCTTTCCTTTCCTTTCCTTTCCTTTTCTCTGTTGCCACACACCATCAAACAGGTCTCTACAGTGAATTCATATTTGGTGCATTTTAGTGGAATTTTTAGTTCTGTGGTGTCCAACAATGATAATAAAATGAAATCTGATAATTTGAGTCAGGAACAGATGGGAGAAAAATAGAAAGAAAGAAAGAAAGAAAGAAAGAAAGAAAGAAAGAAAGAAAGAAAGAAAGAAGGAAGGAAGGAAGGAAGGAAGGAAGGAAGGAAGGAAGGAAAGAAGAAAGAAAGAAAGAAGGAAGGAAAGAAGGAAGGAAGGAAGGAAGGAAGGAAGGAAGGAAGGAAGGAAGGAAGGAAGGAAAGGAAAGAAGAAAGAAAGAAAGAAAGAAAGAAAGAAAGAAAGAAAGAAAGAAAGAAAGAAAGAAAGAAAGAAAGAAAGAAAGAACATGAGTGCAATTTTCTTTTCTTTGGAAATTATGGAATTAAACCTTGTTGAACTGTCAAAGGTTTTCAAAGCAAGGGTAACATCTAGAGATGCAGACTCCTGTTTATTTCCAAATAGAATAAAAATATGCTGCCTCCTCATGGCTAACGTAAGTAGAAAGGTGACCCAACCTAACATTGTGGAAAAAATAGAGGCATCCCCTCTCATCTAGGGGGATCTGGAAGGAAACCATGGAAATAGTTAAATGAGGGAATGGCAAAATATCTATGCATCTTAATGCTATGCAAAGGAGAGTGAACTGCACCTATTATTCATTGTAAAAATAAAATACATTTCAAAAAAACCAAGTGTATTTTGCATTGCAAATTCCCCTCTGTACATTTTATTAGCAATTGTGCATTTCAAAAAACATTTAAACACCGTCCATTTATTCTCTCATCAAGAACAAAGTAATTATCTCCTACAGGGATCCCCATATTTTGTGAAATGGGCAAAGACTGCGCAGAAGGTTATTTCAATTCAACAACAATCAATGAACCCCAGGGAGATGGGCACAAGGATAATAATGACTTTGTGTCGGAGTCATGGCTACAGGTTTCCTCCCTCTGTTCTCCCCTGCCAGAGTATCTATTCAAAACCTGATGCAATCCAAGAAATGAATTTGCAATCTCCTGGACATCCTAATACCCAATGATAGATTTCTGAATAGGTGCACTTTCAGATATAAATCTTGAATTAATCACCATGAAAGACGGAGACCTTTTCAAGAGTGAAGATGTTGCTCCTCCTGGTATTCCTGGTGAAGCAAATAGTGACTCTGAGCTGTCCTCCGAGTGATGCTTTCCTTGTTCCACATGAGTGGTACCAACCTGGTGACCTCATCATTGGTGGGATGGCCTCCCACATCATTTACAACCTTTTTGAAATCAATTTTAAGGAATATCCTAGTATAACATCTTATGACGTGTCAAAGTAAGGATTTTTTTTCTTTTTCTAATCTTCATCAGTTTCTTCAAAATACAGGCTTTATATCTAATCTAATCTCTCTGCCCTTCAAATGTTTCTAGTTATGGGAGAATACACAATTTTGTAAAGGACTTGTCGTAAAATAGAATAGAATAGAATAGAATTGAATAGAATTCTTTATTGGCCAAGTGTGATTGGACACACAAGGATTGTTTCTTTGGTGCATATGCTCTCAGTGTACATAAAAGAAAAGATACATTTGTCAAGAATGGTTGTCATAGGGTTCAAGTAAACAATCAGGAAACAATCAATATAAATATAAATCGTAAGGATACAACCAACAAGTTACAGTCATACAGTCATAAGTGGGAGGAGATGGGTGATAGGAACGATGAGAAAAATTAATAGTAATAGTAATGCAGCCTAGTGAATAGTTTGACAATGGTGAGGGAATTATTTGTTTAGCAGAGTGATGGCGTTCGGGAAAAAACGGTTCTTGTGTCTAGTTGTTTTGGTGTGCAGTGCTCTATAGCGATGTTTTGAGGGTAGGAGTTGAAGCAATTTATGTCCAGGATGCGAGGGGTCAGTAAATATTTTCACGGCCCTCTTTTTGACTCGTGCAGTATACAGGTCCTCAATGGAAGGCAGGTTGGCAGTAATTGTTTTTTCTGCAGTTCTGATTATCCTCTGAAGTCTGTGTCTGTCTTGTTGGGTTGCAGAACCAAACCAGACAGTTATAGAGGTGCAGATGACAGACTCAATAATTCCTCTGTAGAACTGTACCAGCAGCTCCTTGGGAAGTTTGAGCTTCCTGAGTTGGCGCAGAAAGAACATTCTTTGTTGTGCTTTTTTGATGACGTTTTTGATGTTAGATGACCATTTTAGGTCTTGAGATATGATGGAACCTAGAAATTTGAAGGTCTCTACTGTTGATACTGTGTTGTCTAGTATTGTAAGAGATGGTAGGATGGGAGGGTTTCTCCTAAAGTCTACCACCATTTCTACGGTTTTGAGTGTGTTCAGTTCCAGATTATTCCGGTTGCACCATGAGGCTAGTTTTTCAACCTCCCGTCTGTATGCGGTTTCATCGTTGTCTCGAATGAGGCCAATCACTGTTGTATCATCTGCAAACTTCAGTAGTTTAACAGAGGAATCATTGGTGAATGAAAATGGTAAAGTACTTCTCATATAATGTATGAAATGTATGAAACTTTGGTGCAAAACATCTTTTGAAGAACATTTGTAATATTTGTTTTAAATCTGTATCATCATTCTTAACCAAATATACACAATAAATGACTGATACATGCTGGGATTGTTTTTCTTGTACATACTTTGTACAAATGATGCAGCATTTTAGAAAACCTATTGCTTTCCTGCTTTCATCAGAGAAAGAAATGTTAGTTATTCATATAGAAATGATGCCACCTTGCTTATGAGAATAATCAACTTCCTTTTTCAACTGGGGTATTTAAATCATTTGCAGTGTGGTAATCAAATTCTACCAGCACATTCTTGCCTTGGCATTTGCTGTGAAAGAGATCAATGAGGACTCACGGATCTTACCCAATGTCACTCTTGGGTTCCACATCTATGACAGTTACTACAATTCAAGGATGACCTATCGCACCTCTCTGGATCTGCTTTTCAAATCCCAGGAATTTGTCCCTAACTACAAATGTGACACCCAGAAGAATCTCATGGCTATCATTGGGGGATTGGATTTTGTCACATCATTTTATATAGCTGAAATTATAGGATTCTTTAAGATTCCACAAGTAAGTTCTGAAGGGTTGAGCAGAAAATTCTTAATCTTATGGTTGTTATGGAATAATTAACACACATCAAAAATTGGGCTTAGGTTTGGGTTAATATGTGTTAATATGTTCTGCATGGCTTAAGGTCAAATACTTAGCATTGTTTTCTGAAACTACCATGTCAGTTACACGAAGTGAATATCAGGGGTCATCCAATAGCTACAAATCTTGTAGAAGATTTGAATTGCTTTGCTTAAAACAATTGATCTAGTACCAGGGTGTCAAATTCTATTTCATTGTGGGCTTCATAAGGGCTGTGTTTGACCTTGGGGGGCTGGTGTGGGCATGGCCGGTGTGGGCGTGGTCAGCTCAATATCAATCGTGTCAGGGCACCTGTGGTGGCCCAGGCGGAGCTGGGGTCATCCATTGTCTCCTACAGAGAAAGGCAAGACCAGGGAAAGTGCTAAACCCTTGTCCTCCAGAGGCCTCGCCGTCCCGCTCAGGTCACATGGAGGATTGTGGTGCAGGCTGTCCAGAGCCCTAGGCAGCAGAGGGCAAACCACCAGCCCATCTCTTGCGCTCTCAGGGCACCAGGACCCCACAGCCCAGTCCAGCCCTGCTTCCCCAAGAGGGTGCCCAGCTATGCTTACCCCCTCCTTGAGAATGCTGCTTGTTTTCCTTGGCCAGGTTGCTCATGGTGTGCATAGGCGGGCAAAGTATGTGGGTCAGAGGAAGGCCCATTCCCTCTCCACACAAGGAGACCTGGCTTTGTAATCAAAACATCCTCAGCGATAGGATGAGAGACCACTAGGAGGAGGAGACAAAGGGATGGTGAAAGGGCAGCAGGGCTGCTGGTGCTAACGCAGGATTTCCCTCAGACTCTCCCTTCCTTTCATTATAATCTCATTTCATCCTTCCTTCCTTCCTTCTTTCCTTCTTCCCTCAATACCTTCCTCCCTCCTTCCTTCCTTTCTTCTTCCCTTTTCTTCTTTTTCTTCTCTCTTCCTTCCCCTTTCTTTCTTCTTCCTTCCCTTCTTCCCTTCTTTTCCCCTTCCTTCCTCTCTTCCCATCTTCCCATCTTTTTCTTTGTTTTTCCTCTTTCCCTTTGTCCTTTCCTGTCCCTTCTTGGATGCTCAAATGCAAAAGGGGAAAGATTTATTGATGTCTCCTTGCCTTGTGATCAAATGCTACTTTTGATAGTAGTTTGTTTTGCTAGCACTCTGCCAGCAAAAATGGAGCTTGGGAGGGCCATGCTTAGGCACTGTGGACTGGTCCTTCACTGTTTCCAGGGCAGCCCCAAGGGCCAGATCTAAGAACCCCCCAGGCCGGATCCATCCCCTGAGCCTTGAGTTTGATACTCCTGATCTAGTACATATGCTTGAAATATTTCCAACAAATTTGTTTCGATATTATTTAGGGAATGCAAGGAAAGTGTTCCTTGGATATATTTTATATGAAAACAAATAGAAAAATTAAATTTGATCAAAAGACTCATCAGAATACTACTGGATTTTCTTTTAGCTGACATATGGCTCATTAACCCAAGAGGAATTTCAGACCAGTAAACTCTCCTCGCTTTATTTCATGGTCCCCAAAGAGGACCATCAGTACATTGGGATTATCCAACTGCTTCGTCATTTCAGGTGGACGTGGATTGGGATATTTTCTCTTGATAATAGCAATGGAGAAAATTTCTTACAGAAAATGCAGCCCTTACTTTCACAGAATGGAATCTGCTCATCATTTATAGATAGACTTGATCAACAAATCCACTTGGAAGCCTTCCACGAATTTTATCAAACAATCTCAATGACTTCCATTAATATGATGGATAGCAAAACCAATGCATTTCTTGTCTATGGAGAATCCTGGGTAATTATGTGGCTAAGATTATTGGCATTTCTGGTGGATCCTGAAAGCAAAGGGACTGCATTATTCGGAAAGGTGTGGATCATGACTGCACAGATTGATTTTGCACTATCAGGCCTTCAAATCACACTGGATCTCAAGATGTTCCATGGGGCTATTTCCTTCACTGCTCATTCAAGAGCAGTTGTAGGTTTCAGAGAATTTCTTCAGGCCATAAATCCTCTTTCAGACTCCAGAGATGGGTTTCGACAGGATGTTTGGGAACAATCATTTGATTGTTCATTTCCAAAAGCAAAGTTTCAAGAAATACACTGTAGGAAATGCACTAAACAGATGAAGTTGGATGATCTTCCTGGGCCTGTGTTTGAAATGGAAATGACTGGCCAAAGCTACAGTATCTACAATGCTGTTTATGTTGTGGCTCATGCTTTGCAGGCTCTGTCCATGTCACGGTACAATATAAAAAAAACTGTGGTTAAAAAATCCGAGCTTTCAAAGCTGCAGGCTTGGCAGGTATTCTCTCTGCACTGGACTCTTCTTCTTCTTTTTTAAATGAGCAGTTTGATGTAAAATTATCTTTGAACCCAATTTGGAAAGTCTTAAATGTTTTATGCAAATGGAAACAAGTATGAGAAACAAAGTAGAAATAAGGAAGAATTTTCTGATGGTGAGAACAATTACGGTATTTTTCGGAGTATAAGATGCACCGGAGTATAAGAGGCACCTTAGTTTTGGGGGAGGAAAACAAGGAAAAAAGGCCTCTGCCTCCAAGCAATTTGCCAAACAGCAAACAGCACAGATGATATACACTGTTTGCTGTGTATTTCTGTGCATGTGTGCTTGACCCATAGAAATAGCAAAGAATTGGAGAAATGTACATTATGCCAGAAAGTTTTCTTAAATGTAGTCATACTAACTCCTCCCAATTATTTAAATAGATCTACTCCAAGGTAACTAAACTCTAATACTAAACAGGACACTGTTACATTTCATACTATACTTGTACAAAGCTGTTAAAATTAATTAAAATTTCTGGAAGTATACATTATTCTCTATTATTTAAAAGAAGATACAATAGCATTGGGCCTCTTCAGAGCAAGCATTTATTTTTAAAAACTTCTTTATTTTGTTAAGTTGTCTCGATTTACAGGGATCTCCAACCTTGGCAACTTTAAGACTTGTGGACTTCAACTCCCAGAATTCCACAGCCAGCAAAGCTAACAAAGCTGGCTGTGGAATTCTGGGAGTTGAAGTCCACAAGTCTTAAAATTGCCAAGGTTGGAGACCCCTGGCTCTAGAACAATAATAAAGCAGTCTTTTAAAAATAAGTCTAATAATTTGAACATTCTACAGACATTTATAGTTATTCACTTACCCCCTTCCATCCAGTTCAGCAAAAAATAAAAATCTGCGTGTCTCTCCCAGCTATTTGCCTCTTTGCAGTTTCAGTTTCAGTTTCACTTTAGCACGTGGCAAGTCAGCTGTAGGTCAGGAAGCTGCTAGTGACTTGCTTGGCTTTACAGGCTCTTCCCTCTTTGCTGCAAACTGGTAAATTGCTGGAACACAGAGGCCAAAGGGTGGGTGGGGCTATATTCATTGTATAAGACGCACCCAAGTTTTCACCCTCTTTTGGGGGGTAAAAAGGTGAATCTTATAATCCAAAAAATATAGTAACAATGAATTAGTTGAATAACTTCTCTGCAGAAGTTGTGGATGTCACAACACTGTAGATTTTTATGAAGAGAAGGGTAGCTATTTGTCTGAAATGGCATAGGGTCCTCTCCTTGAGCAGGTGCTTGACTAGAAGACCTCCAAAGTCTTTTCCGACCCTGTTATACTGTTCTATCTAAAAGAGGAAAAAACAGTTTCTGTTGTTATTCTGCTATTCTGATCATCAAGGAGGTACTGTATCACGTATGGTTTAGATGTTAGCAGGAGTTGTTTAGTAAATCACCCTAGCTTGTACAGTTACAGATAAAGTTATAATTTAGCTTACTTTTTATTGTCTCCTCCAAAAAATAATAAATTATCCAAGAACTTTCGGTGTGGCTCGTGAAATTTTCATAGGTGACAAGCAAAGAGTTTTAGAGGAATAAAATAAAAGTGGTCCTTTTCACATGAGGCATCCATACTATGTGTAAGGACCATGTCCAAACTGATTGGGTTTACTAATGTATGAATAAACCACTAATCGATGTTTGTGTTAAAAAGTGATGTTGCTTTAAATGTATTGTAAGCATTGTAGGCTTGTTAATGGTTATAAAATGCTGAGATAGGGATTTATTCCTATTGAGGCGATATAGATCTTGTTCCCTTGAAGTCATCCTTACGTAGAAAATGAAACCGAGATTTAATTCTAATTAACAAAATATTTATTTGAGTATAAAAATAACAAAACATAACTCTTAATTAAGCTACATTGTCCCAGTCAAGAATTCACATCTGCCTCGGAGGGAGGCTTGCAGGAGAAGAAAAAGGAGGAGGAGACAAACTCCTGGAATGCACACATGCGTAGAAACACATACCACATGTCTGCTTGATTAGAAAATACAGTAGATCTAGAAATATAGTAGAAGACTAAGAAATATAGCAAAGAGGCTCAACTGGCAATATATTCACACCGTGACATAAAAGGAGAACAGGCTAGCTTGAGTCAGAGAGTTTTTGCTTGCTTGTTTGCTTGGTTACTTGACTGAGAGAGACTGCTTCTACTGCTTCTGCTACAGCTTCAGCTACGCTCATCTTGACTGAAGACGCTATGCTATAGAAGTTCAAGGTTCTTCTACTGCATTGTTTGCTAAAGACTTTAACTACTAGAGATTAATAGCTAAGTGCTAAGTGCTTGACTTCGTGTTTGTATATTAGATAGCTGTACTCTTTGCTATTCCAGACAAAGATAAGCTAAAGAAAGATTCTTCATGGTAATTAAAGAATTGACTTTTTGTTTTGAACTTTGCCAGTTTATTCAAGTAAATTATGTTGAACACTTTGAAGACATCTTTTTATCGACTCTATAGTATTGAACTGCAACCCCACATTCCGTTGCATATACTCAATTAAATAAAACACTATGAAACAAACCTATGTTTCAATAATCTCTTCCTCTCATCCATCTATCAAAGAATGCTTGAGTCTCAGATTCTAAAATTTGGTTAAAGGAAATTAGTCAGACATCAAACTCTAAAATAGCTTTATAACAACGAGGAAAGATTAGGCTAGATAGAATTAGTTGTTTAAGTAAGGAACCGAAATCATAATTGAAGGATGTTACATAATGCCCAAAACCTATTTTCATTCTGCTTCAATTCATGTTTACCTTTCCTTAAAACAATATCAAATTAATAATAGAGTTGATACATATATTTCCATGCAATATCAATTATCAAATTTATAATCGTACATTTTTAATAATAGTTATTGGAATGGGAAGAATTATTGAATGAAACTTGATTATGATGTTCTTTTGAATTATATTGCTATCAATTCCCTCTTTCTTCTATTGTCTTTCAAGTAGCTCCATCCATTTCTTCAAGGCATTTCTTTTAACAATTCAGCCAGGGAGAGAGTGTTCCTGAATGAGAAAGGGGAAGCAACAGGTGGATTTGACATCACCAACTTGATCACTTTTCCAAACAGATCCTTTCAGAAAATTAGAGTTGGCAAGCTGGATCTAGAGGCTCCAAAAGGGAAGGAATTATGGATTGATGAAGATGTGATTGTCTGGAATCCGACTTTTAACCAGGTATTGAATTCATGAATTATCTATGCCTTAATCCGTTATGATCCTATACTGAACCTAATCTCTGTTGAAATCTGATTTCTGGATTTTAAAGAAACAATGGAATATTCTTTTCAAATGTTGTTAACGATCAAGCCTTCATTAAATTGACAAAATGATATTACAATACAAAAGCCATGTTTGCATATTTGGTTTGTATTTCTATTTGAAATCACAAGAGTGGCAATCTTTGCATGAGTGTTATTATTATTTGCTCACCCTATACTTCAAACAGGAAATTTTGTACATCATTCTAATTTCTACTTGTTTAATTTGTACATCTTTTTAAGTTGTGTATTAAGTAATATCTACACCTTTCTCATTTACACTATAAATCCTAGTTAATTCAGTATACTTTGGGATGTCAAAAATAATTAATACAATTGAGACTGTCCAGAGATATTTCACGAGAAGAGTACTACATTCCACTGTTCTCAACAGAATACCCTATTCCACGAGACTTGAAAGTTTGGACCTAGATACTTTAGAATTGCACCGCCTTCGATCTGACCAAAGTGTAGCACACAAAATTATCTGCTACAATGTCCTACCTGTCAATGACTACTTCAGCTTCAACCGCAACAATACACAAGCACACAATAGAGACAAACTTAATGTAAACCGATCTAAACTTGATTGCAAAAAATTCGACTTCAGTAACAGAGTGGTCAAAGTCTGGAATACATTACCTGACTCTGTGGTTTCTTCCCCAAACCGCCAAAACTTTAACCTTAGACTGTCTACCGTTGACCTCATCCCATTCCTAAGAGGTCTGTAAGGGGCGTGCATAAATGCACCATCGTGCCTACCGTCCCTGTCCTAATGTACCCAGGTATTTGTAAAATTTCCTGTACTCATAACCATCTTTGTACTTCTTATATATTCACAATCATGTTTATACTTTGTTTATACTTTGTTTGTAATCATATACATGCTTGACAAAATAAAAAATAAATAATAAATAAATAATTCATCTCCATAAACAGAAAAATTACAAACTGTTTTAAATATCTCCCTTTTCAAAACCTTTTATGATTATCCCCAGATTCTTCCACTTTCTCGATGCAATGACCCTTGTTTCCCCGGATCCTGGAAGAAGGGGATTGAGGGAAATCAGTTCTGCTGCTATGACTGTGGTCCATGCCCAGAAGGGAAGATTTCAGATCAAAATGGTAGGGTGGGAATTCTACCAATTTTCATTAGACTTAAGCAAACTTTAATAAACTTCTTGGATGCATAAAATTAATAAGGTGATTTTCAATAATATGGAATATCAATAAAGGAGAATATTTGTAGCTCAGGGTTGAAATGAGGGGTCCTTGGTACTCTCTGAGCTTGACTTTTTTTCTTGCAGATGTTTCATTACCCATACCAGGTAACATTATCAGTGCTTGTAATGCGTGCTGTTTGCTGTCAGTTGTCTGGATAGCCAGTGTAAGGACTTCATTTAAACTAGACCAAACCCACCTCAGCAGGCAAACACCACTCCTTACTAGCACTGATGATGGTTCATTTTTAGGCTAATGAAACATCTGCAAGAAAACAAGCAAACTCAGAGAGCACCAAGCACCCCTCAATAATATGGAATGCGTAGATCAGGGTGTCAAACTCACATTATCACGGCAGCATCGCATGATGTATCGTGACTTTTTCCCCCTTCGCTAAATTGGGCATTGGCATGGCCAGCATGTGACACATCCAACAGCTCTGGCCTGGATGAAAAAATATCCTTGATTTTCTTTCCAGATATGGAGGACTGTTTTGAATGTTCAGAAGATCGTTATCCAAATAAAGAAAAGAAAGGATGTATCCTTAAACCGGTGATATTTCTAACCTTTGAAGAAACCTTAGGAATCAGTTTAGCCTCAGCAGCTCTTTGTTTTTTCATCTTGACATCTTGGGTACTTGGAACATTTATTAAGCACAAGGATACTCCCATTGTCAAAGCCAACAACCGGTCCTTAACCTACACCCTCCTTGCCTCTCTTCTGCTCTGTTTTCTCTCCTCTTTTTTCTTCCTCAGCCAACCTGGCAAAGTGACCTGCATTCTCCGACAATCAATGTTTGGCATCACTTTCTCAGTGGCCATTTCTAGTGTACTGGCCAAAACCATCACTGTGGTTGTGGCTTTCATGGCCACTAAACCAGGATCTCAGATGAGGAAATGGGTGGGGAAAAGATTAGGCATTTCTATTGTCCTCTTAGGCTCTCTCTTACAAGTATGTATTTGCATTATTTGGTTGTCAGCCTCTCCCCCATTCCCTGAGTTGGACATGTACTCAGAGCTCCAAGAAATGATTTTACAGTGCAATGAGGGGTCAGCTTTCTTCTTCTACTGTGTCTTGGGCTACATGGGTATCTTGGCCATCGCCAGCTTTATTGTTGCTTTCCTTGCCCGTAAATTACCTGACAGCTTTAATGAAGCCAAGTTCATCACCTTCAGCATGTTGGCCTTTTGCAGTGTGTGGATCTCCTTCTTTCCAGCCTATCTGAGCACAAAAGGCAAAGCCATGGTAGCTGTGGAGGTCTTCTCCATCTTGGCCTCCAGCGCTGCATTACTGGGATGCATATTCCTGCCAAAGTGCTACATCATTGTTTTCAGACCTGACCTCAACCACAGGGAACAACTCACAAAGAGAAATTAGTACATCATGTGATATTTCTGGGTCAGAGAAATTTTTGAAAAAAGAAATAAAAAGATTCCAGGCTGTAAGAAACATATGCAAAGTTATAGGAACAGTTTTTTTGTCAAAGAAGGATTTGTGTGTGGTATTTATGATTATTATGATTTATTATGATTGCCCATTTCAAAAGAAGTGCTCATGTTGCTGTGTTATCACCATTTTCTAATATTTTTTTAACCTAGTCTTTTCTCCTTTTTCATACCTTCAACTTGATTTTGGTCATCAAGCTTTCTTGCTTCCTGTTAGGATATTTCAGCTATTGGCTCAAATGATGTCCAATGCTTGTTGAGACATGTTCATCATTTTTATGCTATCCATTCCTAAAATGTTGCATCAATACAGTAAAAAGCTGATTATCATTTTATGAACGTATAGTTAACACAGTATCGTAGGATAGCAGCTTTGGTTTTGTTAGGGTTCTTTCAAATGTAAAATTTTTTGAGTTTGTAAATCTTGTACTTTTAACTCCATTTTAAAAACATTATTTGTTTAGATTCCTGTGCATAGACTTTAAGCAATAAATCACAATACTTAAACCTTCATGTGTGCATTTGTTTTTTTTCTGCCTGATTAATTTCTACTTCAAAAAAGTTTCACTGGGGACCAACTGCGCAACCTCCATCCACTAAACGCTGATTGCCAACAAAACCCTAACAATGATTTCCCTACAGCTAACACTAATCCGAGGGAACCGGAACACTTATCTGAAGAGCCAGAGTCACCACCCAACGATAGCCAGGAACCAGTCCCCATAGAATCTTCAGCCCCACTCAGGTCATTCCAGGAGGTTCCACAGGCGGAGCCAGAAACGGGAAGCCCCTCCTCTCCGTCCAAAGCCAATGCCCAAACTGAACTGCACAGGTCAACTAGGTTATCACAACGCACTGCCTATTTAAATGACTACATATGTAAATGTGTTGGACTAGACCAAATGGGGAGGGGTGTTATGTATTAAGGTTAAATCTGAAGTTAAACTGTTTACACCAAGGTCTGCTTTGCAGAGTGGGAAAATGAAGATCGCTGATTGGTTGAACCAGCCGGCAGCCCTCTATATAAGAGAGAGCTGTCAGGCTGGTTCCTTTGCTGGATCTGACTGTATTCAATAAAGAGCTGTTAGCCACTATACTGCCTCCAGCCTCTTCAGTACCAGAACTTAACACCCCCCCAACCTCTTTCTAGAAAGAGCTCAGAGAAGAGCAACAAAGATGATTAGGGGACTGGAGGCTAAAACATATAAAGAATGGTTGCTGGAACTTGGTATATCTAGTCTAAGGAAAAGAAGGAGTAGGGATGACATGTTAGCAGTCTTCCAATATCTCAGGAGCTGCCACAAAGAAGAGGGAGACAAGCTATTCTCCAAAGTACCTGAGGGTAGAACAAGAAGCAATGGGTGGAAACTAATCAAGGAGAGAAGCAACTTAGAACTAAGGAGAGCTTTCCTGACCATTTGAACAATTAATCAGTGGAACAACTCCAGAAGTTGTAAATGCTCCAACACTGGAAGTTTTAAAGAAGAGATTGGATAACCATTTGTCTGAAATGATGTAGGGTTTCCTGCCTGAGCAGGGGGTTGGACTAGAAGACCTCCAAAGTCCCTTCCAACTCTGTTATTCCAATTCTAACCAGCACTAAAAACTAGCCTGATGTGACCCACACCTGACCCATCACAAGACCTGTCGCATGAGCCTCATCTGACATGACCCTTACCTGATGTGACCGTCCCATCACAAGACCTACTGACCACACAAAGCCCCTTTAAGCACACTACCAATGACATCGGCTAAATTCCACTGAAGATGTTACCTAGCCTGATAACAAAACATTCAGAAACTAACCAGCAAGTTCAGAGAATGAACCTCCACCTTCAAATTTTATTTGTGTCAAAAGAGGATTTGTGGAGGATTACTCTTAGTAACAAGATTTCTTATAGTTGCCCATTCCAAAGGAAGTGCTTGTGGTGCTGCATTTTCAACCATTTTCCAAGATTGTTGAATATGACACTTTGTCCCTTTCAACACTCTACTTCAAGAGACTTTGAGAAAATTGATTTTCCATGTATTGTTAGGACTTTTCAGTTATTGACTCAAAGCATATCCAATGTTTCACATGCTACTTTCACGATATTTATACTTTCTCTTTATAAACCACCTGTCACCTGTAACTTTACAGAGCAAATTGAGATTTTGCCCTGCTCTTAGCATTTCAGGCCCTGATGATAGAAGTTGTATATCTGAAAGAGACCATAATGAAGTAAAAGAAATAAAGATTAGAATTCACATACATCAGGGAAAAAAATCATATTGTCACTTCCTCTAAAATTATGTACTCACATTTTGGTATGGCTATCAGAGAAAAGTAAAACATCAAAAATTGCGTAGTAACTTTTAAAAATGAATTTAGACATACCGTATTTTTCGGAGTATAAGACGCATCTTTCCCCTCCTAAAAGAGGCTGAAAATTTTGGTGCATCTTACACTCCGAATGCAGCTTTTCCGAAGCTTTTTTTCCCAGCCCTAACGAGGTGCTAATCATCTTCCAAGCTCTTGCAGGCTTGTTTTCATTGCTACTCCCTCCAAAGAAGGTGTTTTCCAGCCCTAAGACTTTGCAGGCTTGTTTTCATTGCTGCTCCCTCCGAAAAAGGTTTTTTCAGCCCCAACGTGGTGCTAACGATCTTCCCGGCTTGCAGGATTTTTTCATTGCTACTCCCTCCGAAGAAGTTTTTTCCCAGCCCTAAGTCTTTGCAGGCTTGTTTTCATTGCTACTCCTTCCGAAGAAGGTTTTTTTCAGCCCTAACCAGGGGATAAAATAATGTGCTGAAGCTGACCAGACTAAGGGCGCTAGCCAGATGAATACCTGGTAGGTAGATTTTATTTCCCTATTTCCCTCCCCCAAAACTAAGGTGTGTCTTATACTCGGGTGCGACTTATACTCCAAAAAATACAGTATACAATTTATACAAAATGCAAAATTCCAAAATGACAACCTTGCTTTTAAATAGGAGCATTTTATGATGATATTTGCATAAGCTCAGTGAGATATAAAGAAGCCCCAAGAAAGCAAGGTTCAATTGAGAATTTGGATTCATTAGAAGAATCTAGATAAAGTCCACCTCCCTTCCTCCCTACATCCCACCCACCCACCAACCCAACCATCAATCTATCTGCTGACAACCCACTACCCAGTCCTAAGTCCCATAGGAAATATTACATTTTCACAGCCTTCATTTGACTGCATCCCTATCTCTGGGGAAACATTCAATACTCACTATCTATCTGTATGAAGTGCTTAGAAGGTGACCTTCTGAGTCCACAAATACACCTTGTGAGAAGAGTAAGGGTCAGAGAAGAAAGTTTCTCTCCCCCATTGCAATTGTTCTCTAAATTATGTGGTTTCATTGGCACTTATTTTTCAGGAAAGATAACCAGTGTTTGGAAGCACATGGGAAGTTGCTACTCCTAATATTTTGCTCTCTTGCACGTTCCTCAAACATCCCAGAGTTAACATGGTTAGAAGAAATGACATAGCAATATATAGATTTAAAACCGGAACTGTTCCTATTGGGTACTTTACCAGAGAAATTTAGTAAGGAAAATATATACTTTATTGTACATGTGAGAACAGCAGCGAGGATAGTATTACCGCAAAGATGGAAAGAAGAGAAAATCCTTATGGAGGAAGAAATAATTAAGAAAATATTGGATTGTGCAGAAATGAATAGATTGACCATGATACTAAAAGAAAGAGGAATCGGAATATTTTCAGATATGGGGGCAATTTTATGATTGGTTGGAGGAGAGATACATATAGAGTAATATTGTAAAGAAAGAGGGGTGAAACGTTATAACAAATGAAATGATAAGTACTAGGATATGAGAAATAATGGGGGAATAGGGAGAAGGCACAGAAGAAGCACACAGATGATGCACTGGTGGATTAATTATGTATTGTATGTTTGTTTGTCTATAAAAATAAAAAACTTTATTAAAAAAACATCCCAGAGTTCACTTCATGTCTATGTAACCATGACTTGACTGGACTTCTGGTACCCTTGAGGTATTCACAGCAGCACAGCAATTGCCTATACAAACTAAATTGAGGGACAAACATTTCAAAGAAATGATCTTACAAAGATCTTAGGAAGTACTATGGATGGTTTCTACCACTGTTCCTAACTGCTGTAACAGCTTCACCCTCCTGACCGCTAAAGCCCATCAAGATATTCCACCTGCCATTCTTTCCATACTTTCCTTGAGTTCTATTTGATAATTTCCCCCTTCTTTAGTTACATAGCAGAAATCAAAAGCAATTGAAATTTTTAGTTTGGTTCCAGATGGAAAATGAGATTTGGAGAGAAAAGAATAAGGGAGAAATAGCTGGTCATAAAAATTAAACTTCGGCCAAATTGGACCAAAAAGTATGGAATGGATGCAGCGAATGATGAAATTTTCCTGGAAAACTCCTGCTGTTTATGTTTACTAACATCATTCTTTGGTTTTGTGTTGTACTTTTATTTTTGGTTAGCAATTCTTTGATAACCTCCTCCCCATCTCCCCGGAGGAAACCTCTTCCAAATTTAAGCAGGTTTTTTTTAAAAAAGTTGGACTCCATTGCCTCTTTTCTCCACTATTCCTCTAATCAACTAAATATTTGCAGTGAATACAGCAATCTGCATGTTGATTTATGGAATTGTCAATATGGTTGCATTCATCAATGACAATAAAATTAAATCTGATACTGTAACTGAGGAAGGGATGAGAGAGAGAGGGAGAGAGAAAGAGGAAAAAAGAGAGAACTACTTTCCTCTCTTTGGAAATTGTGAGTTGTAGATGACCACAGCTTTTACTATGAAGTTAAAACCTCTGCCGGAATTGGTCCACAAAGGGTTTGAAACCCACAGTAAGATCTAAGGCTGCAGAAACCTGTCCATTTCCAAATAGAAAATAAAATGTATTTCTGCTCGTGACTAACTTCAGCAAAAATGTCAACCAACCTATACATTGTGGAAAGAATAGAGGTATCCCCTTCCCTTCTAGGTGGATCTGGAAAGAAATAATATACAACTTCTTAAAATGAGGGAATGCCAAAATATCAATGCATCTTAGTGATACGCATTGGAAAGAGAACTGCATTTATAATTCATTGTAAAAGAAATAAATGAAATTTTAAAAAAATCAAGTGTAGTTTGTGTTGAAAATTCCCCTCTGTACATTTTATTAGCAATTGTGCATTTTAAAAAGCATTTAAACGTTGGCCGCTTATTCTCTCATCAACAACAAAATAATGATCTCCGACAGGAATCGCCATATTTTTTTTTTAATTAGGCCAAAACATCAAAGACTGCATGGAAGATGGTTTCAATTCAAGAACGATAAACATATCTTGAACCCAAGGGGATTGGCACAAGGATAATAATGGCTGTGTGTTTGCTGCAAGTCAGAGCCATTGCTACCAGTTGTCTCCTGCTCCTAATCTCTGCCAGAATATCTGTTCAAACCCTGATGATATTAAGACACACATTTGCACTCTCGTGGATCTCCAAATACCCAATGGTGGATTTTTCTGATTAGGTGCACTCTCAGATATAAACCTTGAATAAATAGGATTAACTATTGGAATAATCAAAACTTCCCTCTGGGGTAGGATAGGAGAGGATGGAATAGAGAATTTTCAAGAGTGAAGATGTTGCTCCTCCTGGTATTCCTGGTGAAGGAAATAGAGACTCTGAGCTGCCCTGCAAGTGATCCTTTCCTTGTTCCACATGAGTGGTACCAGCCTGGGGACCTCATCATTGGTGGGATAGTGTCCCACACCTATTACAACCTTTATGAAATTAATTTTAAGGAACTTCCTTGCATAACATCTTATGACGTATCAAAGTAAGATTTCCTTTTCTAATCTTCATCAGTTTCCCCAAAATTGCATGTGAGAGTAAAAGGTTCTCAGCATAAATGTAGGCTTTATATCTAATCTAAGTCTATCTTTCAAACATTTTTAGTTATGGGAGAATAAACATTTGATCTTTACTTTATGGGTGTAGTGTTTGTCATAAAATGTATGAAACTTTGGTGTAAAACATCTTTTGAAGAACATTTAGCAAGCTTAAGGTAATTTTTTTTTTAAAAAAATCTGTATTGTCACTCTTAACAAAACATACAGCAGGAATAGCCAACTCTCCAGAAGATAGGCTCAAGATACAGAAGGATCTTGACAGACTTGAACATTGGGCGCTATCAAACAAAATGAAATTCAATGGTGAAAAAAGTAAGGTTCTACATTTAGGCAAGAAAAACAAAATGCACAGGTACAGTATATGTGGTACCTTGCTCAACAGTAGTAACTGTGAGAGGGATCTTGGAGTCCTAGTGGACAATCATTTAAATATGAGCCAGCAGTGTGCAGCAGCTGCCAAAAAAGCCAACACAAGTCTAGGCTGCATTAACAGAGGGATAGAATCAAGATCACGTGAAGTGTTAATACCACTTTATAATGCATTGGTAAGGCCACACTTGGAATACTACATTCAGTTTTGGTTGCCACAATGCAAAAAGGATTTGAGACTCTAGAAAGAGCGCAGAGAAGAGCAACAAAAATGATTAGGGGACTGGAGACTAAAACATATGAAGAACGGTTGCAGGAACTGGGTATGTCTAGTTTAATGAAAAGAAGGACCAGGGGAGACATGATAGCAGTGTTCCAATATCTCAGGGGTTGCCACAAAGAAGAGGGAGTCAAACTATTCTCCAAAGCACCTGAGGGTAGAACAAGAAGCAATGGGTGGAAACTAAACAAGGAGAGAAGTAACTTAGAACTAAGGAGAAATTTCCTGAAAGTAAGAACAATTAATCCATGGAACAGCTTGCCTCCAGAAGTTGTGAATGCTCCAACACTGGACGTTTTTAAGAAGCTGTTGGATAACCATATGTCTGAAATAGTGTAGGGTTTCCTGCCTGAGGAGGGGGGTTGGACTAGAAGACCTCCAAGGTCCCTTCCAACATTATTATTATTATTATTATTATTATTATTATTATTATTATTATTATTATTATTATTATTATTATTATTATTATTATTATTATTATTATTATTATTATTATTATTATTATTATTATTATTATTATTGTTATTGTGATTGTGATTGTGATTGTGATTATGATTATGATTATGATTATGATGATTATGATTATGATTATGATGATGATTATGATGATGATTATGATGATTATGATGATTATGATGATTATGATGATTATGATGATTATGATGATGATGATGATGATGATGATGATTATTATTATTATTATTATTATTATTATTATTATTATTATTATTATTATTATTATTATTATTATTATTATTATTATTATTATTATTATTATTATTATTATTATTATTATTATTATTATTATTATTATTATTATTATTATTATTATTATTATTATTGACTGGTACATGCCGGAATTGTTCATATTCCATTTTGGGGGAAAGGTTAGGGTATGGGTTCAGTGATGGGTTCTAAATCCCATCGTTACCGGTTTACGCTCGTGTGCACGTGTGACACGTCTGTGCATGCGCAGAAGCATCTGGGGTGGATGGGCGGAGCCTCGCACTGCAACCATTACAGGTTCATAGAACTGGACCGGACCGGTAGCAACCCATCACTTTATGGGTTCCAGGAATGGGTTTCCATGAAAAAAGGGTTATTCCATGAAAAAGGATTTTATTTCTTGTTGCAAATCATGCAAATAATTTAAAAAATTGAATTTGAACTGTCTATAAATTATTCAGTATTTTAGAAAACCCATTACTTTCCTATCTTCATCAGAGAAAGAAATATCTGTTAATTCATACAGAAATGATGCCACCTTATGAGAATTTGCCAACTTCCTCTTTCAACTAGGATATTTAAATCATTTGCAGTGTAATAATCAAATTCTACCAGCACATCCTTGCCTTGGCTTTTGCTGTGAAGGAGATCAATGAGGACTCCCAGATCTTACCTAACGCCACTCTTGGGTTCCACATCTATGACAGTTACTACAATTCAAGGATGACCTATCGCACCTCTCTGGATCTGCTTTTCAAATCTCAGGAATTTGTCCCTAACTACAATTGTGATCGCCAGAAGAATCTCATGGCTATCATTGGAGGATTTGATTTTGTCACATCATCTTATATAGCTGAAATTATAGGATTCTTCAAGATTCCACAAGTAAGTTCTAAAGGGGTTGAGCAGAAAATTCTTAATCTTATGGTAGTTAACAGAATAATTAAGGGGCATCAAATATTAGGCTTAGTTTTTTGTTAAGATGTTCTGCAATGGTTAAGTTCTACTACTTGGTATTCTTTTCTGAATCTACAATGCCAGTTACAGGAAGTAAGTATCAAAGGTCAATCCATGCCAGAGGGAAGATATGAATACTACTAAAGAATACTGCTGTATTTTCTTTTAGCTGACATATGGCTCATTAGCCCAAGAGGAATTTCAAACCAGTAAGCTTTCTTCACCATATTTCATGGTCCCCAAAGAACACCATCAATACATTGGGATTATCCAACTACTTCGCCATTGGGCTTACAAGTGGACATGGATTGGGATATTTTCTGCTGATAACAACAATGGAGAAAATTTCTTACAGAAAATGCAGCCTTTACTTGCAGAGAACGTAATGTGCTCAGCATTTATAGAAAGGCTTGCTCAAAAACTCCACTTGGAAAGATTCTCAGAATTTTCTCAAATGATCTCCATTATTTTCATTAATATGATGAATAGCAAAGCCAATGTGTTTCTTGTCTATGGAGAAGCCTGGACAATTATATGGCTAACATTAGCAACATTTTTTATAGATCCTGAAAGCAAGGGAACTGCATTACTTAGAAAGGTGTGGATCATGACTGCACAGATTGATTTTGTACTCTCTGGAGTTCAAATCCGTTCGGATCTCAAGATGTTCCATGGAGCTTTTTCCTTCAGTGTTCACTCTACAGCAGTTGTAGGTTTCAGAGAATTTCTTCAAACCGTGAATCCTCTTTCAGACTACAGAGATGGGTTTCGGCAGAATGTTTGGGAACAATCATTTGATTGTTCATTTCCAAAACCAGAATTACAAAAAACGCAGAGTACGCAGTGCACTGGGGAGATGAAGCTGGAGGATCTACCTGCGCCTATATTTGAAATGGAAATGACTGGCCAAAGCTACAGTGTCTACAATGCTGTTTATGCTGTGGCTCATGCTTTGCAGGCTCTACACATGTTGGGTTTCAATAGGAAGAAAACTATGATGGGTAAAAAAACTGATCTTCCAAATCTGCAGGCTTGGCAGGTATTTTCTTTGAATTGGACTCTTCTTTCATTTCAATGAACAGTTTGATGTAGAATTATCTTTTGAACCATTATGGAAAGTCTTAATATTTATTTTATTATTTTATTTTATTTAATTATTTATTTTATTTTATTTTATTTTATTTTATTTTATTTTATTTTATTTTATTTTATTTTATTTTATTTTATTTTATTTTATTTTATTATTTTATTTTATTTTATTTTATTTTATTTTATTTTATTTTATTTTATTTTATTTTATTTTATATTTTATTTTATTTTATTTTATTTTATTTTATTTTATTATTTTATTTTATTTTATTTTATTTTATTTTATTTTATTTTTATTTTATTTTATTTTATTTTATTTTATTTTATTTTATTTTATTTTATTTTATTTTATTTTATTATTTTATTTTATTTTATTTTATTTTATTTTATTTTATTTTATTTTATTTTATTATTTTATTTTATTTTATTATTTTATTTTATTTTATTTTATTTTATTATTTTATTTTATTATTTTATTTTATTTTATTTTATTTTATTTTATTTTATTATTTTATTTTATTTTATTTTATTATTTTATTTTATTTTATTTTATTTTATTATTTTATTTTATTTTATTTTATTTTATTTTATTTTATTTTATTTTATTTTATTTTATTTTATTTTATTTTATTTTATTTTATTTTATTTTATTTTATTTTATTTTATTTTATTTTATTTTATTATTTTATTTTATTTTATTTTATTTTATTTTATTTTATTTTATTTTATTTTATTATTTTATTTTATTTTATTTTATTTTATTTTATTTTATTTTATTATTTTATTTTATTTATTTTATTTATTTTATTTTATTATTTTATTTTATTTTATTTTATTTTATTTTATTTTATTTTATTTTATTTTATTTTATTTTATTTTATTTTATTTTATTTTATTTTATTATTTTATTTTATTTTATTTTATTTTATTTTATTTTATTTTATTTTATTTTATTATTTTATTTTATTTATTTTATTTTATATTTTATTTTATTTTATTATTTTATTATTTTATTTTATTATTTTATTTTATTTTATTATTTTATTATTTTATTTTATTTTATTTTATTTTATTTTATTTTATTTTATTTTATTTTATTTTATTTTATTTTATTTTATTTTATTTTATTTTATTTTATTTTATTTTATTTTATTTTATTTTATTTTATTTTATTTTATTTTATTTTAATTTTATTTTATTTTATTTTATTTTATTTTATTATTTTATTTTATTTTATTTTATTTTATTTTATTTTATTTTATTTTATTTTATTTTATTTTATTTTATTTTATTTTATTTTATTTTATTTTATTTTATTTTGTTTTATTTTATTTTATTTTATTTTATTTTATTGTTTTATTGTTTTATTTTATTGTTTTATTTTATTTTATTGTTTTATTTATTTATTTATTTATTATATTTTATTTATTTGTTCTTTCATCAAGCATGTATTAGATAACAGATATAAGTATAAACATTATTTTGAATACATGAAATGGATACAAATAAATGGAGACAGTAGGACTGGGATGGTAGGCATGTTCATGCGCTTATGCACGCCCCTTACAGACCTCTTAGGAATGGGGTGAGGTCTACAGTGGACAGTCTAAGGTTAAATTTTGGGGGTTTGGGGAAGAAACTACAGAGTCAGGTAGTGTGTTCCAGGCATTGACCACTCTGTTGCTGAAGTCCTATTTTCTGCAATTGAGTTTGGAGCAGTTTACCATAAGTTTGCATCTATTGTGTGCTCTTGTATTGTTGTGGTTGAAGTTGAAGTAGTCATTGACAGGTAGGACATTGTAGCAGATTATTATTTTTTTGTATTACGCTTAAATCAGACTGAAAGCGGTGTATTTCTAAGTTGTCTAAGCCCAAAATTTCAAGTCTGGTGGCATAAGGTATTCTATTGTGAGCAGAGGAGTGGAGAACACTTCTCGTGAAATATCTCTAGACTCACTCAATTTTATTAATATCTGATATGGAGTTTGGTTCCAGACAGATGAACTGTATTTGAGAATTGGTCTAGCAAATGTTCTGTACGCTCTGGTTAGCAGTATAGTATTACTGGAGAAGATGCTATGCAAGATTAGGTTAACAACTCTTAATGCCTTTTTGGCAATGTTATTACAGTGGGCTCTGGCATTTAGATCATTAGAGATGAGTACTCCAAGGTCCTTGACAGAGTGAGGGTCGTCTACAGGGTCATGTCCAACCAGCTTGTATTTTGTGTTCTGATTTTTTTTTGCCAATGTGTAAGACAGAGCATTTGTTGGTTGAGATTTGAATTTGCCAATTGTTTGACCATTCTGACACATAGTCAAGGTCTTTTTGAAGGGTATCAGCGTTGTCAGTGGTGTTAAATAGTTTTACATCATCAATGAAGAGAACACAGTTGCTTATAATATGATCGCAAAAGTCATTTATCTCCCTTTTTGAAGATAGGGATGACCATGGCTAGTGACCATAGGTTGGGCAAGGAGCTGGTCCTGAAAGATTTTTCAAAGATTATGCTTAGAGGTTCTGCTGGAAAGTGGAAAGCTTTTTTAAGAAGTGGAGACATACTCCATCAGGTCCAATAGATAGAGATGGTTTTAGGCTGCGTGGTGCCTTTTAAATGTTATCTTCTGTAAACTCGATTTGTATTAAATCATTGTAATTATTTGTGGTATGACTAAGAAATATTGGGCATGAGCCATTGCTGTTTACAAAGATTGAGCTGAAGAATGTGTTAAAGAGGTTGGCTTTAACGGCTTCATCATTACAGTCTTTACTGTTAGGTCCTTTTAGGGATGGGATGGATCTCAAGTCTTTAAGTTTGTTGATTATAGAAGGCATGGGTGGATTTCGTGCAGAGAAGGTTTTCCTCTTGTTTGATGTGATAATTGGTGCATTCAATCTTTATCTGATGGCATAGGTTGGTGCATTCAGTCTTTATCTGGTGGCATAGGTTTTTCTAGTGGCTTTTAAAGTTAGCTACAGAGCCAGTTTTGTTTTTTTGCTGTTGCAGAAGATGAGATCAAGACAGTTGTTGAGTCTAGTGTTGTTAGTTACTAGTTGATGCAGTCCCAGATTAGTAACAGCATTGTACAGGGTTTTATATATGGGTTCAGTTGTACATTTGTTTAGGTTCCAATTAATAGTTTCTGCATGTGGAATCAACTTAAGTATGAGAAAAATGTAGATGTAAGGAAGAATATCCTGACAGAACGGCTAGAGAATGAATATAGTTGAAAGTTAAGATAGAACAGTTATTGTATTTAAAAGATAAGGAAATGAACATAGATAACCCAGATGACAAAATTATATAGATAAGGAGGTAAAAGTATAATACTATAAAAATATACCTAGAAATAATTAATTTGAAATAGATCTTTAACACAGAAAAGATTTGAAAATAGCAATTTAAAATGTAAGCTAATGAGATGTATTGCTTGTCTGTCTTTTAAATAGATTAAAAATGAATAGACTCAGGAAAGGAGAAGGGGGAGGAATAGCACTTATAGCACTTTACTTATATACCGCTTCATAGTGCTTTACAGCCCTCTCTAAGCGGTTTACAGAGTTCAGCATATTGCCCCCAACAATCTGGGTCCTCATTTTACCGACCTTGGAAGGATGGAAGGCTGAGTCAACCTTGAGCCTAGTGAGATTTGAACAGCTGAACTACTGAACTAGCAGTCAGCCTGCAGTCGCAGCATTTAACCACTGCACCACTTCAGGAAGAGGAAATAGTAAAGAGGAGGAAAGAAGGAAGAATATAGGTAGGGAAGGAGAAGGAAAGTAGAAGAGTGAGAAGGAGATAGATGGAAGAAGGGGAAATAGGAGAGGGGAGAGAAGGAGGAAGAAAGTAGAAGAAGGGGAGCAGGATAGAGGGAAGGGAGTGGTTGGATTTGATATGGTAGGACAGATAGGCAATGAGTAATGATAGATGTTAGAATATTATATTTGAATTTTGAATACTGGATATATAATATAAAACTTATGTAATCTTTTGATAATACACTATGGTATATGTATTGATGCTTATATGAAAAATGTTAAAAAATAATAAACTTTTTGAAAAAAAAGAATATACTGACAGAACAACGATTTAGTGTAAAAACTTGCCTTCAGAAATCCTTGGTACTAAATAACTGGAGATGTTTATAAAGCGATTGGAGATTCATTTGTCTAAATTGTTGTAAGATCTTCTCCTTGAGCAAGAAGACTACTAGAAGACCTCCAAGGTCCCTTCCAACGTTGTGTTGCATAAAACAGATACAGAAAAACTGGTTTGTGTTCTTTTAGAATAGAATAGAATAGAATAGAATAGAATAGAATAGAATAGAATAGAATAGAATAGAATAAAATTCTTTATTGGCCAAGTGTGATTGGACGCACAAGGAATTTGTCTTTGGTGCATGTGCTCTCAGTGTACATAAAAGAAAAGATACATTTGTCAAGAATGGTTGTCATAGGGTTCAAATTCTTATTTTGTCATTCAGGTATTCTGCTATTCTGATCATCAAGAAACTGCTGTAAAATCATGGTTTAGATGCTGGTAGGAGTTATTTAATAAATCACCATAGATTGCACAATCAGAGATTGTTAAAATGATAATTTACATTATTTGTCATTGTGTCTTCCAAAAATAATCAATTCTCCAAGAACTTTTGTATGGCTAATGAACTTTTCATGAGTGACAAGCTGAGCTTTCTGTCTCTATCAGAGATTTAGAGGAATGAAGTGGTGGTCCTTCTTAGATGTGGCATGCATAGTTTGAAACAACCCTATGTTTGCATTAGTCTCTGCTTCTCATTTATCTATCAAAGAATGCTTAAGCCTCAGATTCTAAAATCTGGCTAAAAGAAATTAATCAGACTCTCAAATAGCTTTGTACCAGTGAGGAAAGATTAGATATGATCTACTGTATCTTGAATCAGTTGTTTAAGTAGTGGACATAAAACATAATTGAAAAACCTTACATTAATCCAAAGGCTATTTTCATTGTGCTTCATTCCATTCCAACCTTTCCTTAAAATAATATCAAATAAATAATTGAGTGGACATGTGTTTTTCCATGCAATATTGATTATCAAATTTCTAAGCATACATATATAATATTGTATATCTATTGGAATATGAAGAATGAGTGAACGAAACTTGAATATGTTGTTCTCTTCTCTATTATATTGCTTTCAATTCCCCCTCTCTTCTATTCCCTTTCAAGTAGCTCCATCCATTTCTTCAAGGCATTTCTTTCAACAATTCAGCTGGGGAGAGAGTGTTCCTGAATGAAAAAGGGGAAGCAGCAGGTGGATTTGACATCACCAACTTGATCACTTTTCCAAACAGATCCTTTCAGAGAGTTAGAGTTGGAAAGCTGGATCTGGATGCTCCAAAAGGGAAAGAATTATTCATTGATGAAGATGTGATTTTCTGGAGCCCAAGTTTTAACCAGGTTTCAATTATTTTTAAAAATATTTATTTAATCATTATTATATCAAACACGCTTTAATCCATTATGCTCCGATATTGAACATAATCGGAACATAGAAATTGGATTTCTGTTTTTTTTAAATAAAGAGTGGCACATTTTTTTCCAAATTTGTTGATTATCCGGCACTCATCAATGTGACAAAATGATATCACAATGCAAAAGCCATGTTTGCATATTTCCATTTGAAATCACAAGAGTGGGCATGTTTCCATGAAGTTGTCGTCCTATGCAATTATTTACTCTCCCTGCTCCTCAAACAGGACCTTTTCTACATAATTGTGGTTTCTACATCTTTTTAAGTTGTGGATGAAATTAATAAATTCAGTATTCTTTTCCATGAGATTGTCACCAAATGTTATTATTTTCTCGTCTTGTCCTTCAAACAGGAAATTTTGTACATCATTCTAATTTCTACTTTTTTTCAATTCCTTCATCTTTTTATCTATCCTTTGGGAAATAAAAAATAATTCCCCTCCATAAGTGAGAAAAAGAGCCGAGGTGGCTCAGAGGTTAGAGTGTAGTACTGCAGGCCACTTTAGCTGACTGTGATCCGCAGGTCAGCGGGTCAAATCTCACCGGCTCAAGGTTGACTCAGCCTTCCATCCTTCCAAGGTAGGTAAAATGAGGACCCAGATTGTTGGGGGCAAATATAAATAAATATACATTGCTTACTGGTGTAAACCGCTTAGAGAGTTCTTGCACTGTGAGGCGGTATATAAATCTCACTAATAAATAAATAAATTACAAACTCTGTTAAATACCATCAATTTAAAAACCACTTATGCTTATCACCAGGTTCCTCCACTTTCTCGATGCAATGACCCTTGTTTCCCTGGATCCTGGAAGAAGGGGATTGAGGGAAATCAGTTTTGCTGCTACGACTGTATGCCATGCCCAGAAGGGAAGATTTCAAATCTAAATGGTAGGGTAATAATTTTACCATAATTCATTAGTTTTACGCAAACTTTAATAAGCTACTTGGATGCATAAAATTAATAAGGTGACTTTCAATAATATGGAATACCAAGAAAGGAGAATATTTGTAGCTCAGGGTTGAAATGAGGGTTCCTTGGTGCTCTCTGAGCTTATTTGTTTTCTTGCAGATATTTCATTACCCTAACTAGGTAACATCATCAGTGTGAGTAAGGAGTGCTGTTTGCTGTCAGTTTTTTTTATTTTGTCAAGTACGTATTGGTAATACACATAGATATAACATTGTTTATATACATAAGATGAGTACTGATAAGAACATTAGGACAGGGACGATAGGCACGCGGCTGCGCTTATTCACGCCCCTTACTGACCTCATAGGAATAGGGTGAGGTCAACAGTGGACAGTCTAAGGGTAAAGTTTTGGGGGTTTGGTGACAAAACCACAGAGTCAGGTAGTGAGTTCCAGGCATTCTGTTGCTAAAGTCATATTTTCTACAGTCAAGTTTGGAGCAGTTCAAATGTGGGTATCCAGTGTAAGGACTTTATTTAATGAGCCCAAACACACTGCAGCAACCCAGAACAGCAGGAAAGGGAAAAGGAGCATCTATACAACGCATTCCAACAAAATGGATACTCATGCAACTTTTTCAAAAAGTCCCTGAGCACTCAACCCAATATAGCACATCCAACACAAACCCTAAAAAGAATTACACTGTCATATATCAAGAATATCTCAACAACCACAAACAGACTATAGAACCACATCAGTGGCGGGTTCCTCCCTTACCGGTGCCGCTGCGCTGCACGTGCACCTCCACGCTTCGGGCGCGTGCGCCCCCTCACACAATTTTGCTTCTGCACATGTGCAGAAGCAAAATCTCGCCAAAATCTCTATCTCGCACGTGTCCCTTTGCGAGATTTCAGCGCGATTTTGCTTCCACGCATGCGCAGAAGCAAAATCAACCAAAAATTCACGAAAAAATGGCAATGCGCGCGGTAGACCGGCAGAGAGGACTCCGGAGCGGTCGCACACAAATTATGCAATCGGCCGCTCCTTACGGGAGCTGCGCACCGGGCAGCTCCGGCAGGAACCCACCTCTGAACCACATGGAATCAATGTAGCACACAAGCCAATTGAAGCCCTAAGCAAACCAAAAGCAATCCCAGAAGAAAAAAAACAGGAGTCATCTAAACATACAATGTAAGAACTGCAACAACTACTATGTAGGACAAACAGGCAGAAGACTGGCAGAAGGCATCCCATAAACACCAACTGACGATCAGGAGACATGAAGAAAATTCTGTAATTTCACAACATATAGACAGATTTAGCTCTAGTTTCAATTGGGAAAATGTGACAATCCTAGACTGGGCCACGTCCAAAAATGCCAGGGAATTTCTAGAAGCCTGGCACTTTGACAAACCAGTCATTAATAGACACATAGAGATTAACAACATCTAGAGACTATGCAAAAGAGACAATCATCCAGCCCAAAAGAGAATAAAAAGTCTCCAGCAGCTCTCCACCAGTAATCAGCACCCAGATCAGCATAGATGAATGCCAAGGTTCACTTCAGACCAACAATCAAGTAAACAATACCCCAGTCAAGAAACTGCCAAAGAGCCATCACTAAAGAGCCCATCGAAAGAATCTCTTCCCCATCCACACAAATAGGCAAGACACCAGAATATAAACTGACAGCAAACAGCACTCCTTACTAGCACTGATGATGTTACCTAGTTATTTGTTGGTTGGTTTGTTTATTGAATTTATATTCGCACATGGCGACTAAAGGCGGCTTACAGAATATAAAACCTCATTTAAAACAATAAAACTAATCAAAGAGAATCTAATAAATTAATATAATGTAATAAAATCAACCCCCCACTCCATCCCGTACTGGCGACAGCAGATCACACGAGCCATTTAATGGGCTCCATCCCACTGTGTGTTCCCCAGGCCCGCTGGCAGTACCAGGTCTTCAGCGCCTTCTGGAAGAGTGTCAGAGTGGGGGCCATTCTAATCTCTGGGGAATGATGTTCCAGAGAATGAGAGCCACCATGGAGGAGGCCCTTCTTCTGGGTCCCACCAGGTGTATCTCCCTCGGGGATGGGACACACAGCAAAGCCTAACTAGGATAATGAAATGTCTGCAAGGAAACAAGCAAGCTCAGAGAGCACCAAGCACCTCTCAATAATATGGAATGCCCGGGTGAAAAAAATATATCCTTGATTTTCTTTCCAGATGTGAAAGATTGTTTGGACTGTTCAGAAGATCATTATCCAAATAAAGAAAAAAAAGGATGTATCCTGAAACTGCTGGTTTTTCTAACTTTTGAAGAAACTTTAGGAATTGGTTTAGCCTCAGCAGCTCTTGGTTTCTTCTTCTTGACATCTTGGGTACTAGGAACATTTATTAAGTACAGGAAACTCCCATTGTCAAAGCCAACAACCGGTCCATAACCTACACCCTCCTGGTCTCTCTTCTGCTCTGTTTTCTCTCCTCTTTGTTCTTCCTCAGCCAGCCTGGCAAAGTGACCTGCCTTCTCCGACAATCAATGTTTGGCATCACCTTCTCAGTAGCCATTTCCAGTGTCCAGGCCAAAACCATCACTGTGGTTGTTGCCTTCATGGCCACTAAACCAGGATCTCAAATGAGGAAATGGGTGGGGAATAGATTGGCTTTTTGTATTGTCCTTTCCTGCTCTCTCTTCCAAGTATCTCTTTGTATTCTTTGGTTGTCGACATCTCCCCCATTCCCTGAGTTGGACATGAAATCAGAGCTCCAAGAAATTATTTTACAGTGCAATGAGGGGTCAGCTTTCTTCTTCTACTGTCTCTTGGGCTACATGGGTATCTTGGCCATTGCCAGCTTTATTGTGGCTTTCCTTGCCCGTAAATTACCTGATAGCTTTAATGAAGCCAAGTTCATCACCTTCAGCATGTTGGCCTTCTGCAGTGTTTGGATCTCCTTCTTTCCAGCCTATCTGAGCACAAAAGGCAAAGCCATGGTAGCCGTGGAGGTCTTCTCCCTCTTGGCCTCCACTGCTTCATTACTGGGATGCATATTCTTGCCAAAGTGCTACATCATTGTTTTCCGGCCTGACCTCAACCACAGGGAGCAACTCACAAAGAGAAATTAGTTCATCATGTGATATTTCTGGCTCAGAGAAATTGCCTAAAAAAAGAAATAGAAATAATGCTGTGTATAGGAAAAATACTGTATATAAAGTTATAGGAACAATTATTTTGTTATTTTTGTCAAATAAGAATTTATGTATGACATTTATGATTATTAAGGTTTATTATGATTGCCCATTCCAAAAGAAGTGCTCATGTTGCTGTGTTATCACAATTTTACTAGATTCTTTAACCAAGTCATCTTATCAACACATCCATTGAATTTGATTTTGGTTATCTAGCTTTCTTGTTCCCTGTTAAGATCTTTCAGATTTTGGCTCAAACGTTGTCCAATGTTTGCAGAGACATGTTCATCATTTTTATGCTATCCATTCCTAAAGTGCTACATAAATACAGTAAAAAGCTGATTACCATTTTGTGAACATATAGCTAACACAGTATCATAGGATATCAGTTTTGGATTTGTTAGGGTTCTTTCAGATGTAAAATGTGTTGAGTTTGTGAATCTTGTACATTTATCTCCATTTTAAAAAGGCTGACCATTATTTTAACAGATTCCTCTGCATAGACTTTAAGCAATAAATCAGATTAGTTGAACTTGATTATGCGTGGACCTGTTTTTTTCTGTCTGACATTAATTTCAACTCCCAAAAAAATTTCTGGGGAGTAATGGAAGCAACCAACATTGCATCTGACCTACAAACAGAAGCAGTGTCTGACTACAGAACAGTGGACACTCTCCTGCACTGTGGGTCAATTTGTGCAACTTTGCAGCACTCCAACTATACACCAAATGCAGAATTTGGTGCAACTTGCAACCTTTGCTCCTCTAACACCAGCAACAGTCTCAATACTACCAACCATGTTGTAAAGTTGCCAACAGAAGCTTACCAGAAAGATTCAGAGGATTATCAGAATGGACGAGTTGTTTGTGGGAACTTGAGCAGTGGAATTCCCGATTCACCAGTCATGAGTCTCCTTCATTTTAAGTCTATTGATGGCCTCAGCAGCTCATTCAGCACTTACCAGTACATCACTTAGGTAATGCCTCAATTATGGATCACTATCACAAGTTTATAGACGCCTTCAGTGGCCACTTCGGAAATCTGATATGGAGATTGTAATAACCCGCACAATCCATTAGCTCGAGCAGGCTAATAGAAAGATCAGACTGTACATAGCAAACACAAGTTAATCACAGCAGACCTAGAGTAGAATAAGGCAACTGTAATTGTTCTTTTGAGATGGGCACTGAAGAACCAAATTGGCAATGAAATCATAAGGCAAGGACTTCCAGAGATACTGGACCCAATCTACCTCCTTTGAATTATCATCAACTCATGCTTGGAAGTGATTCAAAGCCAATTCAGTTGTCAGAGACAGCTGACATCACAGTTTAGCTTCTCTCTTTTACTGCTGACAAAGACTAAGCCCTGGGTATAGGAGCCCACGCAAAGAGGAGCCATAAAGAGATTATTGGCTGCTGAAGAAAGACAGAAATGCAATGACCGGACCCTATGCTTTTTACTGTGGGAGATTTTGGGCATGTAGTGAGAATCTGCCCAAACAGAACCTGCAGAAAGGAGAAAGACTACTCAGTCAGGGCATGGGGGATCACTGTGTTGAACACAGAGCTCACAAAAGGGACTGTTTTAAATATTAAACATGAAAAAGTACATTGTTGGAAGTTTATGTTGTCCTGACCCTATCAAATTAGTGGGAATAAGGGATTGCAGCATCAGTGGATAAAGAGACGACTTAGAATTGCTAACCCTGTATGTCATCAGCCACCTTCACTTTCCATTCATCTTATGATCAGTGTGGCTAAAACTTTCCCATCCCATGATAGATTGGAGGCTGGAACTCTGTCTTTTACCACTCCAAATTGCCAACTTCACCAAGCACTTGGACCTCAGTGAGATTGGCAGAAGGATAATCATGGCTGTGTCAGAGCCATTGCTTGAAGGTGTTCTCCTCTGTTCTCCTCTGCCAGAGTATCTGTTTAACCCTTTTTGATATTCCAGATATCAATTTGCACTCCCATGGGCTTTCAAATAAGTAATGGTGGGTTATTTTATTAGATGCACTCTCAGACATAAATCTTGAATTAATTATTGGATTAATCATTGGAATAATGCAAACTTCCCTCTGGGGTAGGATAGGAGAGGATGGAAGAGAGTCATCCTTCCCCTATTGGAATTCCGCTCGGGATTTTGCTGTTTCATTGGTACTTAGCTACTCAGAAAATTAGCAGATGAAAACATGCTCTTCCTGACATTTTGCTCCTTTGCACATGGCAAATGAGTGGCTTCCTCATACAATCCAGAATCAGCTACGTGCCCTGAATGTACTACTGATCTCCTTAATGTCATGTCCCTGACAGTGTCTGAATCTGCGGCGGAAGATGAGCTGGATTAAGAACTGACAGCGAGTGAGAGGGCAGCTCCATTGGCCTTGGAGGAAACTGGGGAAGGGCGGAGTCATTCCAGGCCAGGCTGTTCGAAATTAGCAAGGCAGGCAGGAACAGAGCTCAGCTGAGGAGCATGAACCACCCCCTTCTGATGCAAGGGCTTGGAGAGTGCAGAGGAGGCGGGATCAGCTCAGACGGAGGAGGCCGCTCATGAGGAGAGTGCCCCGTCCATCTTCACTAGGCACACCTGGGGAATGAGACTTAAGGAGATGCTGTGGGGAGGGGCATTTGTTGGGAACAAACACTGAGTCCCTGGAGTGTTGTGTGCCGATGTTTGAACTTGCCATGAATCCTTGCTTTCCTGTGTGGTGTTCTGGACTGATTATCTGTATCTTTTGCTCCCTGAACTCCTTGCTTTGTTCTTGTTCTGCTAGATAAATTTGGGATTTATTGCTGTGCAGCCTTGGTGCAGACAGCCCTGGGCTGGACTAAATGCGACCAGATGCTGTTTACGGTTTGTTTGGGGGAGATTTGGAAGACTAAAAGGGCTTGTTTGAACTGCCATCTGTTTGTGTTATCCCATGCCCTGGGTCATCACACTTAATTTATGCTTTCAATTTTCAATACACATGATATTTATTCTTTCTCTTTATAAACCACCTGTCACCTGTAAGAACAAATTTAGATTTTGCCCTTCTCTTACAATTTCAGGCCCTGATGATAGAAGTTGTATATCTGAAAGAGACCATAATGAAGTAAGAGAAATAAGGATTAGAATTCACATACATCAGGGAAAAAAATCATATTTTCACTTCCTCTAAAATTATGTACTCACATTTTGGTATGGCTATCAGAGAAAAGTAAAACATCAAGAATTGCATAGTAACTTTTTAAAATGAATTTAGACATATACAATTTGTACAAAATGCAAAATTCCAAAATGACAACCTTGCTTTTAAATAGGAACATTTCATGATGATATTTACATAAGCTCAGTGAGATATAAAGAAGCCCCAAGAAATCAAAGGTTCAATTGAGAATTTGGATTCATTAGAAGAATCTAGATAAAGTCCATCTCCCTCCCTCCCTCCCATCCATCCACCCACCCACCCACCCATCTGCTGACAACCCACTACCCAGTCCTAAGTCTCATAGGAAATATTACGTTTTCACAACCTTCATTTGACTGCATCCCTATCTCTGGGGAAACATTCAATACTCACTATCTATCTGTATGAAGTGCTTAGAAGGTGACCTTCTGAGTCCACAAATACACCTTGTGAGAAGAGTGAGGGTCAGAGAAAAAAGTTTCTCTCCCCTATTGCAATTGCTCTCTAAATTATGTGGTTTCATTGGCACTTATTTTTCAGGAAAGATAACCAGTGTTGGGAAGCATGTGGGAAGTTGCTACTCCAAATATTTTGCTCTCTTGCACGTTCCTCAAACATCCCAGAGTTAACATGGTTAGAAGAAATGACATAGCAATATATAGATGTAAAACCGGAACTGTTCCTATTGGGTATCTTACCAGAGAAATTTAGTAAGGAAAATATATACTTGATTGTACATGTGATAACAGCAGCGAGGATAGTATTACCGCAAAGATGGAAAGAAGAGAAAATCCTTATGGAGGAAGAAATAATTAAGAAAATATTGGATTGTGCAGAAATGAATAGATTGACCTTGATACTAAAAGAAAGAGGAATCAGAATATTTTCAGATATGGGGGCAATTTTATGATTGGTTGGAGAAGAGATACATATAGAGTAATATTGTAAAGGAAGAGGGGTGAAATGTTATAACAAATGAAATGATAAGTACTAGGATATGAGAAATAATGGAGGAATAGGGAGAAGGCACAGAAGAAGCACACAGATGATGCACTGGTGGATTAATTATGTATTGTATGTTTGTTTGTCTATAAAAATAAAAACTTTATTAGAAAAACATCCCAGAGTTCACTTCATGTCTATGTAACCATGACTTGACTGGACTTCTGGTACCCTTGAGGTATTCACAGCAGCACAGCAATTGCCTATACAAACTAAATTGAGGGACAAACATTTCAAAGAAATGATCTTACAAAGATCTTAGGAAGTACTATGGATGGTTTCTACCACTGTTCCTAACTGCTGTAACAGCTTCACCCTCCTGACCACTAAAGCCCATTTATTTATTTATTTATTTAAATGGATTTCTATGCCGCCCAACTCCCGGGGGTCTCTGGGCAGCTCACAACATATTAGAATCCATTCCACAGTATAAAAAATACAATAATTAAAAAGTACAAAAATTAAAAAGAGTATCTCACATTCACAATCAAGGGGGGAGACCCATATCTAGTCTAGTTGGTCTCACTTTCACCCCGCCTGCCGGAAGAGCCAAGTTTTTATTGCTTTCTGGAAGGCCAGCAGGGTGGGGATGGTCCTGATCTCTGGGGGAAGCTGGTTCCATAGGGAGGGAGCTCCCACAGAGAAGGCTCTCCCCCTCGGCCCCACCAACCAACATTGCTTGGTCGATGGGACCTGGAGGAGGCCAACTCTGTGGGCCTTGACCGGTCGTATGGAGGTATGCGGCAGGATGCGGTCCAGAAGGTAACCTAGCCCTGAACCATGTAGTGCTTTAAAGGTTAAAACTAACACCTTAAATTGGATCCGGAGACTAATGGGCAGCCAATGCAGCTGGCGAAGGATCGGTGTTACGTGGGTGTATCTGGGTACACCCACCACAGCTCGCGCAGCTGCATTTTGCACCAATTGCAGTCACCGGACACTCTTCAAGGGTAGCCCCATGTAGAGCGCATTGCAGTAATCCAGCCGTGAGGTGATAAGGGCGTGAGTGACTGTGAGAAGTGCCTCCTTCTCTAAGTAGGGTCGCAATTGGTGCACAAGACGTACCTGTGCAAAGGTCCCCCTAGCCACAGCTGAAAGATGTTGCTCCAATTTTAGCTGTGGGTCTAGGAGGACACCCAAATTGCGGACCCGTTCTGAGGGAGCTAATTTCTCCCCTCCCAAGAACATAGGAGGGACAATTGGTCAAGTCCTTAGGAGACAATATCCACAGCCACTCAGTCTTGTCAGGGTTAAGTTTTAGCCGGTTCATCCCCATCCAGACCCTAACATCGTCCAGGCAGCGGCCCATTACGTCCACGGCTTCCCTGAATTGAGATGGGGTGGAGATGTACAACTGGGTATCATCAGGGTACTGCTGAAACCTCACCCCGTGTCATCGGATGACCTCACCCAGTGGCTTCATGTAGATGTTAAACAGTATGGGCGAGAGGACCGAGCAGCATCCTGTCAGAGAGGAAGGAGGAGAACCACTGCAAAAAAGTGGCGCCCACCCCCACCTCTCTGAGACAACGCAGAAGGATACGATGGTCAATGGTATCGAAAGCCGCTGAGAGGTCAAGTAGCACCAGGATAGAGGAATAACCACCATCCCGGGCTTGCCAGAGATCATCCATCAGGGTGACCAAAGCCGTTTCCGTACTGTAGCCATGCCTGAAACCCGATTGAAAGGGATCCAGAAAATCAGTGTCATCCAACAGCTGGAGCGCCACCACTTTCTCAACAACCTTCCCCACGAAGGGAAGGTTGGAGACTGGATGGAAGTTCTTTAAATCCGCCAGGTTCAGGGAAGGCTTCTTGAGGAGGGGTCTCACCACCGCAACTTTTAAGGGCTGCGGGATGGACCCCTCTCTCAAAGAAGCATTGACCAACACCTGGAGCCAGCCGCGTGAAAACTCCCTGGTGGCCGAAACCAGCCAGGAAGGACACGGGTCCAATTAACAAGTGGCAGAGCTCATCGCTCCTATGGCCTTGTCTACATCCTCAGGAGTCACCGATTCAAACCTATCCCATATAACAGGACTAAGGCATCAAGATATTCCACCTGCCATTCTTTCCATACTTTCCTTGAATTCTATTTGATAATTTCCCCCTTCTTTAGTTACATAGCAGAAATCAAAAGCAATTGAAATTTTTAGTTTGGTTCCAGATGGAAAATGAGATTTGGGGAGAAAAGAATAAGGGAGAAATAGCTGGTTATAAAAATTAAACTTCGGCCAAATTGGACCAAAAAAGTATGGAATGGATGCAGCGAAGGATGAAATTTTCCTGAAAAAACTCCTGCTGTTTATGTTTACTAACATCATTCTTTGGTTTTGTGTTGTACTTTTATTTTTGGTTAGCAATTCTTTGATAACCTCCTCCACATCTCCCCGGAGGAAACCTCTTTCAAATTTAAGCAGGTTTTTTTTAAAAAAGTTGGGCTCCATTGCCTCTTTTCTCCACTATTCCTCTAATCAACTAAATATTTGCAGTGAATACAGCAATCTGCATGTTGATTTATGGAATTTTCAATATGGTTTATTTATTATTTATTTATTTATTTATTTTGGTTTTCTTATATGCCGCCCAACTCTCGAGGGATTCAGGGCGACGTACAGCAAGAAAAATACAAGAATAACCAAACAATAAATTGCTAAAATCAAATATGAAAATTAAAAATACAGTATTAAAATCATCAGACATACCCGGGGGAGAGCTTGGCTGGAATTAGGCTCTAACCCCTGCCTGCAGGAAAAGCCAAGTCTTCACGGCTTTTCGGAAGGCCAGCAGGGTGGGGATGGTTTGGGTCTCTGGAGGAAGTTGGTTCCAGAGCGCGGGGCCAGCCACAGAGAAGGCCCTTCCCCTAGGGCCCGCCAGCCGGCATTGCTTGGCTGACGGGACCTGGAGGAGGCTAACTCTGTGGACCCTAACCGGTCGGAGGGAAGTATGAGGCAGAATGCGGTCCCGGAGATAGCCTGGTCCTAAGCCATGAAGGGCTTTAAAGATGATGATCAACACCTTGAATTGGACCCGGAGACCTATGGGCAACCAATGCAGCTGGCGGAGTATAGGTGTCACGTGGGTGTACCTTGGCACACCCACCACAGCACGCGCAGCCGCATTTTGCACCAACTGAAGTCTCCGGATACTCTTCAAGGGTAGCCCCATGTAGAGCGCGTTGCAGTAGTCCAAGCGGGAGGTGACAAGGGCATGAGTGACCGTGAGTAGAGCCTCCTTCTCCAAATATGGCCGCAACTGGTGCACCAGGCGAACCTGTGCAAAGGCCCCCCTAGGCACAGCAGTAAGATGATGGTCCAATTTTAGCTGTGGGTCTAGGAGGACCCCCAAGTTGCGGGCTCGATCCGAGGGAGTCAGTTTCGCTCCCTCAAGGACCAAGGAGGGACAGTTGTCATGGTCCTTAGGAGGCAATATCCAAAGCCACTCAGTCTTGTTGGGGTTGAGTCTGAGTCTGTTCCTCCCCATCCAGATCCTAACGTCGTCCAGGCACTGGCACATTACATCAGCTGCCACACTGAATTCAGACGGGGTGGTGATGTACAGCTGGGTGTCATCAGCATACTGGTGAAAATGCACCCCATGTCTGCGGATGATCTCCCCCAGCGGTTTCATGTAAATGTTAAACAGGATGGGCGAGAGAACCGACCCCTGAGGCACCCCACATAACAGGGGCCTAGGGGACGATCTCTGCCCTCCTGTTAACACCGACTGCATCCTATCGGCGAGATAAGAGGAGAACCACCTCCAAGCGGTGCCTCCCACCCCCAACTCACCGAGACGATGCAGAAGGATACCATGGTCGATGGTATCGAAAGCCGCTGAGAGGTCAATTAGCACCAGGATGGAGAAATTTCCTCCATCCTGGGCCCGGTTGCGTTCATCAATGATAATAAAATTAAATCTGATACTGTAAGTGAGGAAGGGATGAGAGAGAGAGGGAGAGAGAAAGAGGGAAAAAAAGAGAACTATTTTCCTCTCTTTGGAAATTGTGAGTTGTAGATGACCACAGCTTTTACTATGGAGTTAAAACCTCTGCCGGAATTGGTCCACAAAGGGTTGGAAACCCACAGTAAGATCTAAGGCTGCAGAAACCTGTCCATTTCCAAATAGAAAATAAAATGTATTTCTGCTCGTGACTAACTTCAGCAAAAATGTCAACCAACCTATACATTGTGGAAAGAATAGAGGTATCCCCTTCCCTTCTAGGGGGATCTGGAAAGAAATAATATACAACTTCTTAAAATGAGGGAATGCCAAAATATCTATGCATCTTAGTGATACGCATTGGAAAGAGAACTGCATTTATAACTCATTGTAAAAGAAATAAATGAAATTTTAAAAAAATCAAGTGTAGTTTGTATTGAAAATTCCCCTCTGGACATTTTATTAGCAATTGTGCATTTTAAAAAGCATTTAAACGTTGGCCACTTATTCTCTCATCAACAACAAAATAATGATCTCCGACAGGAATCGCCATATTTTTTTTAATTAGGCCAAAACATCAAAGACTGCATGGAAGACGGTTTCAATTCAAGAACGATAAACATATCTTTAACCCAAGGGGATTGGCACAAGGATAATAATGGCTGTGTGTTTGCTGCAAGTCAGAGCCATTGCTACCAGTTGTCTCCTGCTCTTAATCTCTGCCAGAATATCTGTTCAACCCCTGATGATATTAAGATATACATTTGCACTCTCATGGATCTCCAAATACCCAATGGTGGATTTTTCTGATTAGGTGCACTCTCAGATATAAACCTTGAATAAATAGGATTAACTATTGGAATAATAGAAACTTCCCTCTGGGGTAGGATAGGAGAGGATGGAATAGAGAATTTTCAAGAGTGAAGATGTTGCTCCTCCTGGTATTCCTGGTGAAGGAAATAGAGACTCTGAGATGTCCTGCAAGTGATGCTTTCCTTGTTCCACATGAGTGGTACCAGCCTGGGGACCTCATCATTGGTGGGATAGTGTCCCACACCTATTACAACCTTTATGAAATTAATTTTAAGGAACTTCCTTGCATAACATCTTATGACGTATCAAAGTAAGATTTCCTTTTCTAATCTTCATCAGTTTCCCCAAAATTGCATGTGAGAGTAAAAGGTTCTCAGCATAAATGTAGGCTTTATATCTAATCTAAGTCTATCTTTCAAACATTTTTAGTTATGGGAGAATAAACATTTGATCTTTACTTTATGGGTGTAGTGTTTGTCATAAAATGTATGAAACTTTGGTGTAAAACATCTTTTGGAGAACATTTAGCAAGCTTAAGGTAATTTTTTTTAAAAAAAAATCTGTATTGTCACTCTTAACAAAACATACAGCAGGAATAGCCAACTCTCCAGAAGATAGGCTCAAGATACAGAAGGATCTTGACAGACTTGAACATTGGGCGCTATCAAACAAAATGAAATTCAATGGTGAAAAAAGTAAGGTTCTACATTTAGGCAAGAAAATCAAAATGCACAGGTACAGTATATGTGGTACCTTGCTCAACAGTAGTAACTGTGAGAGGGATCTTGGAGTCCTAGTGGACAATCATTTAAATATGAGCCAGCAGTGTGCAGTAGCTGCCAAAAAAGCCAACACAAGTCTAGGCTGCATTAACAGAGGGATAGAATCAAGATCACGTGAAGTGTTAATACCACTTTATAATGCCTTGGTAAGGCCACACTTGGAATACTACATTCAGTTTTGGTTGCAATGATGCAAAAAGGATTTGAGACTCTAGAAAGAGCGCAGAGAAGAGCAACAAAAATGATTAGGGGACTGGAGACTAAAACATATGAAGAACGGTTGCAGGAACTGGGTATGTCTAGTTTAATGAAAAGAAGGACCAGGGGAGACATGATAGCAGTGTTCCAATATCTCAAGGGTTGCCACAAAGAAGAGGGAGTTAAACTATTCTCCAAAGCACCTGAGGGTAGAACAAGAAGCAATGGGTGGAAACAAAACACGGAGAGAAGTAACTTAGAACTAAGGAGAAATTTCCTGACAGTAAGAACAATTAATCCATGGAACAGCTTGCCTCCAGAAGTTGTGAATGCTCCAACACTGGACGTTTTTAAGAAGCTGTTGGATAACCATATTATTATTATTATTATTATTATTATTATTATTATTATTATTATTATTATTATTATTATTATTATTATTATTATTATTATTATTATTATTATTATTATTATTATTATTATTATTATTATTATTATTAACTGATACATGCCGGAATTGTTCATATTCCATTTTGGGGGAAAGGTTAGGGTATGGGTTCAGTGATGGGTTCTAAATCCCATCGTTACCGGTTTACGCTCGTGTGCACGTGTGACACGTCTGTGCATGCGCAGAAGCATCTGGGGTGGATGGGCGGAGCCTCGCAATGCAACCATTACAGGTTCATAGAACTGGACCGGACCGGTAGCAACCCATCATTGTATGGGTTCCAGGAATGGGTTTCCATGAAAAAAGGATTATTCCATGAAAAAGGATTTTATTTCTTGTTGCAAATCATGCAAATAATTTAAAAAATTGAATTTGAACTGTCTATAAATTATTCAGTATTTTAGAAAACCTATTACTTTCCTATCTTCATCAGAGAAAGAAATATCTGTTAATTCATACAGAAATGATGCCACCTTATGAGAATTTGCCAACTTCCTCTTTCAACTAGGATATTTAAATCATTTGCAGTGTAATAATCAAATTCTACCAGCACATCCTTGCCTTGGCTTTTGCTGTGAAGGAGATCAATGAGGACTCCCAGATCTTACCTAACGTCACTCTTGGGTTCCACATCTATGACAGTTACTATGATTCAAGGATGACCTATCGCACCACTCTGGACCTACTTTTCAAATCTCAGGAATTTGTCCCTAACTACAATTGTGATCGCCAGAAGAATCTCATGGCTATCATTGGAGGATTTGATTTTGTCACATCATCTTATATAGCTGAAATTATAGGATTCTTCAAGATTCCACAAGTAAGTTCTAAAGGGGTTGAGCAGAAAATTCTTAATCTTATGGTAGTTAACAGAATAATTAATGGGCATCAAATATTAGGCTTAGTTTTCTGTTAAGATGTTCTGCAACGGTTAAGTTCTACTACTTGGTATTCTTTTCTGAATCTACAATGCCAGTTACAGGAAGTAAGTATCAAAGGTCAATCCATGCCAGAGGGAAGATATGAATACTACTAAAGAATACTGCTGAATTTTCTTTTAGCTGACATATGGCTCATTAGCCCAAGAGGAATTTCAAACCAGTAAGCTTTCTTCACCATATTTCATGGTCCCCAAAGAACACCATCAATACATTGGGATTATCCAACTACTTCGTCATTTCAAGTGGACATGGATTGGGATATTTTCTGCTGATAACAACAATGGAGAAAATTTCTTACAGAAAATGCAGCCTTTACTTGCAGAGAACGGAATCTGCTCAGCATTTATAGAAAGGCTTGCTCAAAAACTCCATATGGAAAGATTCCCAGAATTTTATCAAATTATCTCCATTATTTCCATTAATATGATGAATAGCAAAGCCAATGTGTTTCTTGTCTATGGAGAAGCCTGCACAATTATATGGCTAACCATAGCAACACTTTTTATAGATCCTGAAAGCAAGGGAACTGCATTACTTAGAAAGGTGTGGATCATGACTGCACAGATTGATTTTGTACTCTCTGGAGTTCAAATCCGTTCGGATCTCAAGATGTTCCATGGAGCTTTTTCCTTCAGTGTTCACTCTACAGCAGTTGTAGGTTTCAGAGAATTTCTTCAAACCGTGAATCCTCTTTCAGACTACAGAGATGGGTTTCGGCAGAATGTTTGGGAACAATCATTTGATTGTTCATTTCCAAAACCAGAATTACAAAAAACGCAGAGTACGCAGTGCACTGGGGAGATGAAACTGGAGGATCTTCCTTCGCCTATATTTGAAATGGAAATGACTGGCCAAAGCTACAGTGTCTACAATGCTGTTTATGCTGTGGCTCATGCCTTGCAGCATCTATACATGTTGGGTTTCAATAGGAAGAAAACTATGATGGGTAAAAAAACTGATCTTCCAAATCTGCAGGCTTGGCAGGTATTTTCTTTGACTCTTCTTTCATTTCAATGAACAGTTTGATGTAGAATTATCTTTTGAACCATTGTGGAAAGTCTTAATATTTATTTTATTATTCATTTTATTTTATTTTATTATTTTATTATTTTATTTTATTTTATTTTATTTTATTTTATTTTATTATTTTATTATTTTATTATTTTATTATTTTATTTTATTTTATTTATTTTATTTTATTTTATTTTATTTTATTATTTTATTTTATTTTATTTTATTTTATTTATTTTATTTTATTTTATTTTATTTTATTATTTTATTATTTTATTTTTTATTTTATTTTATTTATTTTATTATTTTATTATTTTATTTTATTTTATTTTATTTTATTATTTTATTTTATTTTATTTTTATTATTTTATTATTTTATTTTATTTTATTTTATTTTATTATTTTGTTTTATTATTTTATTTTATTTTATTTTATTATTTTATTTTATTTTATATTTTATTTTATTCTTTATTTATGTATTTATTTATTATAGTTTATTTATTTATTTGTTTGTTTCATCAAGCATGTATTAGATAACAGATATAAGTATAAACATTATTTTGAATACCTGAAATGGAGACAAATAAATGGAGACAGTAGGACAGGGATGGTAGGCATGTTCGTGTGCTTATGCACGCCCCTTACAGACCTCTTAGGAATGGGGTGAGGTCAACAGTGGACAGTCTAAGGTTAAAGTTTTGGGGGTTTGGGGAAGAAACTACAGAGTCAGGTAGTGTGTTCCAGGTATTGACCACTCTGTTGCTGAAGTCCTATTTTCTGCAATCAAGTTTGGAGCAGTATTTTGTGTTCTGATTTTTTTTGTGCCAATGTGTAAGACAGAGCATTTGTTGGTTGAGATTTGAAGTTGCCAATTGTTTGACCATTCTGACACATAGTCAAGGTCTTTTTGAAGGGTAGCCGCATTGTCGGTGGTGTTAAATAGTTTTACATCATCAATGAAGAGAACACAGTTGCTTATAATATGATCACAAAAGTCATTTATCTCCCTTTTTGAAGATAGGGATGACCATGGCTAGTGACCATAGGTTGGGCAAGGAGCTGGTCCTGAAAGATTTTTCAAAGATTATGCTTAGAGGTTCTGCTATGGCAGTGGAAAGCTTTTTAAAGAAGTGGACACATACTCCATCAGGTCCAATAGATAGAGATGGTTTTAGGCTGCGTAGTGCATTTTCAACATTATCTTCTGTAAACACGATTTGTATTATATCGTTGTAATTATTTGTGGTATGACTAAGAAATATTGGGCATGAGCCATTGCTGTTTACAAAGATTGAGCTGAAGAATGTGTTAAGGAGATCGGCTTTAATGGCTTCATCATTACAATCTTTACTGTTAGGTCCTTTTAGGGATGGGATGGATCTCGAGTCTTTAAGTTTGTTGATTATAGAAGGCACGGGTGGATTTCGTGCGGAGAAGGTTTTCCTCTTGTTTTATGTGATAACTGGTGCATTCAGTCTTTATCTGGTGGCATAGGTTGGTGCATTCAGTCTTTATCTGGTGGCATAGGTTTTTGTAGCGGCTTTTAAAGTTAGCTACATAGCCAGTTTTGTTTTTTCACTGTTGCAGAAGATGAGATCAAGGCAGTTGTTGAGTCTATTGTTGGTACTTACTAGTTGATGCAGTCCCAGATTAGTAACAGCATTGTACAAGGTTGCGTATATGGGTTCAGTTGTACATTCTGTTAGGGTCCAATTAATATTTTCTGCATGTGGAATTAACTTAAGTATGAGAAAAATGTAGATGTAAGGAAGAATATCCTGACAGAACGGTTAGAGAATGAATATAGTTGAAAGTTAAGATAGAACAGTTATTGTATTTAAAGATAAGGAAATGAACGTAGATAACCCAGATGACAAAATTATATAGATAAGGAGGTAGCAGTATAATACTATAAAAATATACCTAGAAATAATTAATTTGAAATAGATCTTTAACACAGAAAAGATTTGAAAATAGCAATTTAAAATGTAAGCTAAGGAGATGTATTGCTTGTCTTTCTTTTAAAATAGATTAAAAATGAATATACTCAGGAAAGGAGAAGAAGGAGGAAGAGGAAATAGTAGAGAGGAGGAAAGACGGAAGAATGTAGGCAGGGAAGGAGAAGAAAGTTAGAAGAGTGAGAAGGAGATAGATGGAAGAAGGGGAAGTAGGAGAGGGAAGAGAAGGACTAAGAAAGTTGAAGAAGGGGAGAAGGATAGATGGAAGGAAGTGATTGGATTTGATATGGTAGGACAGATAGGCAATTTAGTAATGATAGATGGTAGAATATTATATTTGAATTTTGAATACTGGATAGAAAATATAAAACTTATGTAATTTTTTGATAATACACTATGGTATATGTATTGATGCTTATATGAAAAATGTTAAAAAATAATAAACTTTTTGAAAAAAAAAGAATATCCTGACAGAACAATGAATTAGTGTAAAATCTTGCCTTCAGAAATCCTTGGTACTAAATAACTGGAGATGTTTATGAAGAGATTGGAGAGTACTTTGTCTAAATTGTTGTAAGGTCTTCTCCTTGAGCAAGGTGGTGTACTATCGATAGAAGACCTCCAAGGTCCCTTCCAATGTTGTGTTGCATAAAACAGATACAGAAAAACTGGTTTGTTTCTTTTAGAATAGAATAGAATAGAATTCTTTATTGGCCAAGTGTGATTGGACGCACAAGGAATTTGTCTTTGGTGCATGTGCTCTCAGTGTACATAAAAGAAAAGATACATTTGTCAAGAATGGTTGTCATAGGGTTCAAATTCTTATTTTGTCATTCAGGTATTCTGCTATTCTGATCATCCAGAAACTGCTGTAAAATCATGGTTTAGGTGCCTCTAGGAGTTATTTAATAAATCACCATAGATTGCACAATCAGAGATAGTTAAAATGATAATTTACATTATTTGTCATTGTGTCTTCCAAAAATAATCAATTCTCCAAGAACTTTTGTATGGCTAATGAACTTTTCATGAGTGACAAGCTGAGCTTTCTGTCTCTATCAGAGATTTAGAGGAATGAAGTGGTGGTCCTTCTTAGATGTGGCATGCATATATTGCTTTCAATTCCCTCTCTCTTCTATTCCCTTTCAAGTAGCTCAATCCATTTCTTCAAGGCATTGCTTTCAACAATTCAGCTGGGGAGAGAGTGTTCCTGAATGAGAAAGGGGAAGCAACAGGTGGATTCGACATCACCAACTTGATCACTTTTCCAAACAGATCCTTTCAGAGAGTTAGAGTTGGAAAGCTGGATCTGGATGCTCCAAAAGGGAAAGAATTATTCATTGATGAAGATGTGATTTTCTGGAACCCAACTTTTAACCAGGTTTCAATTATTTTAAAAAATATTTATTTAATCATTATTGTATCAAACGCGCTTTAATCCGTTATGTTCCAATATTGAACATAATCGGAACATAGAAATCAGATATCTGTTTTTTTTTAAATAAAGAGTGGCACTTTTTTTTCAAATTTTGTTGATGATCCAGCACTCATCAATGTGACAAAATGGTATCACAATGCAAAAGCCATGTTTGCATATTTCCATTTGAAATCACAAGAGTGGGCATGTTTCCATGAAGTTGTCGCCCTATGCAATTATTTACTCTCCCTGCTCCTCAAACAGGACCTTTTCTACACAATTGTGGTTTCGGCTTCTTTTTAAGTTGTGGATGAAATTAATAAATTCAGTATACTTTTCCATCAGATTGTCACCAAGTGTTATTATTTTCTCGTCTTGTCCTTCAAACAGGAAATTTTTTATATCATTCTAATTTCTACTTTTTTTGAATTCCTTCATCTTTTTACAGTATCTATCCTTCGGGAAATAAAAAATAATTCCCCTCCATAAGGGAGAAAAATTACAAACTCTGTTAAATACCATCAATTTCAAAACCATTTATGCTTATCACCAGGTTCCTCCACTTTCTCGATGCAATGACCCTTGTTTCCCTGGATCCTGGAAGAAGGGGATTGAGGGAAATCAGTTCTGCTGCTACGACTGTGTACCATGCCCAGAAGGGAAGATTTCAAATCTAAATGGTAGGGTAATAATTTTACCATAATTCATTAGTTTTACGCAAACTTTAATAAACTACTTGGATGCATAAAATTAATAAGGTGACTTTCAATAATATGGAATACCAAGAAAGGAGAATATTTGTAGCTCAGGGTTGAAATGAGGGTTCCTTGGTGCTCTCTGAGCTTATTTGTTTTCTTGCAGATATTTCATTACCCTAACTAGGAAACATCATCAGTGTGAGTAAGGAGTGCTGTTTGCTGTCAGTTTTTTTTATTTTGTCAAGTACGTATTGGTAATACACATAGATATAACATTGTTTATATACATAAGATGAGTACTGATAAGAACATTAGGACAGGGACGATAGGCACGCTGCTGCGCTTATTCACGCCCCTTACTGACCTCATAGGAATCGGGTGAGGTCAACAGTGGACAGTCTAAGGGTAAAGTTTTGGGGGTTTGGTGACGAAACCACAGAGTCAGGTAGTGAGTTCCAGGCATTCTGTTGCTAAAGTCATATTTTCTACAGTCAAGTTTGGAGCAGTTCAAATGTGGGTATCCAGTGTAAGGACTTTATTTAATGAGCCCAAACACACTGCAGCAACCCAGAACAGCAGGAAAGGGAAAAGGAGCATCTATACAACGCATTCCAACAAAATGGATACTCATGCAACTTTTTCTAAAAGTCCCTGAGCACTCAACCCAATATAGCACATCCAACACAAACCCTAAAAAGAATTACACTGTCATATATCAAGAATATCTCAACAACCACAAACAGATTATACAACCACATCAGTGGCGGGTTCCTCCCTTACCGGTGCCGCTGCGCGGCACGTGCACCTCCACGCTTCGGGCACGTGCTCCCCCTCGCACAATTTTGCTTCTGCACCTGTGCAGAAGCAAACTCTCACCAAAATCTCTCTCTTGCACGCATTCCTTTGCGAGATTTCGGCGTGATTTTGCTTCCGCGCATGCGCAGAAGCAAAATCAGCCAAAAATTCACAAAAAATGGCGATGCGTGGGGTGGACCGGCATAGAGGACTCCAGAGCGGTCGCACACAAATTGTGCAATCGGCCGCTCCATGCGCACGAGAGAGATTACGGCGCGATTTTGCTTCCGCGCATGTGCAGAAGCAAAATCTTGCCAAAATCTCTATCTCGCACGTGTCCCTTTGCGAGATTTCGGCACGATTTTGCTTCCACGCATGCGCAGAAGCAAAATCAACCAAAAATTCACGAAAAAATGGCGATGCGCGCGGTGGACCGGCAGAGAGGACTCCGGAGCGGTCGCACACAAATTGTGCAATCGGCCGCTCCTTACGGGAGCTGCGCACCGGGCAGCTCCGGCAGGAACCCACCTCTGAACCACATGGAATCAATGTAGCACACAAGCCAATTGAAGCCCTAAGCAAACCAAAAGCAATCCCAGAAGAAAAAAAACAGGAGTCATCCAAACATACAATGTAAGAACTGCAACAACTACTATGTAGGACAAAAAGTCAGAAGACTGGCAGAAGGCATCCCATAAATACCAACTGACGATCAGGAGACATGAAGAAAATTCTGTAATTTCACAACATATAGACAGATTTAGCTATAGTTTCGATTGGGAAAATGTGACAATCCTAGACCGGGCCACGTCCAAAAATGCCAGGGAATTTCTAGAAGCCTGGCACTCTGACAAACCAGTCATTAATAGACACATAGAGATTAACAACATCTAGAGACTATGCAAAAGAGACAATCATCCAGCCCAAAAGAAAATAAAAAGACTCCACAGCTCTCCACCAGTAATCAGCACCCAGATCAGCATAGATGAATGCCAAGGTTCACTTCAGACCAACAATCAAGTAAACAATACCCCAGTCAAGAATCTGCCAAAGAGCCATCACTAAAGAGCCCATCGAAAGAATCTCTTCCCCACCCACACAAATAGGCAAGACACCAGAATATAAACTGACAGCAAACAGCACTCCTTACTAGCACTGATTATGTTACCTAGTTATTTGTTGGTTGGTTTGTTTATTGAATTTATATTCGCACATGGCGACTAAAGGCGGCTTACAGAATATAAAACCTCATTTTTAACAATAAAACTAATCAAAGAGAATCTAATAAATTAATATAATGTAATAAAATCAACCCCCCACTCCACCCCCGTACTGGCGACAGCAGATCACACGAGATATTTAATGGGCTCCATCCCACTGTGGGTTCCCCAGGCCCGCTGGCAGTACCAGGTCTTCAGCGCCTTCTGGAAGAGTGTCAGAGTGAGGGCCATTCTAATCTCTGGGGAATGATGTTCCAGAGAAGGAGAGCCACCACCGAGGAGGCCCTTCTTCTGGGTCCCACCAGGTGTATCTCCCTCGGGGATGGGACACACAGCAAAGCCTAACTTGGATAATGAAATGTCTGCAAGGAAACAAGCAAGCTCAGAGAGCACCAAGCACCTCTCAATAATATGGAATGCCCGGGTGAAAAAAATATATCCTTGATTTTCTTTCCAGATGTGAAAGATTGTTTGGAATGTTCAGAAGATCATTATCCAAATAAAGAAAAAAAAGGATGTATCCTGAAACTGCTGGTTTTTCTAACTTTTGAAGAAACTTTAGGAATTGGTTTAGCCTCAGCAGCTCTTGGTTTCTTCTTCTTGACATCTTGGGTACTTGGAACATTTATTAAGTACAGGAATACTCCCATTGTCAAAGCCAACAACCGGTCCATAACCTACACCCTCCTTGTCTCTCTTCTGCTCTGTTTTCTCTCCTCTTTGTTCTTCCTCAGCCAGCCTGGCAAAGTGACCTGCCTTCTCCGACAATCAATGTTTGGCATCACCTTCTCAGTAGCCATTTCCAGTGTACTGGCCAAAACCATCACTGTGGTTGTTGCCTTCATGGCCACTAAACCAGGATCTCAGATGAGGAGATGGGTGGGGAATAGATTGGCTTTTTGTATTGTCCTTTCCTGCTCTCTCTTCCAAGTATGTCTTTGTATTCTTTGGTTGTCGACATCTCCCCCATTCCCTGAGTTGGACATGAAATCAGAGCTCCAAGAAATTATTTTACAGTGCAATGAGGGGTCAGCTTTCTTCTTCTATTGTCTCTTGGGCTACATGGGTATCTTGGCCATTGCCAGCTTTATTGTGGCTTTCCTTGCCCGTAAATTACCTGATAGCTTTAATGAAGCCAAGTTCATCACCTTCAGCATGTTGGCCTTCTGCAGTGTTTGGATCTCCTTCTTTCCAGCCTATCTGAGCACAAAAGGCAAAGCCATGGTAGCCGTGGAGGTCTTCTCCATCTTGGCCTCCACTGCTTCATTACTGGGATGCATATTCTTGCCAAAGTGCTACATCATTGTTTTCCGGCCTGACCTCAACCACAGGGAGCAACTCACAAAGAGAAATTAGTTCATCATGTGATATTTCTGGCTCAGAGAAATTGCCTAAAAAAAGAAATAGAAATAATGCTGTGTATAGGAAAAATACTGTATATAAAGTTATAGGAACAATTATTTTGTTATTTTTGTCAAATAAGAATTTATGTATGACATTTATGATTATTAAGGTTTATTATGATTGCCCATTCCAAAAGAAGTGCTCATGTTGCTGTGTTATCACAATTTTACTAGATTCTTTAACCAAGTCATCTTATCAACACATCCATTGAATTTGATTTTAGTTATCTAGCTTTCTTGTTCCCTGTTAAGATCTTTCAGATTTTGGCTCAAACGTTGTCCAATGTTTGCAGAGACATGTTCATCATTTTTATGCTATCCATTCCTAAAGTGCTACATAAATACAGTAAAAAGCTGATTACCATTTTGTGAACATATAGCTAACACAGTATCATAGGATATCAGTTTTGGATTTGTTAGGGTTCTTTCAGATGTAAAATGTGTTGAGTTTGTGAATCTTGTACATTTATCTCCATTTTAAAAAGGCTGACCATTATTTTAACAGATTCCTCTGCATAGACTTTAAGCAATAAATCAGATTAGTTGAACTTGATTATGCGTGGACCTGTTTTTTTCTGTCTGACATTAATTTCAACTCCCAAAAAAATTTCTGGGGAGTAATGGAAGCAACCAACATTGCATCTGACCTACAAACAGAAGCAGTGTCTGACTACAGAACAGTGGACACTCTCCTGCACTGTTTGTCAATTTGTGCAACTTTGCAGCACTCCAACTATACAACAAATGCAGAATTTGGTGCAACTTGCAACCTTTGCTCCTCTAATACCAGCAACAGTCTCAACCAACCATGTTGTAAAGTTGCCAACAGAAACTTACCAGAAAGATTCAGAGGATTATCAGAATGGACGAGTTGTTTGTGGGAACTTGAGCAGTGGAATTCCCGATTCACCAGTCATGAGTCTCCTTCATTTTAAGTCTATTGATGGCCTCAGCAGCTCATTCAGCACTTACCGGTACATCACTTAGGTAATGCCTCAATTATGGATCACTATCACAAGTTTATAGACTCCTTTAGGGGCCACTTCGGAAATCAGATATGGAGATTGTAATAACCCGCACAATCCATTTGCTCGAGCAGGCTAATAGAAAGGTCAGACTGTACGTAGCAAACACAAGTTAATCACAGCAGATCTATAGTAGAATAAGGCAACTGTAATTGCTTTTTTTTAGATTGGGAATGAATTAAAAAATCGGCATTGAAATCATAAGGCAAGGACATCGAGAGACACTGGACCAAATCTATTCCATTTGTATTATTATAGACTCATGCTTGCAAGTGATTCAAAGCCAATTCGGATGTCAGAAACAGCTGATGTCATAGCTTAGCTATTCAGCCTTCTCTCCCTTATTACTGAGAAGGATTCACCCATGGGGAGCGGAAGCCCTGCAAATAGAAGCCACAAAGAGATCTTTGGCTACTGAAGAAAGACAGAGGTGCAGAGACACGGCACTCTGTTTTTATCGTGGAGAGTCTGGGCATGTATTGAGAATGTGCCCAGCCACAGCCTCCAGAAGAGGAGAAAGGACTCTCAGCCAGAGCATGGGTGAGCACTGTGCTGAACACAGAAGCCAAGAACAGGGAAAACAGAACAGCTCTTCTCACAAGAGCTCACAAAAGGAACTATTCAAACATGAAAGAGAGAGCAACACCATCTAAATTAATACCTCTTTTTCTAAATGAATGGATGCAGGGAAGATTACAGTTGTCCTAGAGATATTCACCTGCTTATGTTTATTAACATCATTTTTTTTTGCTGGGGGGCGCATGTTCTAAATTTATTTTTCTGGGGTACAACTCTTTGGTGCTTCCCGAGAGGAAACCTCTTCCAAATTTAAGCATTAAGAATTCTCTCCCTCTGCTATTGTCACACAGTAAATCAGAGCTCTGGTTTCTGCCATTAAATGATGATCTGATGAGATTAGTTAGACATAAATGAAGGCTCTGTTGTCTCTTTTCTCTTTCCTTTCCTTTCCTTTCCTTTCCTAAGGAGCCGAGGTGACACAGTGGTTAAAAGCAGCACTGCAGCCTATTTCAGCTTAGAGGGGGCTGTAAAGAACTATGAAGCGGTGTATACATCTAAGTGCTATTGCTATTGCTTTCCTTTCCTTTCCTTTCTTTTTCTCTGTTGCCACACTCCAACATACAGGTCTCTACAGTGAATTCATATTTGGTGCATTTTAGTGGAATTTTTAGTTCTGTGGTGTCCAACAATGATAGTAAAATGAAATCTGATAATTTGAGTCAGGAACAGATGTGAGAAAAATAGAAAGAAAGAAAGAAAGAAAGAAAGAAAGAAAGAAAGAAAGAAAGAAAGAAAGAAAGAAAGAAAAAAAGTAAGGAAGGAAGGAAGGAAGGAAGGAAGGAAGGAAGGAAGGAAGGAAGGAAGGGAAGAAAGAAAGAAAGAAAGAAAGAAAGAAAGAAAGAAAGAAAGAAAGAAAGAAAGAAAGAAAGAAAGAAAGAAAGAAAGAAAGAAAGAAGGGAGGAGGGAAGGAAGGAAGGAAGGAAGGAAGGAAGGAAGGAAAGGAAGGAAGAAAGAAAGAAGGAAGGAAGGAAGGAAGGAAGGAAGGAAGGAAGAAAGAAAGAAAGAAAGAAGGAAGAAAGAAAGAAAGAAAGAAAGAAAGAATGAAGGAAGGAAGGAAAGGAAGGAAGGAAGAAAGGAAGGAAGGAAGAACGAAGGAAGGAAGGAAGGAAGGAAGGAAAGAAGGAAGAAAGAAGGAAGGAAGGAAGAAAGAAAGAAGTTAGGAAGGAAAGGAAGGAAGGAAGGAAGGGAGGAAGGAAAGAAGGAAGGAAGAAAGAAAGAAGGAAGGAAGGAAGGAAGAAAAGGAAGGAAGGAAGGGAAGAAAGAAAGAAAGGAAGGAAGGAAGGAAGGAAGGAAGGAAGAAGGAAGGAAGGAAGGAAGGAGGGAGGGAAGGAAGGAAGGGAAGGAAGGAAGGGAGGAAAGAAAGAAAGAAAGAAAGGAAGGAAGGAAGGAAGGAAGGAAGGAAGGAAGAAAGACAGAAAGACAGAAAGAAAGAAAGAAAGAAAGAAAGAAAGAAAGAAAGAAAGAAAGAAAGAAAGAAAGAAAGAAAGAAAGAAAGAAAGAAAGAAAGAACATGAGTGCAATTTTCTTTTCTTTGGAAATTATGGAATTAAACATTGTTGAACTGTCAAAGGTTTTCAAAGCCAGGGTAACATCTAGAGATGAAGACTCCTGTTCATTTCCAAATGGAATAAAAATATGCTGCCTCCTCATGGCTAACGTAAGTAAAAAGGTCACCCAACCTAACATTGTGGAAAAAACAGAGGCATCCCCTCTCATCTAGGGGGATCCGGAAGGAAACCATGGAAATAGTTAAATGAGGGAATGGCAAAATATCTATGCATCTTAATGCTATGCAAAGGAGAGTGAACTGCACCTATGATTCATTGTAAAAATAAAATACATTTCAAAAAATCAAGTGTATTTTGCATTGCCAATTCCCCTCTGTACATTTTATTAGCAATTGTGCATTTCAAAAAGCATTTAAACACCGTCCATTTATCCTCTCATCAAGAACAAAGTAATTATCTCCTACAGGAATCACCATATTTTGTGAAATGGGCAAAGACTGCGCAGAAGGTTATTTCAATTCAACAACAATCAATGAACCCCAGGGAGATGGGCACAAGGATAATAATGACTTTGTGTCAGAGTCATGGCTACAGGTTTCCTCCCTCTGTTCTCCCCTGCCAGAGTATCTATTCAAAACCTGATGCAATCCAAGAAATGAATTTGCAATCTCCTGGACATCCTAATACCCAATGATAGATTTCTGAATAGCTGCACTTTCAGATATAAATCTTGAATT